>JAMPIV010004287.1:0-361842 GCA_024509875.1 Oreohelix idahoensis
TAATGTGGCCCTGTTTGGTATGTAAAACTGTGCCCTTATTCTTTCAGCCTGAGTCTTCTGTGTATCATCTCATTCTATATGTTATATGTTTATATGTTATTCGTATATTTATGTTTATATTTCAGCGGGTTCTCGGTTGGGTGGTGTCTCCGTTAGATTATGCCACGTCATAGAGGTCGTCTATTGTGAGCGTTTTCTGTAAGGTTTGCAAATTTCCGATACTGGAATTTGCTAAGCGACTTCTGTTGCTATTTATGTTAGCTGTGATGACATGTTTTAATATTGTTTTCGTTATTATTTCGCATTCTTTAGTTTTGTTAGCCTACTCTTGTCTATAATTTAGTTTCATACAACATTTTTGTTTATACACTGTGGTGTCATGTATTTTGTTTAATTATAGCGCAGATATCGTCACATTTTTTGTGATATTTCATTAATTTCTGCTTTATTTTTAGTTGATTTCTGCGAAAGTTTTGTATTGTTGCTGATCTTTGTTATTGTTTACATTGTTATTGTTTACATTGTTTGTATTGTTTACATTTTCAATGTTTACATTCTGCATGTGTTTACATAGTCATTGTTTACAGTTATGGTAATTAGTTAATGGGCTATGCTAATGCACTGTTACTACTACACTGATGATAAATGAATGATGAATAGTGTCGTGCACTATTTAATGAGAAGTGCACTTATGATCAAGAATTGAGTGCTGATATTTCATATACAAGTCCTTTGATTGGAGACTTGTTTCCCACAGAGACTGGGATAATATAATGTGATGTGAATATACAAGTGCTTAATTAAGACTTGTTACACTTAGGTTTGAAATAAATTAGTTAATTATTTCAGGTTTTGGACTCATATGTTAGACAACATGTCTACATTTGAGCACTTTATTGAGCAGGGTAAATTGCTTGGCAAGACTGGTGATAAGTTAGAAGAATTTGCAACTGCTCGATATGATAAAGCAATGGAAGCTGAACAAAAGAAACTGCAGATGCAGGTGGATGAAAAAAGATTCCAAATGGAAATGGAAAAACAAAAAAGGGAATCAGAAGCTGAGGAGAGAAAACTCCAGCTACAGCTAGAAGCTGAGAATAAAAGACTTGAAAAAGAGGCTGAGAATAAAAGACTTGAAAAAGAGGCTGAAAATAAAAGACTTGAAAAAGAAGCTGAAAATGAAAGACTTCAAAAAGAGGCTCAGGCTGAGGAAAGAAGATTACAGAGAGAGTCTGATGAGAGGAAAGAGAAAGCAAAAATGGAACATGAAGAAAAGGTCTTAGCTTTAGAGTTGGAAAAATTGAAATTGACGAGCATGAGTAATGGTAATGATTCAAACAAGGGTTCATCTTCTGGTAAGGCTAATAATGATACTTTTAAGATTAAGTTACCAACATTTAGTCCTTCCAGTGATGACATAATGTTCTATCTGGACAGATTTGAACAAGCATGTACAGCTCATAACATAGACAAAGCAAAATATGTTTATCAGTTATCAGGGATACTGACAGGTAAAACTCTAAGTATATTAAATATGGTGGATGAACCTGACAAGAACAATTATGAGGTTGTCAGGGCCGCTTTGTTAAAGAAATATCAGCTTAACGAAGACGGCTATCGTCTACAATTTAAAAACATGTTACCTGAAAATGGAGGTGAATTCTCCGAGTTTATTGCAAGAATACGCATTACTTTCTCACGATGGGTTGAACTATCTAAGACGGAAAAAACTTATGAAGGACTTATGGACTTAATACTTAGAGACAAAGTCATGTCGTCTGGCAATGAGTCTTTCCTTGCTTTCCTTCATGAACGTAAACCTAAAACAATAAAAGAAATGGAAGATTTCTGTTGCCAATACGTAACTGCGCACCCACACATAACCATGGGTAACTCTAAGGTGAAAGAAGGTTTACCAGTTGCTTCGGCAGCTCCGTATGGCCAAAACTTTGCTCGTAGATCCCAACAAAATTTTGATAGAAAGAGTAGCGGTAATTTCTGTCAAAATCATGGAAATCAATTTCATGGTGATTCTTCGTCGAAGAATTGGAGACAACCTGATAGTGGTCGTTACTATCACCCTAATAATTATAGGCATTTCAAAAGAGGATATGGTAATAGAGGTTATTCCTGCCGAAGACCTCAGAACCAAACAAATAGATGTTCGCATCAATGTGAACATGATAGTAATCGTGGAAACTGGAATTCGAACCAGGATAACAATTACAATAGAGACAATAATAACTGCAGAGATAATAATAACTCTGATAACTTCAGAGGTAATAATAGTCGGGGTAGATCTCAACACAAAAAAAAGAGATACAGGCTAATGCTGTACAACAGGAAACTGAGGGAGCCTGTAATCATGTTGTTGATAGTAAAAACTTTGACGCTGTCACTGGTTCTGCTTTTGACTTTGAGAGAGCAAACAAATGCCCCCAATGCAGTACTTTATTCGAACCGGGTACCATAACTACTTTGAGTTGTGGTCACCCACTTCCCGCTCTTCCTGCTGCTGTTGCGCATGACGGGAGGGGTTCTTTAATTCTATATAAGGGTCTTGTTAATGATACTCCGGTCTCACTACTTTTCGATTCCGGATGCACCACTATTGGTGTTAGACAATCGCTTGTAGATCCATCTTGTGCTACAGGAAGGGTTATTAAATGTGTCACATTTGGCGGCACTCTAGAAAAAATATCCTACTGCTGTAATTCGCATTGCCACTCCTTTCTTTACTGGAGATGTGCATGCTTGTCTCTTACCTAATCCTATTGCGGACCTTATTATTGGTCGTATTCACGGAGTTAGGGAGTGTACCCCACAGCAGATGGCTGCTTGGGAAGATAATAACATGCAAGCTACAAATGCAGTAGTTACAAGAGCACAAGCTCTACAAAAACCCGAAACTTCACTGAATAGTGATAATGAAGTTGATAGCCAAGATAGTCACTTAGTAATCACTCGTGACTCTTTCATAAAATTGCAAGAAGAAGATCCTTCTTTAAAAAAATTCTTCGTTCTTGCGAAGAAAGGTGATCCGAATCAGGATACAAATAGAAAATCTTGGATTGCAATGAGAAACGGCGTACTTGTACGTATGGTACAAGATTCGACTACGTCGGCACATTCGCAAATTCTTGTTCCCAAGAGCATGAGAGTGCAAATATTACAACATGCTCATGACTCGCAATGTGCTGGACATATGGGTTTTTCCCGTACGAAGTCGAGAGTCCTTGCGGCTTTCTTTTGGCCTTTTGTCAATAAGGACATTCGTATTTACTGCCGATCATGCAAGGTATGTCAGGAGGTCAAATCTAGAGGACCACGACATGCTGCGCCTATCCAGGCTGCTGACATTCCTATTCGGCCGTTCCAGAAAATGGCCATAGATATTATTGGCCCTTTTAAGGTCAAGTCGGCCAGAGGACATCAGTTTATCCTTACATGTGTCGATATGTGCACACGTTGGCCAGAGGCTATTCCTCTTAAGAGCATATCTACTACAGATATCGCAGATGCTCTTTGGTTGATATTTTCTCGCTTGGGGTTCCCCAGAGAAATATTGTCAGACCATGGCACTCAACTCATATCTGACACTATGTCACAGGTAATGTCTACCTTACATATTGAACGATCTCTCAGTAGTATCTACCATCCTATGTCTAATGGGTTAGTTGAGCGTCTGAATAGAACGCTCAAGACTTTGCTTGGTAAGATAACTGAAGATCATCCTCAAGATTGGGACAGGGTTTTACCCGCGGCTCTCTTTGCCTATAGAGAAGTCCCTAATGAACACACAGGATTTTCTCCCTTCGAACTTGTCTTTGGCGCGCGTCCACGCGGCCCTATGTCTTTATTACACGATCTCATCACTGCCGATGATATTAGCAATGAAACTCAATCCTCATATGAGTATGTCATTGCTCTTAGACAAAAGATCATTGAGGCATGTAAGCTAGCAACTGCTTCATCAGAAATTGCTAAAGAGAAGGCAAGGCAGTTTGCTAACAAGAATAGATGTCTACGACAACTTTGTCCAGGTGACAAAGCATTCGTCCTACTCCCCAGTAGGGAAAATAGACTTCTTATTGCATGGAAAGGTCCGTATGCAATAGTCTCTCGGATTTCCGATGTTGACTATGTGGTCGATATTGATGGAAAGCATAAAACTTTCCACATAAACATGCTTTCGGAATTTCACGAACGTCCGGACTATTTGCTGCCTATTTTCCAGGCAACGGATGATGCTCCTGCACCTCACGGTCATTATTCATCCCTGTCTGTCATTCAGGATGAGGAAGCTACCTTCTCTGATGTCAACCTTCCCCTTCCAGTGGTTCCATTACATTCCACGGAATCTTGGAAAAACGTTTCTGTTTCTCCTAATCTTTCTGGTGACGAACATCGACAAGTCTCGTCGATGTTACAAACATTTCAGGATGTTCTCACTGACATTCCTGGACACACAGATGTCATAGAACATGACATAATTCTTACCGACAATAATCCAATTAGGGTTAGGCCATATCCTATTCCTATACACTTTCAGTCGCAAGTGGAAAAGGAATTGGATGAAATGATTCAATTAAATATAATTGAACCATCGACTTCACCATATTCTTCTTCCATGGTTATTGTCCGGAAGAAGGATAAGAACATACGAATTTGCGTTGATTATCGCAAATTGAATCAGGTCACAAAGTTCGACGCTGAACCGATGCCTTTGTTAGAAGATCTACTGATTAGACTTTCTAATTCTAGATTCTTCACTAAACTTGACTTGTCTAAAGGTTATTGGCAAGTGCCTTTAGCAGAGCATGCCAAACCTCTTACTGCTTTTTCTACACCTAGGGGTCTATTTCAATGGAATGTTATGCCTTTTGGTCTCATGAACGCCCCTGCCACTTTCGTTCGCATGATGCGTCGAATTCTGTCACATCGTTCGGATGTCATCGCATACTTAGATGACATCTGTCTCTTCAGTGATACCTGGGAAGATCACTATTTAGGGTTATATGACTTACTGTCCACTCTACGTGAGAATAATTTGACAGCAAAACCTTCTAAAGCTTTTGTTGGTTTTGGTGAAATCTCTTTCCTGGGTCATCGTGTTGGTCATGGTCTCTTGAAGACAGAAGACCACAATACTTCCAAAATACTGAACATCTCTGTTCCTAAAACGAAGAAACAAGTTAGGAGTCTCTTAGGTTTAATTCAATTTTATGGTAGATTTATTCCAAATTTATCTTCGATCATGGCACCTCTATCAACATTGTTGAAGAAAGGTTCGCCTAATCTGGTCCGTTGGTCTGAAGAATGCCAATCTTCACTAGACCAAATCAAGAATATATTTTCTTCTCCTCCCATCTTAAGATTACCTACTCTTGATAGGACTTTTGTTCTTCGGAGTGATGCTTCATCCACTGGGATTGGAGCAGCACTGATGCAAGAATATGCAAATACTCTGCATCCTGTTATGTACATTTCTAGAAAACTAAATGCGGCAGAGAGGAACTACTCGGTTTTAGACCGTGAGTTGTTAGCGATGGTTTGGTCAATTCTAAAACTACAAAGATTCCTCCTGGGCGCACATTTCATTCTAGAGACTGATCAGAAAGCTCTTACACCTATTCAGACTAAGAATTTGAAGAGTTCGAGATCCACTCGATATGCTATAGCTCTTCAACCTTTTCACTTCACGGTACGAGCTATCCGTGGTGCGGATAATGTGATGGCTGACATTTTGTCTAGATGCCCACATGACTCCAACTAATACTTCTGTCCTATATTTCCATATATTACAGAGTCATAACACACCTATATTTCTACAATAGATTAGCACATCTGTACTCACTTTATATGTACACACTATCGTGCTTTGTTGTCATCTTCTTCTGTTCGTTTTTTAAGATGATAGAGGAGGACTGAGTAGTTAATATAAGGGCCGTTAGTTTACTAAACAGCCACAATTATTAATAATGTATTGTACCTTATGAAGCATATTAGTTATTAATTAGCATTATATTGCTTGTACTTTCTCAGAATGTCATTGTTGAGCTGAGGACTTACCTTACTAGTTTCAAGCATGACGAGTTCTAGATTGTGTACTTACCCTCGGAATACCAGAGCATATATCCTGGATCGTCATGTAGTTTAACTTTACTATGTACTTATGTCATTACATGTCAAAGAATGTACTATTTAAATTTTCCTATCAGATTTGTACATCCATTTTTAAAGACAATATTAGAGTATGCTGTTTAATGATGATTATAGTAACTTGCATACGTATATTGTGTTTACATGCTAACGTGATGTGTGTTGGTGACACCTCCCCGATGTGAATATTTTTTGAGACATATTTATTTTTCTGTTGAGGTATATCCTCACCAGACACTCTATAATTAGCCTATTGTTTGGCAATTTAGTTAATTATCAGCGCATAATTCGTGCGTTTTGAGCCGCTTATCGCATGCTCTTTGATATTGGAAAAAAAAAAAATATGTTCCACATTTTTTTTTTTTATCGGGAGGAGGTGGTGATATGTTGCGTGATAAATTCTCGCAACATCGTTTTATTTCAATATCTGTTTTATAACGCAAGGGCAACAACTGCTTGAAATTTATAGTCACTTTTCTCGGTAAGCATTTGTCTTCTCGCGTTGGTATCGAATGCAGTTAAGTTTGAGCTGTGGTCATTTTTTGCGCTGGACTGCGCATGACTTGTCTTGCTTGTTGGTCGATCGGTTTCCGCCCACGACTAGTGGAGTGAGCGATTTGGAATGGCGAAAGAGATGCCTCGTTGAAGAGGGGATCTCCGCTATTTTTTGTTCTGTCAGGGATGTGTAGTCCTCTTATGGATATTTCGTTTATTCGGGATAATACCTCTAGTGTATTTGCACATGCCGGGAGGCGTGATATTTCTGTGTATTTCATGAAAGCAAGGTAAATTGACTTTTTCATTAACTCTATCGATTTTGGGTCGTGAGCGATTTCGATTCATAGCCTGTCTCCGAAAGTCGTCGTCACGAGATGTTCTTTCCCAGCTCACATGTCGCTGCATTGTACTGCATCGGTTGATGCATGTACCAAGGACCATTACTTGCTACTTTGTTAAATGAACTAGGTTTGGAAAACCTTGATTATCTAGAGGATATTTTTGAGGACATTATTTATACTTCGGCAGACGTGTCTGTCTTGCTGAAGTCAAACTAAGGAGAGTGAACTGATCTCATACATCTGGTTATCTCCTGGCTGTTATAGAAAAGGATGGAGTTTTCCACCTGACTACATTTACAGCACTATGAAATATAACATGCATCTGACTCATCATTGTAATGCTGTCTACCGTCTATTGCTGTATTGAATGTTGCTGTGATAATGACTGTTTGATGTGCCTACACATTTGCGTAACCATTTTGTCACTGTGGCGTCCACAATAAATAATGAAGAAAAACGTCAACGGCTGTTTCAAGACTCATTGACTTTATACGTCGTGAGTTTACTGACGTCCTATGTGGATTGCCCTGTTATTGTTGTATGAACATTGTTTTGACTGAACACATCTACACACTACACAAAACCAGACATGCGGATACCATCCATCATCATATGGCATCACGCATCAAGCACAAAACAAATGTCTATGTTAAAGAGAAAATAAACACCTATGCAGGCCACCAAGAACCACTTTTGTCAATAGTGAAACGTCGAAAGCTTGCCTGGTTTGGGCATGTAACTCGTCATGATTCCCTTTCGAAAACGATCCTCCAGGGAACAGTCGAAGTTAAACGGAGAAGAGGAAGGCAAAGAAAATCCTGGGCTGATAACATCAAAGAATGGGCAGGGCACGGTTTTCCCACTCTTGTACGCATTGCTGAGGATAGAGAGCAGTGGAGGACCCTGTCTGCTGATGCTTCCACCATGGCACCCCTACGACCCATGACGGGTTACGGGTTGAGATGATGATGATGATTCAAGAGCAGAGTCGAGTCCCCATTTTTACCGCTGAGTAAACTGAAGCGTGAAGCCACCAGTTTTCGAACTACTACTTTGAATCGACGAGTAAGCGCTTTAACCAGTTTTGTGAAATACGCCACCAATGGTATAGCCCTAATTATAACTAATAATATCGCCTCAGGTTTTGGTTAAGTATATCGACATTTACAACAACAAAAGTAACAATAATAATAATAAAGATTTGACATCAGGTGCAAAGAAGATAGAGCCAGTTGTTCTACTGTGGTAGGCTTCCCCAGAAAAATACTTATTGATATAAATAAACCGCCAACCAATATTAAATGCACACCTTTATAAACACAACCAAGCTTTTGAACAACAGAATATTCCGAACTATAACTAAAATGTAAAAACACCCTCTAAAAGAATAAAACAGTACAGAACATAGAATCAAGAAAAATATCAAACTAAATTAAACGCGTCATGATATAACCAACAGTTTCATGTATATGATAAATCGCTGAAAATTGCGTGCTACGAAGAAAAGTAGCAAATACGTAATTTTAAAAATAGAGAACTCTAGGTCTTGTGGCTTCTGTGATATATCACTTTCCCCGTCATAAACGCGCAACTATAGAGTTAATGGGCATGCCATGAACTGAAAAGGAAATCACGGGAGTGTTCAAAATTATACAGTTAAAATATATTTCATACACGGACATGTAAAATGGTATGAACAACTCTAGTGGATACGTCATAAGACCCTTCCCCACAACCACAGGGTCTTCTTATCTCTTGGATGGCTGAGTTGAGCTATTGTCTGTGTGGTGGGTTTTGATGTTATGAATTGTTGTTATGTATTATTATTGGATTAAATGAGATCAGCTATGAAGGTCCCTGAATTTAACAAATAGTATTTTAAACTTTCCAGAGTACCTTTCCGCTACCACCCATTTGATCTCATTCAAAATTAATCTATATTATTATATAAAATGACTTCGTGTAGTGTCTAGGGTTATGAATGTGGAGTGTAATGTGCAATAACCAACAAATATACAAACAAATAGTTTATTATCCACAACCACCAACAGTACTACAACAATAACATACCAACGACACTTTAAAAGGCTATCTTATTTAAGACAGTGGTTGAAATTTGTGTAAATAAAATTTTTTATAATTTATTATCCTGATTCTAATTTATTTTTAACCAGGACTGACAATCAAAAGTGAAATCAAAAGAATCATTTACAACATTCCAATAACACAGTGGATCTTCTGTCCATACATACAATATTATTCTAATATAAGTGTGTGGTTATATTCTTCTACTTTGAGGTAATACTGGTATTAAACCATAGGTTGTTGGTTATAATCACTCCCTTTAAGTTAAGTCTGTTTTCGTTTGTCACTTGTGGAAATATTAATACTAGGCACAGTTTTCTTTAATATCACTTTCTAATCTGTTAAGTTGTTTTAAGTTGAGCTGCCAGGTGCCGAACAAGAACTTATCTTGGCAGGAGAATACAGGTAGAACGTTTCCTCTGCTCGCTTGACAATCTTTTCCACCTTTTTGATAGGCAATGGCCACTAGCATGGGCTCGAAGTATACAGATAGAGTCCTGAATCGAGCAGTTCTCAAGCGTTTGGTACTACATTAACGTCAGTACCCAGGACCCTGAAATGTGAAGGTTATGCATCCTTCTTTATACCTAGTATACTATACTATTCCACATTTAAGTACAGGTACATTACAAACAAACGAAAAGGGTCATAGCTTTATACCAACCCATGCCACCATTATCTTTTGATGTGACAATGTACACCAGTATTCCTCTCCCCTAATAGTTACAACGCCACTGCAATTCCAGCTGTCATCTGTCCATATAATAGGATAGGTGTTATGCTCCTTGATTACAATCATACATATTTTCTTGTAGTTTTACACCCTCTGACAGTCTATCACATGGTGGATCAATCTCTAGGCTCTGCCTAAGTTTGCTACAGGCCCACTTACTTATTGTCGTACATTATTATCTCACATTCAATTTTCATTTTAGATACATGTTAATAAAGTCAATCTTACCACATTTATTCAATGAAATACACAGTGAACGATGACTGGCACACTTTCGATCTGCCGTTCTGTCCAGGCTTTTGAGAAATATGGTTTTCACTGCACAAGCCTGATCTCATCGCTACGTGTCAAAATTTTGTTAGAAAATGGCGTCCCCAACTAATGCTTTTTCCCCAATATCCACTACTCTGGCCAATGATTACCCTTATTTCACTTGTAAACAAAGTCTTTCAAAAATACAATTCAATTTTCTACTACGTTACTCGGGTGATATATGTTTAGTACGAGGTCGGCCAATAATATTTCGCCTCACTTCAAATTCCACCCAATCCCCTGCATCGTACCATCTTAGCCTAGCTTTCACCTAATTTTTTCCCAAAAAAATAAGCGATCCAATCTAAGCAGATATGACTTGACCTGATAGAATAAGAATCTTCAGCTCAAATGCCAAGTCAATCCTATTGTATGGCTCTGATACCTGGAGAGAAACAAAGGTAACAACCAAAACATTACATACTTTCATAAATTGCTGATTGCCCAGAACAGAAGAAATGATATAGAATGACAAGGTCACCAATGTAGAACTGATGACAGTACTACTACCACTGAGTTGTTGCTTCTCTACACTGGTGGTACTGATGACGGTATTACTACCACTGAGTTGTTGCTACTCTACACTGGTGGTACAGATGACAGTACTACTATCACTGAGTTGTTGCTACTTTACACTGGTGGTACAGATGACAGTACTACTACCACTGAGTTGTTGCTACTCTACACTTGTGGTACAGATGACAGTACTACTACCACTGAGTTGTTGCTACTCTACACTGGTGGTACAGATGACAGTACTACTACCACTGAGTTGTTGCTACTCTACACTGGTGGTACTGATGACGGTACGATTATGTGACAAAACGGGGCGGCCCCTATCGATCTTTGGTTCTCTCCGGCAGTATCGGTACATTTGTGGTACTGATGTTTATTATGTGCTCTCAAGTATCGCACTTTTCTTTCTTTCTTTCTTTCTTTCTTTCTTTCTTTCTTTCTATCTTTCTTTATTCGTTATGTTTCTGCTAAGTACCAGATATTTTGTATTTTCCTTCGTACACCCCTCTCAGGGATTAGTCATTACGTCTGTGCGTGTCCTGTCCCTTTGCTAAAACATTTGCAAGGAGCGGCTGATATGATACATCACAGCCTCGAGGGCGCGGCACAGCTTTGCTAAAAGCTTAAACACAGGATAACCCGTGCAGGAGGCGGAACTTATGAGATAAGCGCTTCCGGGCCGACTTGTTATGACAACATTACAAAAAGTAATAAGTATTACAGCTTACACAGGTTGTCATGTGAGTTCATCGATCTGTCTGTAAGTTTGTACACAAGGGCATCGGACATCAAAAATACCATATATGGGAGAGTTGACCTCTGCCTTACGTTTAAAATTATCCGATGTCGGAATATTTTGAAATTACCCCGTAACCCGCCTGTTTGAATATGATTGGAGTTTTTCATTGCTCATAACAAACGAAAGCGTGTAAAGGCAGGGAGTATAATCTGATCCTTTTCTCAAGGTATTTCACTTGAGAAATCGCTCGCCAAAACATTAGACTGCCACAGTGAAGAATTAGAATTCAGAATTCATTCTTAATATACCGGACACATTTTATTGAAGTATTTATCAGGACTTACAATATAGCCCAGGAAATCTCTAACGTTTTAAATAAAGAAACCGGGACTGGGGAAACTGAAGGACCACACTGAAGTCAGAGAGGGGACTTATTAAATTAACGACACCCCAGACGCGTGTAAGAGGCCGATTCAAGCCTCTTTTATTCATCTGAGCAAAACGTCTGTGAGTCAGGATTGGCTTTTGGTTGTACCAGCAGAAAGTACCGTCTCTGGAACAAGAAGGGAACCGTGGCCTAAGCTTTAAGACGAAGGGCCCACGTGGTATACTTTACATTTCTGGGAAACGAGCTACCCCCGACAACCTTGATCACAGACGAGCGTTAGCAGAGTGAAAAGAACCTACCCATAAGAAGGAGCAGAACCGTCATTGGCAGCTAAGTTCAAATCTATGCTGCCACTTGAACTTCTTGTAACACTTCACGATCCTTAAAGACAATGATGATAACTTTTCTTGATCCATAACTATTCAAATTATTGTCCAACTGTTAAAACCTAAAGTGATTATTAAATTTGGTTTTTGTAATGTTACAAATTTAACTTCGATTTAATCATTTTAAAGTTAATGCATGTTTGTCTCAGTCAAATTACTACAGACACTCTAGCTATACTAAAATAATAGAATTCCACTGAGTAAATCAGGGGTGGGGGTTTAAACGAGCTGAACTTAAGAAGTGCTTAAATCCTTCACAAAAGCGTCGGCAGAATTACAGAGTTAACATACTCAGCCAAAGCAGTACTGTTCTCGCTTATTCTGAATATCTTGTGAAGACTCCCTTTGTAATAGAAGTATCATTACCCTTCTATCTACATTTCTGCCAAGAATAATCTTGTGCGAAGGTAGATACCTTTGAAGCCCATATTAGATACTCTTGAGTTTTGGCCACTGTTGGACCACTACTGCAAAGCAGGGAAGGCAATACCGTCACATAATACCACTGTGTTGTTGCTACTCTACACTGGTGGAACTGATGACAGTACTACTACCACTGAGCCGTTGTTTCTCTACACTGGTGGAACTGATGACAGTAACCAGACAAGTGTCAGTGGAACAGGAGATGAGAACAAGTTACTGGAGTTGTTTAGGACACACATTGGGGAAAACGTTTAACATCATTTCAAGGCAGTCGTTATTGCATCACTAGGGTCAGAGAGGTAGAAGGATCCCGTTACACTCCGATTGAGGCATATTGGTAATGTAGTGTTAGGCCCATATTTTCTTGACCATCGGCACACTAGGGGTGATGTGGTCAGCATCACGCCGACCGCCTTAACTTTTCCAGAGTTGCTCTGGTACCCAATTCATGAGGCTGGGTCGACCTCGGAACCGTTTGCGGTTTAAAAAATTCCACCTCAACTGGGGATCGAACCATGGACCACCGAGCTAGGAAGCCAGTGCACTAACCACTGCGCTACCGCGGCTCCGTAAAAAAAGGTAGAAGGCGACAAAAAACAACACTGGGAAGAGAATTGGAGTCAGACATGACAGGGATAACGAAGATGTGTAAAGAACTTGTACAAGGACAAAGGACATAAGTCCTCCGATTACATCTGCTGAAAACAAATGCTCCTTAGGGCGCAGAAGGGTAGTGATGATGTTATTGAACAAGGAAACGATGCTAAAATCCACAAGACAGCTAACAAGGGATAAAAAGGTTGCAAGGAAACGATGCAATAGCAAGAGGTCTTCTATTAGATCTCAAGCCAAGAGATATACATAATCCAGCAACGACTAGCATCAAATCTTCGTTTCAGAAACGCCGGTAAATATGTTCGTCGCTTATGTTTTCCTAACAACAGGAGGAAATAAACTAATTCAGATCTCAATGCCATGAAAAGCCTTAGTGAAGTTATCTCGCCCTGTATTTTTGGGTAACCTCAACGAGCAACGAGATGGGCAATAACTCTCAGCAGAGAAACTCAGTGGCGCCACAGTCACAATTTAAATGGATTAACTCAGTGCCTTCACTACCTCTCATTCATAGAGTGCGCGTGCCGACTGACCTTGTCGATCACGTCTCTGCATTTTTGGTATACTGAATCAGATCTCTCTTTTAATGTCCACGCTGTCAAATTCTCAAAGTATTTTTTTTCTATGTTCCCTTTCTTCTGTTTGAGTTGAATTTACCCGATTTTCTCAATTTACTCTCCTCATGATGTGTCCGACGAACTCTGTCTACGATATATAATTCTGATCAGTTCATGAATTTATAGTGTTTATTAATTAACAACTGTTATTATCTCTTTTCAGCTCCCTAAGAAGCATAGGCCTTGCAACAAACTTATGTCAAGTTTTCCTGTCACGTGCCATACGCTCAAAGTTTTTACGTGTCTTCTTCATCATTTTCATTTCTGTATCCAGTGTGACGAAATGGACGACTTCATCACGATCTCTGTTTCGCTCCGACAGAATCAGAGAAATATTTTGTACTGATTTTTATTTGTGTACTTTTAAAAGTACCAATTTCTTCTCATTATCGGCTACGGAGCAAGTAGTTTGTATGTTCAAACATTTGTAACACTCCTTGCAGATAATGTTTATCCCAGCCTGCGAGAAGCAGCTAGATAAGATGAGCGCCTCCGTGTTTAGATTAAACCGCTGATAAGCGATTCGTTTGTTAACAAGCTCAGCAAACACGGAGTAATCTTGTGCGAAGGTAGATACCTTTGAAGCCCATACTAGATGCTCTTGAATTTTGCCACTGTTGGACCTCTACTGCAAAGCAGGGGAGGCAATACCGTCACATCCAGTTATCTTTGGTCTGTCTCTATTTCTCTTATCCAGGTGGATTCCAGAATAAGGACTGTCTTGTAATGCTATCAAAAAGGTTCCTACGTTACTCCATCATATACTCCACTATACGTTACTTTACTCTACTTTACTCCATCATATACTCCACTTTACGTTATTTTACTCTGCATTGGGCACATAAATCATTCTCACCACTTGGAGGGTACCAGAATGACTAATCTTGAGATAACCTGCATCTCATTATCCCAGAATGCCTTTAAGCAAGATTTTCATGGCTCTACATTTGTTTTATTTAAGTCATGAATTTATCAACTTCAGGATTTAAACAGTAGTTACATTCTATTGCAGTGCAAACAATGGGCCGTGGGGTGAAAATTTGGTCGCAGCAAACACTACGATGTGTCGCGTCCCTTACTTTTTCCTTACTGGGAGTTTAAATCGGCATGACTTTGGCTGAATTCCTATAATTAATTTTAAGTTGACCAAGACAAATATGGGAAACCAAGAACCAGGGGCCCGACCTCCAGGACGACGCAGAGTTTGCTGAGAGGACAACATTAGACAATCTCTGAAGGACCGAGGACTAGATTGGAACCAGGCCAGGTAGAAGACCGCCGATATGATAGTATGGCGCCCTCTGTGGCTAATCTCTACATCCCAGGGTAGAAGAGGAACGACTAAGTAAGTAATGTGTACTAGTCAATTTTGGTACGTGGGCCGGAAGTTCGCCAACTGTGAAATTTGAGTCGTGTGTCAAAAACGGATCAAAACCACTGTTCTAAAGCCAGTCCAGGATATTAATTTTTAATGCCAGGTCTAACTTAACAAATGTCCTAGTGCCGATGCATCTGCCAGGTAATAGAACACGGCATGGAGAGAATTCTAAGCACTAATGAAATTTATGTCGCACGTTTGAATTCAAATTAGTCAACAAGCAGGAAAGCCCCTGGGGGCAGTAGAGATGTGGTTTTATAGAAAAATGTTAAGGAGAACATACACGGCCTAATTATGTGATGAAGATGTCATGAAAAAGGTTAGTGCGCACAGGAAGTTTTTTACTATAATTAGAAGAAAGCAATCCAGATTCTTGAAGTTTGAAGACGACACCGGCGATGGATAGGATACACATTGCGGAAACCTGTTGATAGCCGTACAAGGCAATCCTTGTTCTGAAATCCCCAGGGAAAGAGAGGTAGAGGTCGACTAAAAAACACACGGAGAAAAGCCCTGGAGACAGAAGTGAAAATGACAAGTAAGACGTGGTAAGAACTTGAGCTGATGGCACGTGACAGGAGGACTTGGAATAGGTTTATAAAATGCCTATGCTCCTTGGGAAGCCTAAGGGTATTTGATTGGTGATTGAATGAGCATGTGAGAACGCTATTATGCAAAGTGTAAGCGATAACTAAAAATGGGCTTTGCAGGCCTAACAAAATTATCATAGTAACAAAGCGACAAATATAAAGTTGTGCCTGGTGCTGGCAGCTTCATCAAGTAAAATAAATTGTTACAGAAACCACAGCTGTAAGAGCATGGGAATTCTTAGAGAAGATTTCCTGCCAGAGGATCATCTACATCACATTCAATTTTAATTCAGTATGTGAACAAAATCTTTGGACCGTCTATCGGATAACTTTTGACCGTCCACTATTGGTATATTAACACAAACTGTTCCAAGACAGTAATGCAGTTTCCATAATAAACAAAAGAAAGCCAAATTTGTGTATCCAATCAGAGGCAATTCCCGATATTTCGGCTAATATTGTCGGCAATATTATATCGAGTTGTTCGATATAACAAGCCTTCTTATAGATCGTGACGGCGTCAGCGTGAAAGGTGGTTAAATACAGGTCAATGCGCACAGACTCACGAGTCTCAGTAGAGAGTACATTACTTTTCTCTTATCTTCCTTTTTTTGTTAATGTTCATTTTTTGTCTTTTTACATTTATGAGCACCAAATTGATTTATTGTTAATTAAGGTCAACGTCTCACTCAGTCACTCAAATCTACCTACTTATTTACAAGTGTACTTATTCAGTCCCTCATTATTTCTCGCTCATGTATTTTTTTTCTTAAATTTCAATATTTCCATCTTCACGCAATTACCCTCACACTCAATCAGTGACTCACACATTCACTCACTCCATTGCTCACACATTCACTCACTCCATTACGCATACATTCATTCAATCAATTACTCACACATTCACTCACTCCATTACGCACACATTCACTCACTCAATTACTCACACATTCACTCACTCTATTACGCCTACATTCACTCACTCCATTACGCACACGTTCACTCACTCAATTAATCACACACTCACTCACACACATTCTCACTCACACACTCACTTACTCATACACCCACTCATTCCATCAACTATCCCTTTCTCCATTATTCAGTCTCTCACTCGATCTGTCCTCACACTACGTCATTGCTGATTTTGTGCATTGTTCTGCAGGTTTCCACTTGTTTGGTACATTCTCTTTCTCCTATTTATCCTATTAAAACTATGGATAAGTGGGTATGGGTCAGACCGACACACTAAGTTAAGTTTAGTTTAGTTTATTATCACTTAAACTTTACAACATCAAACAGATATATATCAAATATAATCATGTTTACAGACATGTTTACAGACATAGGAAAATAATCGAATAAGTGCCCTCCCCCTGTTGAGAAAAGATCCCAAAAGAAGTTAATAACCCAAGGTCAAAGATTAACACTAGGGTATGGAGAATAAACAGTAAAGAAAAGAACAAAGTTCCTACTTAAGCTATCCAGTAAATACTCAGGTTAGCGAAATAAAAGAAAAGAAGTGAGTACAATGATTGTAACAAAGGAAAATATTTTCTCTCTCTCTCTCTCTCTCTCTCTCTCTCTCTCTCTCTCTCTCTCTGTCTCTGTCACTCACTCTGTCATCTGTGGCCACAAACAATCTTGCTTACCTAATAACTGGTGTAGGTATTCCTTGAAAAATTACAATAATATGTACCTATAATGTCAGGTGGGTCGCTCAAATTAGGCCCCAGACCAGCCTTGGTATCAAATAATAATTTCCAGGTGGTCGCCAAAGTTGGTGGGTTAATTTTTCCTGGATGAGCCCTGTATCACCGCATATAGTTATTGAAGCAAAACGTTCTCGGGGGCGTTCACAGTTATAACAAAAGAGAAAAATAGTTCCTGTATTGTCTAGCCTCTAGGTGCTAATACAACTGTTACGTTATAAAACTGATGATGATAAATCCTGTCGGCTTTTCCTTGGGGTGAGTGTTGATTATGAAACAGTGTATACTTCTGGATAAAATTCACTTGGGTAAACGACAGTCAGAAGTCGGGAAAAATGTTATGTATATTGCCACAGCGGGCTGATAAAATTGAATGGAAAAAAACTGGGTATATTTGTATGTCTCGTTACTCAAATTTACAGTTTAAAAAATGTTAGTGTCTCGCCCCGGCAATTCCTGTTCACACCGGTACGGGGACGAACGCCAAGGAAAACGACAACTATTGTTTCTTCAGTAACTGAGGAAAAGACCACAATAGAAAACCGCTAGCCACTGGGTTTTGATCAAGCACTGTATTAGGAAGAAAACTAAACATTTCTAAAATGACAAATCCAAGGCTATCAAACGTAAGGTATGATCTCTTATCCTCTCCGTCATCTAATTAAATTAAAAGGCACACGGTATCTTAAGCCTGTACTATCGCGCGTCGCTTTAACGAGTACGGGTTTGGTAAAAGCATGCCGCCTTTCCCCCTCCCGACCCGGTAAAACTCACAGCGCACAATGTCAGTTTTAATTTAATTATGACTACGCGCCCTTAACAAATATCGCCTGAGATTACTAGCTAGTTGATTGACGGCGTCTATCGTTTTTACACATGATAGTAACACTATTCATTTAAAACAATTTACACACAAAGAAGATACAATGCGCATTGTACTCTGTCACTTTATCCGTCACTCGTAGCATTATACTTAAGTCAGCTAAACCGTATCTTCTGGTGTAAAGAATTGGTGGATGGATTTTACATTACTGAACCACTGGTAAGAGAATATCTACGCGTTTGCTATTTCGCTAGTCTTAACGCTAAGGAATGGCAGTGAATAAAATGGTAAAACGTTTAACAAATTTAATACTTAAGCATAACTTATATTATTACCAGAGAAATCAGAATAATCCCCACGAAGCTATTAACGGACTATTTCACATAGGTTCTAGCATACGCGTTCAGACTATCCAAAAATTCCTGAGACTTGATAATCTGACTAGGAGAGAAGGCAATATATATATATATATATATATATATATATATATATATATATATATATATATATATATATATATATATATATATATATATATATATATATATATATATTATATATATATATATATATATATATATATATATATATATATATATATATATATATATATATATATATATATATATATATATATATATATATATATATATATATATATATATATATATATATATATATATATATATATATATATATATATATATATATATATATATATATATATATATATATTAGGGTAATATCTCTAAAAGATGTAAAAATTCACACCTTGGGAAAATCAACGAGCTTGGCTTCCGAGATAAATGATTCTACGTTTCCCTCACTCGCGATGCCGAAACAACATCAAAAGGCATCCCATGCGAACGGGCCTTCTTAGATTATCTCCCCCTGCCGTCGATCAAATACTTAAGTCCCCTGAAAATGTCGGACATCAAAGGTGATCGGGACGTATTATTATCGCCCTTGAATTGATCAAACAAAATGACCGTTTAATTCTACGCGCGTCTGTCTAATTGCCGATAATTGGCAAATCAGCTCTCGTGAGAAACTCAGGTAAGCGATCGTGATTAGCTCCCCTGGTAGGACTGCCGGGTGCGAAAATTGGTAAACAATCATCAGCGCATGTAAACAGGAAAGATAAGCGTGGCTTCAAAAGTGAGTAAACAGACAGCGAATTGCGTGGCCTAGCCTTCGCAAAACATAAACGCTAACTGAGGCAGCAAAGGTGGTCGGATTTCTGAGGCTATATTTACATTTCCACGCCACACAAGGTATACTTGTTGCTTAATTTTTTTTTATTTTTTTAAATAAAATTTTGCCTCGTTTTGGCGAGGCGCGTCACGATCAACCTAGTCGGTTATATTAGGGCGCATGTACAAATACAAAAGACCTTTAGGTCTGGAGAATTAGTAATATAAAAAGTGTTTAAAATCTAAAAATGTACTCACTTGAGAGGTCCTGTTACCTTATTTACTGAAGTGTTCGTGTATTTTTCTACCTGATAAAACTGATGAATAGAACGCAATTAGGGTCGGTGAGACGGCGGAAAGGGCATCGTGTTGGTTGTGGAGCAACGCCAACGGGAAATAGAATTTAGGAAAATAATTTATAATAAACATAATGGTTACTTTCAACTGCCTAAAGCTGGCAGCACGGATAGAACCAGGATTGAAGTTGAAAGTTACAACCAAAGTGGAGTGGGTTCATTTCCCACTTTGTCGGCCGGAAAAGACAACAGGTGGCGCACACTTCGGAGTCATGACCAAAGTGGGCCCATTCCCCTCAGAGTGTAAAGAAGATAAGGGCCGAAACACTTGTCCGACGGGGGGACTTAAATGATAATCATATCATAGTGTAGGAGATGACTAAAAGAGGGTATATGTGGGCCTAACAATCTTATCTTAGCATGTCGTACCAGGCGACTAATATGACGTTGTGCATGTTGTAGCTCTCTGTACACAGTTTCCTGTCATACTGTTATATTACATTTCCTAATTAATCCTGATCTGTTTATGCCATTACACATGTCATAGTCAGTGATTGGTTAAGCGGTTAAACCGCTTGTCTCTCACTGTAAAAATATCAGGATCGGGGATCAAAACCTGGTGTAGTCACGCTGCTGTCTACCCAGCTGTAAATGGATACCTAACTCTGCTTATGGGTAGGAAAGACAAAGACAGCGAAGAGCGGAACTGGCCATCCCTACCTCATGAAGCTGGATCTAGTGTAGTGAGATCTCTGACAGTTCATTCCCTACGGCAGTTTATGCTATGGGAGTACCTTTATCTTACATGTTGTACTTTAGCTTTTTTTTTAAAAATATTTTGCCTCGTTTAAGCGAGGCGCCCCCCGTTCAACTTAGACATATGGTCCGTTGGTTATATTATGGTGCAAGTTCAAATTAAAAAACAAAACATAGTGGTCTGATTGTAATAACTCTTTCTGTCCCAGGCAAAATGGATGAGCGTCCGAGTGGCAGAGGGTTAGAGCGTTTCCTTCTCCGGCGAAAGGGACAGGGTTCGAAACCAGCTCGCGTCATGCTTCAGTCTACCCAGCTGTAAAGTGGTACTTGAAGTTTGAGTGGAGAAGGCAACGAGTGTAAAGATGATTGCGCTAACGAGCAGGAGTCCTAATATTTCTTCGTGACCTCGTGAACTGTAAAGGGCGTAGTTTGAACTTTAAACGTCTTAAATATTTTGTCTGTAAAAAACGTGGATCTAAATTGCATTAATGTTCCTAACTGAAGACGGGGTGGGGCGCCTCACCGCATGCAAGCAAATCTACTCAGCTGTAAATGGGTTCCTGACTTTGCCGAGAGTTAAGGCAGGCAAAAGCAGCTAGGAAGGAAACTATTTAACCCCCCCCCCCCACCTCATAAAACTAGACCTAGCATAGTGAAGCCTCTAACACTTCACTCACCCTCCGGCACTATATGCTTTGGGACTGCCTTTACCTGCTTAGCAAGAACGTGGGCGAAATGTTGACAAATGTGGCTTTTAGAGATGTCAACATTATCACCAAATATAAACGAAGCTTCTGAAAGTTGTGTCAATAAAAATTAATGAGGACGTGTGAGAATTAAAAACTGTAATCCTGTCTTATTTTTTTTAATTTTTTTTTTCAAATAATATTTAATTTTACACATTTAATTTTCTGGTTTTGCTAACAATAATTTTGAAGAGATCAGTTCAAAACTGGTGGCTAAACTGGATGACAGTTCACGACGCAAATATCAGAACGGCAACAACGGCCAGCCTAAATTCTAAGACAAACCAAAACAAATTTTTGTTTGTTCTTCCTTTTGTGCCCCTTCTGGATAATGCTACTTCTATCTCAAGGGAAGGTTCACAACATATTTTCAGAAGTCAAGAACAATGCTGCATAGGGTAGAGCACTATTAACTTATATCTAATCCGTCGCCTTTCGTTAAGAATTAAGCAATGGTTTTAACCCGTTCAAGCAACCAGCTGGTGAAAATTCAGCGAAATTCCTTGTATAGGTATTTGCTACATGGTCTAGATGTATGTATATTAAGAATCTTGCTCATACGTTTGCTTTGACACTGTCGTGGTTGAGTTTGAGTGTAGGGTATTTGTCGAGTTGGACAGCAGTAGTGAAATCGACTAGAGATAGTGGACTGACAGAGTTATAGATTACACTTTAGATAAGGTGTAAATAGGAGATGGACTTGAGACAACCTGGAAGAAGATTTATTCAAATGATCTCTCTCTCCAAGCCTCAACTCACTTATGTCTGTCTAAGCATCTCCTGCTCTCACTCTTTTCTCTTATCATACATAGAGATTCTAGTAAAGAGCTAAAAATACAAATATGGATGAAAAGGGTCGGGAACAGCGCATTAATAAATGTGTAAACTTTATTAAAGAAGAAAAGCATGGAATTTATGCATATCATCATACACAGCATAAATTACATCAATAATCAAATATTCATCAATAGTCATCAATAATCATATACACCAACAATAATGCAAATGCACACCCACAAACACACACACCACCAACACTCATAAAACCTGTAGAACGCGGAGAAAATAACTAAGCTGTCCGACAGAGGGTCCGCTTTCGGGGACCAAAGGCGCTAGCTCCAGAAAAGTGTCTTACCGATAAATATCCTTCAAGATGACTGAAGTGAAATACCGAACTTTCCTTGTCGGGCTAAACGTTGGTGACCCCTAATTGCGCGAGGGAACACTGGAAGACGTTGTTTATCTCCTGCTGACCAAATAAGAACTGAGCGACAGCCTGTCTGTTGTTTTTCGTGGGACCAAATGTTAGCTCCAGAAAAGAGTATTACTTGTAGATCCTTCGTGAGGGACTAGCCTACAAAACTTTCCTTGTTGGTGCTAGATGTTGGTGGCCGCTACTCGCGAGAGGGGGCTGGAACTCTGTCCATAGATGGCTGCTCATACGTGCGAGGTTTTAAGTATCCAGAAAATACACCAGAAGAAGTCACTTGAGGACAAAGAGTCCCAGGCGCGCTTATCCGGCGCTAGGCTCTTGCGTGGCTGTAAATCCTGTTTAAACTGGTTTGGCTGTGGTTTGCTGAGTGCCCCGTTTAGGCACAAAAAAGGCGGGTGATATGGAATTCTGCTATAGGCATGCTGAGCGGGTTTGATATTCTGGAAGCCGCAATGCTCTGGCTGGTAATCCAACAGGCGATTAGAGAGCTACTACTGCATTTGGCGATTCCAGATTTTGCGTTGGCTCCGTTGCACTGCGTGAGCTTAACTTGGCGTTGACAAAAAAAGGTTTTGATTCAGGAACGGGGTTGACGATTCGTTGCTAGATGTATACAGAAACCCTCTAGATCGAAGAGTATATGACTTTCTTCGCCTGACTGAAGTCTGCTCTAGCGATTCGGTCTTCCTGAAACTGAGACCCAAAAAGAGACACCCTTTTACATCAAGCAAATAATAAATCACACTAACTTTATACAGAAAGTTTCGCTCCACTATGGGATTAAATTTATTGTAGTTATTACTATGATAGTTTAGGGCTGTCTTTAACCATGTCTCCTGTTCCTTAAAAATATCAATTATCAACACGCGCCCGCATAGGCTTAATATCTTTTGCACACCCAGGTACCTGTCAGTAACTGTTCTGACAGCAACAATCTACTCCTCTTCTCCCAATCTCAACATACAGGAAACCTAACCTGTAGTTACAGTTAAATGAATATGCTTATTCATCTTACAACATTAAATGAATTTACATAAACAGATTACAGCATTTGACATTACACAAATAAATCATATGTCCCTTTTGGGGAAACAAAATATTAATATCCCACAAAATGAGTACAAAGAAAATGCAATGTTCTTGCTATAATAATACAGTTGTGGCTAAATCATAAGATATAATTATATCTATGCCTGGTGACTGCTTTCAGTGAAAGTTATAGACTAGTGCCTAGCCACACAAGTAAGCATAAAATGATCCTCCCTTGCCACTAGAAATATCTATCAAAAGGAATAAGTGACTATCTCCTATAATCCAGAGTTATTACCTGCATCTAACTATTCAGTTTTAAAGTAAACAATCCACACCTGACATTATCTTACAGAAATGACAGTTAATTTTTGCTGACTCTTAACCCAATGGTAAGCATTCGTGGACTGATTCTACGCCTAATATCTGTTATTGTAAGTTTAACATTTAACCCATGATAAACCGTAATAGTTTAAGCACCACTTAATAGGCCGTAGACAGCGCTACCTTATCACTGAATAAATTACTAGGAGAAGTCCTCAGAAATAAATTCACTTCCCTAACAGATATATATAAAAGCTAACATGAATCTAATATTATAATTATAAGATATGTCAACTCACCCCGAAAATGACTAGAACATAGGCAAACACATTCTAGTACTGTGTTAAAGTTTGCCTTATCTCATGATGGTCATCTACGGGCCAGGAAAATTTACGAATGTCTTTGTCTATTAAAACCAGTCTACTCTTATAGATCACAAGGGACGCTCCCCCCGGACACCTGGCCTGCATATTTCTACAGAAGTTCGGCGAAAGACGTAATCTAGAGTAAGACAAAAGAAATCGTGCGAAAGTTCCCCAGGTAGAGAAATGCATAACATTATGCTCTATCTTGTCTAAGGGGCGAAAACCCAAAGACTGACCGCGGGTTTGTCTCCCCCTGTTTCCAGGATGCATAATATTATGATCCGAAGCAGCGTTCTGGAAGCCAAACACAGGGACCCTTTCGCTCGTGATCAAAGGCTTTAAACGTAAGAGATATTCCCCTGGTCAGACCAGGTGCGGCTTAGATAATATTATCGTTCGCTGACCGCTACAGGCCGGAACGTAACCAAACCTCGGGTGGGGTTTGAGAAGGTGAAAAAGTTTGGCCACGAAGGTAGAAAATGAAAGAAAACGAAAATACAAAATGACGAGGAAAACCAGGACATTTAAAAAGTAATCAAATTATGGACAAGATGGTAAAATAGATTATCGGTCACGTGACAAGTGCCCCCCCCCCCCTTTAAAGTTCGAGGAATACGGACAAAAATGACAGTAATTTATCTTTTCCATCGATGTCCATTACATGTCGTAAGAACCTTCTATAATCATAACCAAAATCGTATCCAATTTCTGTCAGTACTGTATGACTAGCTCCGAGTTCATTTCTTTTCTTCCCTCTGTCTAATAGACGTTCAGCGAATGGGATTTTGCGAGGGCAGTCGGCGCTGACGCCCTTTGTTTCCGTGTGAACCTGATCTTGGTTACACCATTCGCTGTGCCTGTTTATGGTCCGGAAAATTATCCGCACCTGTTGTGGTTTTCGGCCCTGCCTAAACTCACTGGCCACTGCGTAGATAATCCGCCTGTTATGTGCAGTGTAATCATTGATGGGCTCAGGCTGCTTATGTATATATTTACCTGTCACGGGCGTGGCCTTGAATAACCCTCTATAGCTGAAGACTATAGGGATTTTTCGCGCGCGTGTAACCCTAGTTGGTAAATAAAGCCGTTCGTTGGCCGAAGAAATGCTAGCATTTTCTTCTGCCTCTCCACACCTACTCCCCTGTTTCGGTGGGAGCATTGATCAATCTTCAGACCTGTGCCCTCTAAAGGTGGATCTGGAGCTTTCCTTGCCTTGCCAGTCACAACTCTGGCTTGGTCAACGGAAATGATCAAGTTGCTCTGTAATGGCCTGGCGGAGGCGACTACTGTGCTGTCCATCAGTGGGGTTGCGACCACTGGAATAATGCGATTTGAATGAGAGAACTCAGCTGCCTAAAGCAGAGAGTAATCGATCGCATTCTGGGGTTCTACTAAATCATAACAGATCTCCGTAGCTTCTATCCGTAAAGAAAGATAGGTAATGTCTGCGAGTTGCAGAGTTTGTTGAGTCGCTTTACCGGTACTAGCATGACGTGAGCCAAGGCTCTCAACAATGGCTCCTTGTACAGTAGTAAGGCAGCTTTTCTCACTATCTTCTGCCCTGAGAAGTGTGAGAGACTCAAATGGAATACCACGGATCCCTTCGCCTGGAACCCTGTGTCCACCATAAACGTCAACTTCTCCCTCCCCTGAGGAAGTTACTGGCGTCAGTTGAACTTTGTCCTGCAATGCGAGATCCACTTCCTGGTTGACAGGCCCCGCAGACTGCATGCAAAAGACTGGACGGTTTGAGATCCCGTTAGATCGCGAAGTGCCCGAGAAAAAACTCTCGGTGTGTTTTTCCAACGTTCCTTGGAACGGTTTGGAAAGTTTACCCCTTTTAGCAGGCGACTTATTCTTGCACATTTTAAGCTCAGGGTGATAAGAGGAGCGGCGCCTCCATTCTACGATCGCTGAGTTGGAGGGATACGCCTCTGCATATGGTTTTTCGCTGTCCGGCTGGGAATCTTGCGAAATATAACGTGATAGGTTGTGGCTCCCTTTTCTCGACGTCATGTGTCGGTTAGGTGCTGCTCGGTCTGGAGCGTGAGAGGCTCGGGGTTCGCCGCTTGCCAGACGGGAACAATCCGTATTACAATGCTTGTTAGCACCTCTCTCACCTTTGTGCAGTTTCCATGCCTGGGAACGTTGCGTAATTTTTCCCGTGGCTTTAGGTCTGCTGTCCCGACGTAAATTCTTTCCTTGTTTGGGCTTCGGATCCAAGTCCAAAGGAAAGTCAATTTTCTGGAGTTGGGGTTCGGTTTTAGCAGGCAAGTTTTCTTTCACGGGCGCAAGGTTTGCAGGGGCGTTGACCGTTAAGGGCAAAGTAGAAGGGGAAGTAGAGTGACTACATTTAGTATCTGTTTCCACCCTCCGAATTTGGCTATCCAGTTCATTCATTCTGATTTAGTGTAGCCTGTCCCTTTCTTGTCGCTCTATTTCCAATTGCTTGTCCCGTTCTTGTTGCCCCATTTCCAATTGCTTGTCCCGTTCTTGTCTTTGCTTTTCCCTTTGCTTCTCATCTTCTATCACTTCTTCTACATACTGTCGGGTGAATGCTTCACTCTCCCCAGTTTGTTTACAGGACCATGCCAAGATTAAACGGCTGTCAAACCAATTGTCTACCTCGTATTGATCCTGTAGGCTTACTGCAAATTCTAGAAAGGGCTGGATTTTGCTATCCTTGTACTCCATGTACTTAGCTACCTCGAGGGCAATCCTAAGCACTTTATCTAGATCGGCCATTATATCAGGGTGAGCAAACACTATAGAAGAATAGAACCTAGAGATCTTAGTTACCTAGTCAACTAGGTGCTGATTAACTTAATAATCAATAAAATCTAGGCTAGCCTGGGAACTTAAAAAACAAGAAAGTTTGTAGCTACTCTGATTGCGACAAGCAAAACCCCAAAAAACTCCAGAAAATGTAAGTGATGTAAAACTTATTACTATCACTTCACCCCAGTTCTGTCAGTACTAAGCTATTGAGAGGATTGGTTACTATCATCCGAATGAACACCCTCCCTTGGTACAGATGCGAGCTAGTAACTGACTATCTGTAGCTTCTTATCTCAGATTAAAGAGCTACTCCTGAAAAAATATTAACCCTTAAAAAAAAAATTTTCTGACTTTTACAACAATAGTCGTCAGATTTGTCAACCAAAAACTCAGCAGTGATACCATCAACCTTTACCAGCTGTCTCATGTGTAGCATGAACAATAAATGTAACTTAATATTTATGATTGCTGTGGAGAAAAACGCTGTTCCGACTTCCTCCAAAAGAAATAGTTCGATATGTCTAGGGGAAAGAAATTCCTATAATCTGCCGAACACTAAACTCTAAGAATCAAGATAGAATCTTGTGAGAGATTCCTACCAGACTGCAACCTCATCTGTTGCGATTGCTGCAGATGTAGTTCAAATTCCGCGGCGAGACCCCATTTGTCGTGGTTGAGTTTGAGTGTAGGGTATTTGTCGAGTTGGACAGCAGTAGTGAAATCGACAAGGGATAGTGGACTGACAGAGTTATAGATTACACTTTAGATAAGGTGTAAATAGGAGATGGACTTGAGACAACCTGGAAGAAGATTTATTCAAATGATCTCTCTCTCCAAGCCTCAACTCACTTATGTCTGTCTAAGCATCTCCTGCTCTCACTCTTTTCTCTTATCATACATAGAGATTCTAGTAAAGAGCTAAAAATACAAATATGGATGAAAAGGGTCGGGAACAGCGCATTAATAAATGTGTAAACTTTATTAAAGAAGAAAAGCATGGAATTTATGCATATCATCATACACAGCATAAATTACATCAATAATCAAATATTCATCAATAGTCATCAATAATCATATACACCAACAATAATGCAAATGCACACCCACAAACACACACACCACCAACACTCATAAAACCTGTAGAACGCGGAGAAAATAACTAAGCTGTCCGACAGAGGGTCCGCTTTCGGGGACCAAAAGCGCTAGCTCCAGAAAAGTGTCTTACCGATAAATATCCTTCAAGATGACTGAAGTGAAATACCGAACTTTCCTTGTCGGGCTAAACGTTGGTGACCCCTAATTGCGCGAGGGAACACTGGAAGACGTTATTTATCTCCTGCTGACCAAATAAGAACTGAGCGACAGCCTGTCTGTTGTTTTTCGTGGGACCAAATGTTAGCTCCAGAAAAGAGTATTACTTGTAGATCCTTCGTGAGGGACTAGCCTACAAAACTTTCCTTGTTGGTGCTAGATGTTGGTGGCCGCTACTCGCGAGAGGGGGCTGGAACTCTGTCCATAGATGGCTGCTCATACGTGCGAGGTTTTAAGTATCCAGAAAATACACCAGAAGAAGTCACTTGAGGACAGCGAGTCCCAGGCGCGCTTATCCGGCGCTAGGCTCTTGCGTGGCTGTAAATCATGTTTAAACTGGTTTGGCTGTGGTTTGCTGAGTGCCCCGTTTAGGCACAAAAAAGGCGGGTGATATGGAATTCTGATATAGGCATGCTGAGCGGGTTTGATATTCTGGAAGCCGCAATGCTCTGGCTGGTAATCCAACAGGCGAGTAGAGAGCTACTACTGCATTTGGCGATTCCAGATTTTGCGTTGGCTCCGTTGCACTGCGTGAGCTTAACTTGGCGTTGACAAAAAAAGGTTTTGATTCAGGAACGGGGTTGACGATTCGTTGCTAGATGTATACAGAAACCCTCTAGATCGAAGAGTATATGACTTTCTTCGCCTGACTGAAGTCTGCTCTAGCGATTCGGTCTTCCTGAAACTGAGACCCAAAAAGAGACACCCTTTTACATCAAGCAAATAATAAATCACACTAACTTTATACAGAAAGTTTCGCTCCACTATGGGATTAAATTTATTGTAGTTATTGCTATGATAGTTTAGGGCTGTCTTTAACCATGTCTCCTGTTCCTTAAAAATATCAATTATCAACACGCGCCCGCATAGGCTTAATATCTTTTGCACACCCAGGTACCTGTCAGTAACTGTTCTGACAGCAACAATCTACTCCTCTTCTCCCAATCTCAACATACAGGAAACCTAACCTGTAGTTACAGTTAAATGAATATGCTTATTCATCTTACAACATTAAATGAATTTACATAAACAGATTACAGCATTTGACATTACACAAATAAATCATATGTCCCTTTTGGGGAAACAAAATATTAATATCCCACAAAATGAGTACAAAGAAAATGCAATGTTCTTGCTATAATAATACAGTTGTGGCTAAATCATAAGATATAATTATATCTATGCCTGGTGACTGCTTTCAGTGAAAGTTATAGACTAGTGCCTAGCCACACAAGTAAGCATAAAATGATCCTCCCTTGCCACTAGAAATATCTATCAAAAGGAATAAGTGACTATCTCCTATAATCCAGAGTTATTACCTGCATCTCACTATTCAGTTTTAAAGTGAACAATCCACACCTGACATTATCTTACAGAAATGACAGTTAATTTTTGCTGACTCTTAACCCAATGGTAAGCATTCGTGGACTGATTCTACGCCTAATATCTGTTATTGTAACATTTAACCCATGATAAACCGTAACAGTTTAAGCACCACTTAATAGGCCGTAGACAGCGCTACCTTATCACTGAATAAATTACTAGGAGAAGTCCTCAGAAATAAATTCACTTCCCTAACAGATATATATAAAAGCTAACATGAATCTAATATTATAATTATAAGATATGTCAACTCACCCCGAAAATGACTAGAACATAGGCAAACACATTCTAGTACTGTGTTAAAGTTTGCCTTATCTCATGATGGTCATCTACGGGCCAGGAAAATTTACGAATGTCTTTGTCTATTAAAACCAGTCTACTCTTATAGATCACAAGGGACGCTCCCCCCGGACACCTGGCCTGCATATTTCTACAGAAGTTCGGCGAAAGACGTAATCTAGAGTAAGACAAAAGAAATCGTGCGAAAGTTCCCCAGGTAGAGAAATGCATAACATTATGCTCTATCTTTCTAAGGGGCGAAAACCCAAAGACTGACCGCGGGTTTGTCTCCCCCTGTTTCCAGGATGCATAATATTATGATCCGAAGCAGCGTTCTGGAAGCCAAACACAGGGACCCTTTCGCTCGTGATCAAAGGCTTTAAACGTAAGAGATATTCCTGGTCAGACCAGGTGCGGCTTAGATAATATTATCGTTCGCTGACCGCTACAGGCCGGAACGTAACCAAACCTCGGGTGGGGTTTGAGAAGGTGAAAAAGTTTGGCCACGAAGGTAGAAAATGAAAGAAAAAGAAAATACAAAATGACGAGGAAAACCAGGACATTTAAAAAGTAATCAAATTATGGACAAGATGGTAAAATAGATTATCGGTCACGTGACAGACACGTATAATAACTGAATCAACTATGATTGTGTTGTTTTAAATAACCATGTAACAATTTTAATAATCAATTAGTCTTTAACAGGTTAAAATAACGATGGAATGACGGTGAATTTTAGATGTATATTAAAAAACGTGTCTTCACTGAGACAGGGGTGAGAATTTATAAAAAATTGACCTTTTGCTGTTTCCTTTAATAAGAACGTAGCTGGTCTAAGTGAGTCCTGCAGTCGTGGTTTCGTCAATTCTTTTGTGATGAGGGCACTTCTTCACACAACTCGTCCAATGTAGGTGGTTAGTGTTGAATCCGTGCTCTTGACTCACAACTAGTGGCATAGAAACTTTCGTCTTGCAGCTTCGTACTACGAACTTTAGACAAAATAAAAAGAACAAAGGCCTCTGCTAAGTACACTGGGTTGGAAGATTAACAGGCGCATTGTCTCGCTGTCCACCCACTAATGTTAGCGTCTCTGAATAATTAGACCTTTTGAGTATACACAGCGTAGCTTGGGGATTATGATTATAAATCACCGCTCTTCTTCTGGTTATTCTAATGGGGAAAATGTGTCTGGACAGCGCGAGGGCAATTGCTTACCTGAATTACAATCAACACGGTACATATATCACAAAATGATACGATACACCTGATGCACATGGGATGTAATAATCAATCATCACTGCTTCATTCGGAGTCTGGGGTTACTGCTGTTTTCGCTTTTCTGAGTGAATTAGCATATAACAAACACTATCGCTTGCTGTAGTGGTTTATGAACATACTATTTTCATATGTCTCCTATGACTTGTATAACCACTTAGCAAGTTCAGACATGTTACATTCACATGGTAAAACAAATGGTTACACTTACCCCAAAGTAACTTTTGGGAACACAATCTCTTGGCACAGATGTATGGACACCGCACGTTGATGTGATGCTCAAAATCGCTTATCTGGGTAAGCTTATTTTTCCTCTTATGACTTGTGTTTATGATTCCTGAAGTTTCCAGTCTTTGTATTTAAAATTGCGGGTTCTCTTTTAAGATGTAAAGACGCCCAAATACTTTGATCTGTCACTTATAATTTTGGAACTCTTGACCGATGTCTCTCTGGCTCCCGGGAGTTTCTAATTTGACGTTGTGATGCAGTCTGACTTGTGTCCGATTTCGTTAGATTATGTTTCCATTTCTCAATTCAAATCCCAGATTGTACTTTTAGACCAACTTGCCAACGAAAGTCAAAGTCTATTCCGGCTCTCAAATTTAACCAATCCAATCTCTTTAGAACGATGTGGGTCGGGGTGTTAAATCCTTACTATCCCCCGCGTGTTTTAAAATATCAATTTCAAAATTTAAACGCGTGACCTCTTCCACATATGTCGTAATACTTCCGATAGCACTTTTATGCAAACTCACAAACACATCGGTGAACTCATTTCCTGGCTAATACATTCCGCCCATTTTGCCAGTTTGCGTACATTCCTCAGACGGATTTCGTAGACAGCCAATCTGGCTTTCTTTCCCTCGATCGTGCGCTACCACCTTGTGTCAACACAGATCGTCTCTATCAAAGGTGGCTAGACGACATAAGTGATAAAAGTATTATCCGCTGACCTGTCTAATTAGCCTGGTATTATTATGATCGGAAACTCTATACAGAGCGATATAACAGGAGGCAATCTAATCATCAGAAGGAGTCCCCCCATCGATCAAGTGTTTCGGCCCTTTATTCTCCTTTACACTCTGAGGGCCCACCACGGTCATGACTCCCAAGTGTCTCAGCCTCCTGTTGTCTTGTGTAGCAAATGAACCCATTCCACTTTGGTTGCAGCTTTAAAATCCACAATTCTGCCAGCCGGACTGGGTTACGAGAACATCGACAACACACAACAGAAATGGAATCCAGTGGACTCTGACTAAGCAGTTGGATGATCTGGATTTTGCTGATGACTTAGCTCTTCTGTCCCATAACCGTAATCAGATGCAGGACAAATTGAAAACACGCGATGAGAGGTCACAGCAATTGGGTCTGAAAATGCACAGGGAAAGGACAAAGATAATGAGAATAAATGCAGGTAATGATAACAGGGTTGAACTTGAAGAAGCACCAATACAAGATGTAGAATCGTACACATATCGTGGCAGCAATATAGACAAAGTTGGAGGGACAGACAGTGATATCAAAATAAGAATACAAAAAAGCAAGAGGAGCTTTCATTGCATTGGGAAATATATGGAGATCAAGAGAAATCGGATCCAACACGAAAATAAGAATCTTCAACTCAAATGTGAAGTCAGTCCTATTCTATGGCTCTGAGACACGGAGAACAACAAAAACAACAACCAAAAAGCTACAGACTTTCATAAATGGGTGCTTGCGTAGAATAGAGGGATTAAAATGGTATGACAAGGTTACCAACGTGGAACTGATGACAAGAACTAGACAAGTGCCAGTGGAACAAGAGATGAGAAGAAGACGATGGCGATGGATAGGACACACACTGAGGAAACCTGTTGATAGCATTACAAGGCAGTCCTTGTTCTGGAACCCCCAGGGCAAGAGAAGCAGAGGTAGACCAAGAAGCACATGGAGAAGAGAGCTGGAAACAGAGGTGAAAATGATAAGGAGAACGTGGAAAGAACTTGAGATGATGGCACGTGACAGGAGGACTTGGCATGTGTTTGTTGAAGGTCTATGCTCCTTTGGGAGTGGAGGGTTATGCATGAATGAATTTGCTTTGCTTTAAGATCCCCACGGGTTCGAGTGATTCACTCTTTTACCCCAAAAATTTGGGGTGGAGGTTTGGGCTTTCTCTCAACCCCAGGGTGCTACCTAGAACCAGCGGCATGTTACACCAGGCTCACCTTGGCGTGTGTGTAATGTTCCGAGGTTTGAAGTCTTTTTACCCTGCAAAGGGGGTTATATCTCCGAGACAAGTAGGCATCTAACTTCACCCGACACCTCATATAATACACCGCGGGTTATCTGTAGAGCCGCCGTCCTTTCTCTAATAGAACGAAAAACTCAGCGTACTGCGGACTTAGAAAAATTTCACTATCAGGGTGTTTCCTATACCGCAGGTGGGGGCTACATTTATTGTCCCGAGTTCCATAACCCATTGCAGTTGTTCCATAGCCAGCATGATGCCTTTTCCGAAGTTTTACTTAGCCTCTTCAGTGCCTTTGTTCTCGACTGTCCCCTCAGCCCCAACAGTTTCAATAAATCATACACTGACTCAGCCACGAGCCCTCTTGCACCCACTTCAACAGCCATGATCCTTGCAATGAACTCCTCGTGACTCAGATCCACAGCCAGATCACTATACTTTGCCGCTTTGAGCACAATTCACCTGGCAAAGCGTAAATAAGTATGGGAGAGGTTAGGCAAAAAATGTCAGGGCATAAAATATGCCAAATAATAGGACTAAGAGTGAGAAATATGAAGAAAGGAATTGATTCTGCCGGAGAGAACGACAGTTATGAAAAATGCAATATTGATTTCATCACAGCCTGTACTTACTCCAACATAACCACAAGGCGGGCAATACACAACGCCCTACTCCATAGTAGTTCCAAGGCGGGACCAACTAATCGCCTTAACATGTTCTCCACAAACACTACCAAAGTTCCTCCAGGAACACTCCTAGGCGGGAAGACATCGCCTACACAATAATAGGTAAGACCTATACCACAACCACTATATCCATCACAGCTGTGGTTTCCTACTGTCACAAATCACTTTACTAACAAATGAAGAGTAGTGAGCACTTCACCTACAAATCAAGAGTAAAAATCACTTGAGTTCCAAATGAAGAGAAGAAATCACTTCACTTACAAATGCATTATTCATCATCATTACCCTTCAGCTACTCAGGGACAATAGGTTCTCAATAAATGTATGCGAATCTCTTCTGTTCTGTACCATCCGTTAAAGGTTTTTTCCATGTGCTCTTTATCCCTAACATTTATGTCTCCAGTTGTCTTCTCCTTGTGCTTTTTCAGTCCATCTCTATATATCTCATTCTGGGCTATCTTATGAATGCACCAGACCACAAGGCCTTTTATATACTCAAATGCGCCCTAATATAACGCACCGACCTTGTGTCTAGGTTTAACTTGACGCGCCAGCCAAAAAGGTACAGAAAAAAAGGATCCCGTTACACGCCCATTGAGGCATATTGGGAATAAGGTGTTAGGCCCATATTTTCTTTACCATTTGCACACTAGGGGTGATGTGGTCAGTATCACGCCGGCCGCCTTAGTCTTCCCAGAAGTTGCTCTGGTACCCAATTCTTCAAGACAAAATTTTAATTTAAAGTATTGCAGACTTATTATTATGGATCAAAATGATAAGATGACTAAAAGGAAGAGACGATCGCGTCATTCACAGCGAGCAAACGAGACTATAGAAGAAGCAGCAATGTAATACGTGTAACAGAAACAAAACACTATAATTAAAAACCTGCCAATTTTGGCGGATTGTTGCTAGTTCTGTAATAATGTTATTCCTCTCACGTTACTCAGAATTTCCCTAGCACGCAAGTTGTCCGAACTTGGCGTCTTCTCTGGATGAATAGCAAGCTGTTAAAATGTTACACTGTTTATGTATCGGTCAATAATTTATGGCAGAAAACAAATGTGAATACCGCCTACCACAAAGGCTTTAAATTAATAATTAACGAACAACCTTCGGATAAGCCAGCGCTTCTTAAACTTTTACACGTCCTGTACCCCTTACCATCTTCTTTAGAAGTCTCGCACACCGTTATCTTCAAGGGCCCCTACTGCCCCCCAATTTTTCCAATTGGCTGAAATGCAAACAAGAGACTAAAGTATGTTTCTTTACTTTAAATTATACACACATTATATATATATATATAACTACTACTGCTACTGCCCAATGGGCTGATCACCCGTTGGCTTGTCACACCGATTACGGAAACAACGGCAGATGGATCTATTTGTTGTTGCCCTAAAGACGCCGCTAGGCGTGATGGGAAACTACAACAGAGAAAATCAATCTGCTGTTGCCCTTAAGACGCCACAAGGCGTGATGGCCTCTGACTGCTTGGTCGGTCTTTGGCTAAGGACGGAAGAAGAAGAAGAAGAAGACTACTGCTACTACTGCTGCTACTGCTGCTAATACTATTTCTACTGCTACTACAGCTGCTACTGCTACTACTGCTACTACTAGTACTACTGCTACTACTACTACTACTGCTACTACTACTACTACTGCTACTACTACTACTACTGCTACTACTACTACTACTACAACTAATACTACTACAGAATATTCATAAATAAAGAACAACAGAGAAATGACGTGAAATAAGTTTTAAATTTTATAATAAATGTCAGAATACACTTAAATTATACATTTTACATTTGAACGTAATCGTGAGTGTATTAAATTACGTGAGTGTATTAAATTACTGACCCTTCTTCTGCTGCTGCTACTTTTTAATTTAGTTAGAGAAAGTTTTGATTTAAGAAATGTTACTTGGGTTCGACATCTAATTCACATTGTCATTGTTCTATTTTGTACAAATCGCCCTCAGATTGGGCGAAAAGAAGTTCTCACGGCTAGCAGGAGAAAACATCGAAAAGAAACACCAGGAAAATAAACAGATGAGGGTTGTCACCTCAGGGGCGCATTCCCATAGTCAGTTATGGCTAAAGGGGCTATTATTAATATTTAAGTTATGTGTATTATATTGTGTTTAAATTGATTTGCCTTCTAAAATATCTGGCACGTCTTTCACCCCCAGATGTCAAGTCGTGCACCCCATCTCCCCGGGGAGAGTGCATGCAGCTGAGGTTAAGAAGCACTGCCTTGAGCAATCAGTAAAATATACAATCCAGAACTTGCACTATGGCAACATAATGGTTACTTTAACAATTGCTTTAAGCTGGCAGCATGCATACAACCAGGAGTGAAGTTAAAAGTCGCAGCCAAGGTCAGGTGTGTTAACTCCCAGCGCAGGCTGCAAAGACAACAGGAGCCTGACACTTGGAAATCATGACCCAAGTGGACCCGCCCCCCCCCCCTTCCCCCCCCCCCTTAAAGAGCATAAGAGTGGTTAAATGGCCGAAACAGGTGTCCGACGAGGGCACTGCTTCTGATCAGCAGATTACCACCTGTTGTAACGCTCAGTATAGAGATTCCTATCATAATCAGGGTCCATCTATAGTTGAGCCTGTTCTTCATGTAGAGAACAGAATTCGTCTTAGAAGCAACACAAATACAGTAGAACCTCCATAGTTGACCACCTCCCTATGTTGACCGGTTTGCTACAGTCCCTTGGGTGGTCAACTTATAAAGGTTCTTCTGTATATTGGTTTGGTTTGGTTTTAAGGACTATCTTCATGGCACATGGACAACTCCATCAGTGCTCCTATCTCCCTCATCTTATATTACACAGGGAGGATCTCAGCACACTGCATGAACTCCGTAGCACCGGCGAGAATCTCAGTGTGTGAATATAAGAATCACACATTCTATAAATATTTTTGTGGTGAGTAAGTTTCTAATTTTTAAAATTTTAGCCAGGGCAGCGGCCTTGTGGCCTACACTTTACGATTTATAACTGCCGTGGGATTTTTAACGTGCGCAACTTGTACACGGGACCTACTATTTTTTCGCCCTTATCCGAAAAGGTATGCATCCGATCTCACTCCCCATGAGACCAGGGGGAGTATGATATCATTATGACCACAGGTTCTGAAAAGAATTTCCATAAATTATATTCCCTGTATTGGGAATCGAACCCAGTACCCGTAGAATTCGAGGCGGACACCACACCACTTAGCCACTCTGACCCCCACCCCTACCCTAAAGTATATTAAAGTTAGTTGCTTATCCTTTACAGGACGTGGCAATCAACCCCAGCTTTTATTGGCTGTTTGTGATTTTTCTAGGCAATTTTTTTTCATTCAGTAGTTTGCCATTGTTCTTTACGATTTCCAACTGTCGAGGGATTTTTGACATGCGCAACCTGCACACGGGGTTTCCTATATTTTCGCCCTTATCATAGAAAACTAGGCATCCAGATCTGACTACCTACGAGATCAGGGAGGACTATGACATCATTAGGAACCATTGGTTCTAAAACAAAATGTCCATGAATTATATTCCCTGTAATGGGAGCGAACCTGGTACCTTTATAATTAGAGACGGACGTCATACCTTTGAGCCACTCCGAGCCCTACGGAGAAGTGAACTAAAGTATATTAGGTATATATTATATGGCCCGTTTTGTCTGTGCTCTTCTGTCTGTCATTTTTCTCCGCAATGATTTGGGATATTTAATAAATATATTACAAAGTAGTAGAAATGCATAGTTATACTGAAACCAGAGATTGCAGTGAGACTAAAGAGAGTTAATGAATATTTAGCAAGAAGCCACCAGTCTGCTAAAAACTGTAAACATGAAGACATCAGAGTAATGCAGATATCAGCAAGTTGTAAATCACTCAATTTTAACGATTTTCTTGCTTAAAAATTGTCCACATGCCAGAAAATATGTCTGATTTCACCAAGAAACCGGGATGTAATATACTCGTAATTTCATCATATATTCACTGCTACACGTTCGTGCAAGAGCCTGCGGGGTCAACGTATCACTTTGAAACTGCTTCTTCGACCTGTCGTTAAGGTTAACAGAAACCAGAACTCGTGCATCCAAGTTAACGAAAACTGCCATGTTGATTTATCTAACGTTGTGGCTTATCTGTAAGCGTTACGTAATTAATAACATGTATGATCAAAGCTACGCGCTGATGTAAATTTTTATTTCCAGCAAGAAGCAAAAAGTCCATGATTTCTCCGTGCTTCTCTTATCTATATGCTAGCTTCATTAAACCTCTCACTTCTTTCTTTTTTAGCTGCACATGTTGGGTATACAATTTCAAGTATTTTATGCAATAACCCATCGCCAATGGCAGTAAGAGAGTTCTGCGATGTTATATAGAGCCAATCTTGATACGAGCATGCGAGTCATTGGACATTTAGGAAGCAAGCAAGAACAGCAATGGAAGCCATAGATATGTGCTTTTGCAGAACAGTTACGAATGTTAAGAATGCTATGGACAGTTAAAAAGCTCATACAAGGATGTCATGACAAAGATCAGTGCGCAAAGGAATCTTATTCCTCATGTTAGAACAGGGATTCTTAATCTATGGAATCGATACCCCTTGGGGGTATGGGAACCAACTTCTGATGGTATGGGGCTCGATCTCTGAACAATTTAAAAAAACAACAGCAAAAATTTCACTACTTGTAGCTAGCTTGTGTGTTTGTCATTTCTGTTTTTATATGCATAAATATGCTTTAATCTTTATGATTTTCTTGCAGCTGTTCTGTTCCTAGTTTTCCATATGTAAAGTATAGGAAGTCATACTGGTACCTTATTGGACTTGTGATGATGATGATTTCGACAATCTGGGTATGGGGACGCATTTGGCAATCCATTGGGGTTTTGTAATCGAAAAAAGGTTAAGAACTCTTGTGTTAGACGGATGCAATCCAGTTCTTGTGGGCATGTTATATGAAAAGGAAATGTGGAATATAACGTTTGTCTCACAGAAAAAAAATATCACATTTCCAACTTTTCACATACTGGGCTGCACGTAGCACAATTCCTACATCCGAAAAAAGACACGCTTTTAACTCGTTTCACTCAAATAAACTCAGTCACGACCCTCGTCAATGAATCTTTCATCAGAGAAAACAAATCAGTCGTGCCTTTACTTTGAGAACAACTCATCCACTCGTGAGACCCACAACAACAACTACACAGCTAGCAATAGCATGCTTAAATGCAGTCAAACTTAATTTCCCTCACTACACAACATAACTGGCAACCACAACGGGCTCCATGTGGAGTATCGTATCGTGTTACCCTTACCACAAACTATTCGTTCTCGCTCGCTACCTCTTTGCAGATGATTGTACTATCTACACTAGTGACACTGACTGCGCGGCACTTGAAATGACTCTTCAAAGCGATGTAGACAATCTAACAAAATGGAGTAATATGAACCGTATGCCAGTAAACACAGGAAAAACAAAATCTATGTTGATTAGCACCAGACAGAAACTTCTAAACTTCACCAAAAGATTGCTACAGCTACATGTGGAGTCAATACGCATTGATCATGTAACAGAACACAAAGTTCTAGGCTTGACGATTGACCAGCACTTGACGTGGACCTCCCACGTACGGATTTTAACGAAACACTTAGGTTAAAAGACATACCAGCTGGCCAAAATAAAACACTTCTTAGACGCAGACACTAGACTATTGTTCTACACCTCACATATAAAGACACATCTACATTACTGCTCTACACTATGGGATGGTTGCCCTGCTTCCACCTCAAAGAGACTGCACTCCCTGCATAAAAGAGCAGTACGTCGAATTACCGATAATCGCACGATACCACACGCAAGGACACGAAAAGAACCCAAAATACTGTCCCTAAAACACGTCTTCTCTACAACAAAGCCAAGCTGACTCACGGAATTCTATCAAACAATGCCCCGCCGTACCTACGATCATTGTTTCAAACCAGTAGAAGAGAGGGACTACAATTACATCAGTTACGTCTGCCCAAACCTAGGATCGACCTGTTCAAAAAGAGTCTAGCCTACTCTGGAGCCTACTTGTGGAACAGCCTTCCACACCACATAAAAAACCTACATACACAATACTCATTCAACAAAGCACTTTTTAAACACTTGATCAACACCGATTATCTACCCCCATAGAAGCAGCCATTGTCAGTCCACATCTTATCTATATGTCAACCTTTCTTTTCCTCTTCCGCTCGTTATTGTCTATGTGAAAAATTTGTTTTATATCCACGTAGTATTGCTATACATATACATATACATAAACTTTGTTGATTTTGAGGGGGCTTTCGACGGCGTGCGCAGGGACGGCCTGTGGAGAATTCTGAGGGCTTATGGAGTTCCCGGCCGCATTGTTTCCATTATAAAAAGCCTCTGTTCTAACTTTGCGTGCGGTGTTGGATCGGGTGGTGTAACTTTCGAGGTGAGGGCAGGAGTGCGGCAGGGATGCCCCTTGTCAACAGCATTATTTTTGACAGTCGTGGATTGGGTGGTGCGCCAGGCGGCGGAGGGCGGTCCGGGAGGAGTTGGATGGTCAGCGTTTTCTACGCTGGAAGATTTGGAGTGTGCAGATGGCATTGCACTGCTCGCTCATTCGCACCGGCACATTCGGGACAAAACCGATGGACTGAGTGGGTATGGCCGGCGGGTTGGCCTGAACATCGGTTTGAGGGGGACAGAGGTCGTGACACTGGGTGTGGGCAGTCCTGGGCCGGTAACAGTGGGGAACCAGAGGTTGGAGCAGACGGGCGCATTTGCTTACCTGGGAAGCGTGGTGACACCTGACGGCGGGGCGGACGGGGACATTGACGGCAGAATGAATAAAGCGAGAACAGCCTTTGCTGTTCTCAACGGCATTTGGAAGTCTTCCCAGTGCAGCACAAGCACCAAATTAGGACTGTATGAGAGCTGTGTACTTTCTGTGCTTCTCTATGGTGCGGAATGTTGGAGAGTAACAGAGAAGGAAATGTCGAAACTGTCCTCCTTCCACACGGTCTGCCTAGGGGGAATTCTCCGAATCTTTTGGCCAAACACCATCAGCAACCAAGAGCTGCTTATTCGGAGTAACCAGGAGGACATGCGCACCATCATAGCTGGCAGACGCTGGAGTTGGGTTGGCCATGTCCTCAGAAGGGACCCTGATACCATCGCAAGAACAGCTATGCTGTGGGCCCCCGAGGGGGGGCGAAAGAGAGGCCGACCAAAAACAACTTGGCGGAGAACTGTGGAAGCTGAGATGCAAAGAATGAACCACAGTTGGGGCACTGTACGAAGGATGGCCGCCGACCGAGCAAGGTGGAATCAATTAGTTGCTGCCCTACAAGACGCCACCAGGCGTGATGGCCGCTGACTGCTTTGACGGTTGGCGGTTATGGATCAAAGAAGAAGAAGAAGAGTATTGCTATATAATGTAATGTATGTGAGAATGTACCTGCGTAGCACTGTACTATTGAAATATGTAATTGTATTTTGTTTGCTTAAATGTGATGATGTGTATGAGAATGAGCAGATCTACATTTTTACAGCTCGAAGATGTGTCCTGCTACAGAAGTGTGTAAGAAATTATTATTATTATTTCATTTTCCCTCAAGAATGTACAGATATAAGCGAGAATATTTTTATGTAATTTGTGTATTGATGTTTAATGACACATTCAAAAATGCAGATTAATTGCTGATGAACACATGAGTGAATGTCGGGATACAGAATGAAAGATAAAGGGCTGGGCGGTCGGACAGACCTGGGTCCCCAATTCTTTACCCTTTTAAATAAAGTTATGCCCCTCTATCTCTCCTACTGATTCTGCTCTCGGGTTAAGGAGGGCAAAGAAATAACACCAAGTCTCACCTCCTTCAATAGCAGACTGTCAAATACTTCATGAGTTCTGATACCACGCCACCTAATCTGATTATGCTTGACATCATAATTTACTGTACGTTTTTTTTTTTCATATTTAATTTAATTAAATTTTATTATAATATTTGTTTAATTAACAATACTTAATTTTGATTATGACTGCATACTGTAAACGCACGCTGTTATATTACCTTTATAATGTTGCATGCCATCATATTAATGGTTTAAGTAACATGTGGGAATGAAAGGATATAGTATGCAAGATAAATGAGAGTGGAAGGGTAGAATGTTAGACGAGCCTGAGCGCCCAATTCTTAACCCGTCGAAAATAAAGTTTGTTAGTTCGTTCGTTCTTTCGTTCGTTCGTTCGTTCGTTCGTTCTCTCTCTCTCTCTCTCTCTCTCTCTCTCTCTCTCTCTCTATATATATATATATATATATATATATATATATATATATATATATATATATATATATATATATATATATATATATAGATTTATAGATTTATAGATTTATAGATTTCATTTAGTCTTGCCTTTTCTCACAATATATCCAAGCTTTCCTCTTCACAGCAGATATCAAAAGAAAGTGAATTCATCATCATTTATATACCTGTCACAAAAAGTAGGGGATATTGAATTTAAAAGTTATCCAAAGACAATATATTTCAAATTAGTTCATTTATTCCTTCGTACAAGTAAACTTGAGCATCATAACAAGACATTTGCGGTATAAGAAGTGTTATGGCTTTACTCACATGATTTTAGTCGCACTGGCAACCAAGGCGGGGTAGGTACTTCATTTTCACAAAAATATTCCAATATTTCTAAAAACGTGTGGGGCCCCCGTTTGCAGCTAAACATGCATTGCAACGACGTCTCATACTGCAAATAAGCCTTCTGATGTTGTCTTGAGGAATTCTCTGCCACTCCTGCTGAAGGGCCTGGGCTAACTGCTGAAGAGTCTATGGAGCGGCTGGACGTTGTTGGACGCGTCTATTCAGGAGGTCCCACAAATGCTCAATAGGAGACAGGTCGGGGGACATCGGCGGCCATGGTAACGTTCGGATATGCTGCATCTGAAGGTGATCTTGGACGACGCGAGCACGGTGAGGACGTGCATTGTCATCCTGGAAGATGAAATCTGGTCCGTGCCGTTGAGCAAATGGCACAACAATAGGCTCGATGATGTTGTCACGGTAGTAGAGCCCTGTGATATTGACCTGGCATATGTGAAGGTCGGTCCTGTCATTCATACAGATGCCTGCCCACACCATTACACTGCCACCTCCATAACGGTTGTGTGCAAAGTTGCAGGAGGCTGGTAACGCTTACCTCGCCGTCGCCAGACACGTATTCGACGATCATGAAAATCCAAAACGAAACGGGACTCATCAGAAAACATCACTGATGCCCACTGTTGATTGGTCCACCGATGATGACGTTGGTACCAATCCATTCTTGCTCGCCTGTGTTGTGGTGACATGGGCAAAGCTACAAACGGTCTGCGTGAGGCCAGTTGCACTTGGTGCAAACGGTTTCGTACTGTCTGAGTTGAGACCCGGATCCCAGTGATCTGTTGAAGGTGTTGCTGAAGTTGAGTAGCATTTAGAGTCCGAGTTCTGAGGGCTTGAGTAACAAGAAGTTGATCTTGGCGGCGTGTAGTGACTCTTGGGCGGCAAGTCCGAGGCAGATCAGCCACTGTGTGGAAATTGTGATACCTGTTCCACAGTCTGCTGACAACTGACTGTGAAACATTGAGGTTCTGAGCAGCATCCACTTGCTGACTTCCGGTTTGCAACATGCCTATGCCTATCCATCTCTGCTGTTCTGTCAAACGTTCCATAACGAAGAAAAGAAATTTTATCTGTTGCAGAGTCTTTTTATACCTGTCCATGGTGAGTAGTGTTCATCAAACCCGAGATACACGCATTTTTGTGAAAAAGAATAATGTGTGAACTTTACGGATGGGCCCCACCTCTGTTCTTGGGATTGGCTCACTCATCACGAGTCACCAGGTCAACATGATATTGCACGTGAGAGTGGAGAAGAGCGTGCTCGATATGTCCGTACAACCATTAAAATACGAAATCCACTCTTTTGTAAAATAATACATACCATCTTAAAATATCCCCTACTTTTTGTGACGAGTATAAATCACATGACATCTTTGTCATTGTGTTTACATTTGTTTGATGTATCCAGTAGATATACGTGAAGATATAATAATAAGAAGTTACTTGTCCATCACTCTGTGAACAAAGTGTTTAGAGCCATTGATTCTCGAAGTTGCCGGGTAGCGTCAAGCTCCAGTCTACCCAGCTGTAAATGGTTACTTTACTCTGTTCTGGTGTTAGGGACGGCTAAGGTAGCGATGACCTCCTAAAGCTGAGATCTAGCACACATAAATCTTCACCCCCCCACAGCAGTTTTTTCTATGGGATCAGCTTTATTTTTTTTTAATCAGAAAGTCACGTGAGCTTCTTACGTTCATTCTGCGCGTAACCAACAGTCAAGTGCTCGAGTGGGACCTAAGACGCGTCAACAGTGAGGAATGCAGTCAGCGACCCATAGCTAGACTGCTCGCGTCAGGGTCAGCGAACCAGAGCTGACCAAGACCCTATTCCACCTCCAAGTGGTGGTCCTGGAAACAGGCTGCATCACTGCAGTCTGGCAGAGTGAGTAGGGATCGAAGAGGGAAGGCTAACCAGGTCCCCCAAAAATGCCCTGCTGAAGTCGGATGTGTCGGCCGAAAGGCACAAATATCGCAGCTACGCTGTAAATGGACACAACGCATCCAACGTCCTTTTCAGGACGAACGATGAAGAAGAAGAATGCCTCGTGTTGATTTCACGACCTGCCCAATTTTGGGTTATATTGTAAGAATGAAAGGTTTGTTTATTAAATTAGTTTCTTATATAACCCATGTTCTTATGTCTGACAAACTAATCCATTTAATAAAAAGAGGTAAGGGTAAAGGATCCCGTTACACGCCCATTGAGGCGTATTGGGAATATGGTGTTAGGCCCTTATTTATTTGACTATACAGCACACTAGGGGTGATGAGGTCAGCATCGCGCCAGACGCCTTCCCAGAGTTACGCTGTTACCCAATTCATGTAGCTGGGTCGGCCCAGAAGCCGTTTGCTGTCTAAAAAGTGTCACCTCAACTGGGGATTGAACCATGGACAGCTGAGCTAGGAAGCCAGTGCAGTAACCACTGAACTAAATCGGTTCCAATCCATTTAATAATAACCCATATTATAATCGTCTTCCTCCTGCGACTTTTATCTTGAGTTCCCCAAGGAGCAAAGGTCAACAACCTAAACGGTTATGTTGTGGTAACCCCGCTTCTCCTGTTCCGTTCTCGTGTGTGTCTTGTTAGTGTTCCCTACACTTATCTCATCCTTCTACCTGGGGGATTCCAAGATAAGACAAGTCTTATGATGCTAGCTCCTAAAATGTCAACTTGATCAGACAAGCGCATGAAAAAACCCACAACGATATGGCATGGATTATTTAAGAGGCTGCGAAGGGTTAAATAATAAGAATCCGAGATAAAGATGTGAGAAGAAAACGCTGGCGTTGGATAGGATAAACAACGAGAAAGCATGTTAATAGCTTACAAGGCAGTCCCTGTTCTGACAAGCCCTCTCCACAGGCTAAGAGATATAGAAAGACAGACAAAAACATATAGAGAGAGGCAGACAAACAGACAGAGAGACAGACAAACAGACAGAGAGACAGACAAACAGACAGAGAGACAGACAAACTTACGGAGAAGGGACATGGTTTGGTTTTAAGGATCACCTTCATTGCACAAGGACAACTCCAACAGTGCTATCTCCTCTCTTAGATCACAAAAGGAGGATCCTAGCACAGTGCACGAACTCCGCAATACCGGCGAGGATCCCAATGTGTGTATAGAGGAAATACACATTCTATCAATATTTTTGTGGTGGGTAAGTTTCCTATTGTTTTTTGATTGTGCAGGACGGCGGCCGTATGGCCTACTCTTTAGATTTCCAACTGTCGAAGGATTTTTAACATGCACAACCTGCACACGGGACCTCCTATATTTTTGCCATTATCATAGAAAACTAGGCATCCAGATCTGACTACCTACGAGATCAGGGAGGACTATGACATCATTAGGAACCATTGGTTCTAAAACAAAATGTCCATGAATTATATTCCCTGTAATGGGAGCGAACATGGTACCTTTATAATTAGAGGCGGACGCCATACCTCTGAACCACTCCGAGCCCTACGGAGAAGTGAACTAAAGACAAACATGAAAGGAATAAATAAAACATGGAAAGGCCTGGGATGAATGTCAAAGTTCACGATAGCCAGGCATGAATTTGTTGAAGGCACATACTCATCTGTGAGCTGAAGAGTTAAACGAATGATCAGATGAAGGCAATTCTTGACATTTTATTGTAAGTACCAAAAAAGTCATGATTCATTCCAGTCAGATCGTATTTCGCTGTGGGTTTTTAATTTAGGAGAAGATGGGCTACCACGACACATATGGGATGTACCAAGAACTAGGGATCAAGACCTCCAGGACGACCCAGAGCGCGCTGAGAGCACAACATTATACAATCTCTGAAGGACCGAGAACTAGATTGAAACTAGGCCAGGAGGAAAGACAGCCAATAGGATAGTATGGCGCTCTCTCTGGCAAACCTCTAAACCCCAAGTTAGAAGAGGAACGACCAGGTAAGTATTTCGAATTAAAAAGTACTTATATATGGAAAACCGAAACGATCACGTCCGATATAAAAATTATGAATTTTTAAACTCAGATGTGAAGTTGCATACCTATATAACGTGGAGAACAATAACATTTAATAATCAAGAAGCGAAAGACTTTCCTAAATGGTTGATTTCGGATAATAGAAGATTTTAAGTTGTATGACAAAGCCACCATTGTGAAACTGATAGAAAGAGTCAAATAAGTACCTATCAAACGCCTCGTGTATCTCCCGAGGGCTTCTGGCTTGTATACAGAATAGAACTATTGCTGCCTCAAGCAATCGTAAGAGCCCATGTCGTAAGAGCCCATATCGTAAGAGCCCATGTCGTAAGAGCCCATGTGGTAAGAGCCCATTTCGTAAGAGCCCATGTCGTTCGGTAGGTAAAGTGTTTTATTGGGCCCGTCTAATTAAAGAGTGAATGTTAACAGATACACGAGAATGTACAGAAAATAGATTTCACAGGCGGTAGGTTGAGGGAAAGATATGTCTCTGGAGTGATATGTCTCCTCCAGCCTATCCGTACAACTATACTTTGTTTATAAGACAGTCTTTGCCTCCCTATCTAAAATAAGACAAGTTACTCTTCACACACACAACACTATGTGACAACAAGACACACAAACGTGAAAAACTAAGGATAAATTGGTATGGGTCTGACCAACACACAAATGTTAAATTTCTTTGTTGTTTATTATCACTAAAATTTGTCACAACATCAAATACCGAAAAGATAGCAAGAAATCATTTACATACAGAGGAAATAAAGAAGAATGGTGCGCCTTCACCGTATGAAGAAAACCCAAAGAAATATTAACCCGAAGGTTCAAGGTTAGCACTTGGTTACAAAATAAACAATATTGGTACACTATAAGACCAAGTAAAGTAAACAAAAATCAGGCAACCAAATTAATAGATAGTTTCCAGCAACAACAAAATAATCACACGCTCTCTCACTCAGTGGCCACTTCTCACTCTCTTACCTATTTGCTTTTTTTACTCGTGGGTCTGTGGTATCCCTTGGTAACAGATTTATTCCACGAACATAATCCCTAGTTTACTGTGATTAATATACCACCCCAGCTGTCGAGGATACAGATTGGCCCCAGCTCATCCCAAAAATAGAACTAATGAGGTGAACGCCGAATATGTTAATTCCACGATCGATCCTGGTAACGATATAAATCGTAAAGGTTACCTTCACTGTTCTAACACTATCACTGTTTCTCCGATAGAGTGCACAGGGGAATGTAAGTCTAGACACAGGAACTACAACTGAATAACTTCGTTGCGACAACTCTTGCAGTGTTGGGTGGGCGGGGAAAATCAGGCTTGTGTCCCGCTCGGTTTGGAACTTCTATCTGGATACAGGTCGTATTACAAATAGTTGAATATTGCGGGAATCCACGATGTTTACCATTTAAGAGAGGGGGATACTTCTAGTATCTGGAAAAATCCCGATTGCTTCAAATGTTAAAAAAAGGATGATGATGGATTTTTATATCAGCCGACTCTTTTCCAGAGCGCCGATCCTGCACAGTGTATAAAAATAAGTACTCCACTGGAATACAACTGTCAGGTGTCGGGGGAAAATAACAATGTTATCAGGTATACTCCACTGTGGGGCTATTAAAACATATCCTGGATTTGGTAAGTCCGGTGGTATAATTTATAGTCACACAATATCATCTGGCTAGTACACACAAATAAATGATAACGAAAAAGACCGCTGGTCGTTCGCTTGGAAATCAGGTCTGCGAAAAATAAAAGAAAACATATGTGGAAAAATGCTACCATTTTATATATATATATATATACTACTCGTCAAAAGTCAACGGCCACCCTATTATTTTCAAGACACTTTTACATAAGCGCATAGGATGATTAAATGAAGGAAGTTTTTAGTAAAAAAATGGGTGCAATATCTTCCTCTGACAGTCCTCTATGCACGTTAAGCATAAAAACAACTCACCGAAAACCATGGTGATCACGTGCAATTTGGTTTGCTGACCATAAATTCACATTTTTAATCTTTTTTTTCAAACTCCGTAGAACCAAACAGGTGAAGTAATCGTGCTGATTGACATTCCACGTGCAATGGCGACTTTTCGTGAACAGAGTTCACTCTTAATTTGTTTTACAATCAGCAGACTTAGGGTAGTTTCATCACTTGCAAAAACCATGCAACCGAGAAGAAGTCTTGACACCTTACAAAGAATGAGGGCTATAGCGTGTGTTGAAAGTGGTTTATCTGTCCGTGAGGTTGCTAGACGGCTTGCAGTGTCACACTCTACTATCCAAAGAATTTTAATGAGAGATTTCAGGCCACAGGAAGTGTGGAGGATCGCCACCGGCCAGGTCGCCCTAGATGCAGCAATAGACATGATGACCGTTACCTCTTGTTGTCAGCCCTGCGCCATCGAACAGTGACTTGTTCCACTCTAAGATGTCAGCTGAGACAAACTGTAAACGTTAGTGTCAGTTAAAGCACCATTCGCAGACGTTTACATGAATTTGGACTGGCTGCTCGACGTCCTGCAGTCCGAATCCCTCTTACTCATGTTCAGCGCATAGCCCGTGTTGCTTGGTGTCGCGAGCACATCCGATGGACAAGGCAACAATGGAGTCAAGTTCTCTTCACTAATGAATCTCGCTTCACCGTGTCATTCAATGATGGCATGATTCGAGTTTGGAGACGACCAGGAGAGCGATTTACTGATGACACAATTCGAGAGGTGGATCGTTATGGTAGGGGTTCTGTCATGGCCTGGGAAGGCTTCTACAGACACGGCAGGACCCCACTCTACATCATCCAGGGCAACTTGACCGGCCCAAGATCCCAGAACGAAATCTTGAGACCAATTGTTCAGCCTGCTCTGGAGGCCATAGGTGGTAATGCCATCCTCCAAGATGATAACGCTCGACCCCTTCGAGCTCGTGTGGTGAATGAGTTTATTCAGCAACATGGGATCATAAGGATGGCGTGGCCAGCTCATTCACCTGACCTTTCTCCGATTGAGCACCTCTGGGATGTCCTTGGTCGAAGATTGTCAACAAATCACCCCCTGCCAATGGATGTTGCACAGCTGACTGCATTTCTGCTTCAGGAATGGCAAGCTGTTCCTCAGGATACTCTTCGGACCCTTGTGGACTCGATGCGTCTACGCTGTCTTGAATGCCTTGCTGCAAACGGTGGTCATACCCGATTTTGAAATGTCTATTTGTCAAATATCTATTGTGTGACTTTTGAAAAGGTGGGTGACACACTTCACAGCTTCATTGCGTTTGAATGTGTGTTTCCATTTCTTTACGTGACATGTCAATTTGGTACTCAATAAATGCCGTTTTGACTGATACCAATTACGTTTATATCAGATTTCTTTTATGGTTTCAACCAAGGTTTTTCTAAGTGGCCCTTGACTTTTGACGAGTAGTGTGTGTGTGTGTGTGTATATATACATATCTTGATCTCTAATGCGTTATTTCGCACTCCTGTGTGGGACAAAAATTCAGAAGCTAGAGGTTTCAAGATAAAAGGCTTTACGTGTCGGGCTCTCAGGGTTTCTCGTCTGGAGCTTTCACCGACATCAAAAGACTTTCTGTTCTGTTTGCTGGTTTCCCTTAGAATGCCCGTGTTCCAAGATCAAATGGGACTAAGGGAGTTCTAGATTTTCCCTGAATGAACTTCAAAGGGAATCTGTTCCGTTTCTCTCACGTGCTGTCTGGCTGTCGAGTATTATATGATTGACAGTTGAGCTCGCGAGAGTTGGAACGAACTAAAACCAAAGCGTGATTTGTTTCATGTTATGACTGACAGGTCATGAAGATTGTAAACACTGCGTTAGCTCGTGTTTAAAGAAAAGAGGACGGGGACAAAAGGGTGAACTGCCGAAGTAGTATAATGCGTGTTTTAAATAGCAAATTAGAGAGCAGCTATAAGGTTACAATAAGCTGTCAGATTACTGTAGACTCATTTCCATTACCCATCACAGCCCGCTATAATGACGATGTGAGCGGGGAGGGAAACATCATATTGACAAAAAATATTACTACAGAATCAACGGCTGCAAGAGCACAAACATGTGTAGGAGCATGCAAACTGGGGGTCAGTTGCAGTAGTCGTTCTATGCTACATTTGAAGCGAAAAGGCAGACGATGATGATCATGACCAGTGGAACAGTAGACAAGGAAGAGAACTTGGCTGTGAATGAGGAATTCAGCTAAGAGCAGAAATAGGTAGAGTCCTACGTCTGTGATCCACAAGGTGACAGAAATCCAGTGAAAGTTTCTAAAACATTATGAGAAAGGAACTGGAGACTGGCTGTTACAGGAAAGGCAAAATGAGAAATGATGACAGTAGATAAAAATATCGGAACTACATCCTGCATTACGTATATAGAGAGACAGAAAAATTCAGTGGTTGGCCATCTCATTATATTGGAGCCCGAAGTAATACCACGACACGCACAGAACAGATCTGGTTTTAAAGCACGCGGAAGACCAAGAGACAGATGGATAGACAACATCCCATAATTTCTGCAATAACACAGGATCACAGCAGCCAGTGCGACACACTTGGCTCAAGAACAAAATCTTCATCTCCCCACGACGCTTCCCCAGCAACATTTGACCCAAAGAGTAAGTAAACAGTCAAAAAAAGTAAGGACTGGAGACAGACGAATAAAGACAACATGGACAGTATTAAAACAGATGGCACAAGAAGATAAGTCTTGGCTAAAGCTACGCAAAACCCTCCGATACCAGAGGGGCTAATACCATAAAAAACAGCGTCTGATTGGTGGAAACACAAATGGAATCATCTGCCACACTGACGGATGAAAATAAAATATGGCTGTGTAAGTCTGGGCTTCTTAACATGTAGCCAAAAAGACCAATTGGGAGTCCATGAATGGATTCTAGGGGGATCCGTGCTCATAATATGACATTTAAAATGAAAATTTTTTAATTATGATTGTATGTACATTCTTTTCTTCCAAGAAGGGGTACATAGCCTTTATCAGACAATCAAATGGGTTCATAGTCTTCATTGGACAATCAAATGGGTCCACGTCCCAAAAAAGAAGGTTAAGAATCCCTGGTTTGACGGGTAATTAGGACACGTCATTCGATTAGCAGGCTTCCTGCCTAAAATGCGAACCGCAGAGACATTTTTACAGGCGAGGATCCAAACAGACCTGCCACACAGTAACAAAAAATGTTAATAAATCGAAATCTGTCTTCAGGGAAAACTCTTTAACACAAAGTGGCAGACTGGCGGCTGGGGAAATCCCTGCAGCAGGGCCAGTTGCCATGCGCACTCAATGCTCTCAGTGAGTGAATAATTGAATACCAACAAAGACGTAATGTTAGGTTTTTTTTGGGGGGAGGGGTAATAATCGCACGGCTGAATCTAGCCGTGCCATAGAAGGCTTGTAAATCCATACCAGTCGAATTAGGCGATTAACAAATTAAGTGAAATTCTACGTAGCAGAAGTTAAAGTCTTAAATGTTGACATATTCCATTGTAGTATGATGCTTGGACGCCATTCCTGCAAGAAAGCCACAGCTGGACAGTGATGTAAAAGCAGCAAAAGGAAAATAAAGTGCGCAGTTAGTAAAGGAAAAACAGTGTGCAGCTAGGAATAACAAAAACCGTGACTGAATGCATAACTGACCAAGACTGAATATACGACTGACTAATTGAATACATAACTAACCATGATTGAATAGATCAATGACAAAAATTGAATATGTAACTGACTATGATTGAATTTATAACTGATTATGACTGCATTTATAACTTACTATGATTGAATAGATAACTGGCAATGATTGAATATATAAGTGGCTGAGATTGAATAGATAAATGACCATGAATGAATATGTTGTATTATGAGAGGTTATTGGTGCTACTCAACTAAGTGTACACAGAGTGAGGTCAAGCTGTGTAAGTCCCTGAGTCTAATTGTTGATGATGTTGTATTCTCAGGGTACCTATACGCTACCTCTCTGAGATCTCACTCTGGGAAATATTTTCTGGGTAGGTTATATGGCTACGTGTCTAGGGTAATGTAGGTATGGTGAGGAGTGAATAAATCAAACACAACTGTAACTCAATATAATTGAATTAAGTAAGACTGAGTGTAAAGTTATATAAGTATATTACAATTTTTAATTTTCCTGAACCTCACTTTTCTGGAACGGGAATTTTCTACTCAAAAGAAGTGTTTTTATTTACAGGGTTTAAATAAATATGGTGGACATCCTGTCCATAAAATGTTAATCCTAAAGTGTCAATATGTTCATAATCCCCACTGGATTCTGTTAACACTGGATAAGAAATTCAGTCACTGATTGAAGGGTTTGTTTCTATCATCATATCCCCCAGTAAATATTTTATTAGTGTGGAATAATTTTGGATAAGTCCTCATGTGCCATTCATAATGGACTTAACTGAGAAACCTGTCTGTGGTGGTGGCTTGAGAATCTTCAAGAAAAACAGGTTATTCAGAGTTCCCTGGATAATGATATGGCATGGAGCTTTCAGTTATATTAGAAGCCTTCACTTTGCCCACAGGTTCAGACTTTCCAGGGGTTCTGTCACTTAGTAATTTGGCAATACAACCCTGAAATAAGAAGGTTATGTTCCCCTCTTTATATCATATCTATAATAACATTCCACAATTTATCAATAATACATTCACATGGGAGTCAGCTACTCGTGCCAACCAATTGCAGCAAACCCTATTTTTGTTTGACCATTTTTCCTCCAGTGTTTTCATACTGTTCCCATATGGCTGCAACGCCACTGACTCCTTAAGCATTGATTTTCTTCCACAGAATCAGATGGGGTATACAATGTTCTTCTTGTGACCTGTTAAATATTTTGTACAAACATCTTATGTAGGTTTTCATGTGTCATTAGAACACTGTGGCACTGCAGAAGATTGCTAGTGGTCTCTAGACTTACAGTCGTAAGATTTTATGGCAATATTCAAACATTTTTACACATTTTATTTCACTTTGCAAATAAATCTGCTTTAGGCACCTTCCTACTGGGTTGTCGTGACCCCAATTTCTCTCCCAATAGGCAGTATCGAAGTATGGCACACAATATGTGGCCAGTTACATGTTAATGAAATATCAATAAACTTATTTATCTTACCGCAAATAAAGAATAAATCACACAATCGGTTAATGGGTCACATTCAGACCGCTATCGTCCAGACGGCAAAAGCATTCAACATTCAGGCTTTGCATCTGCTCTCAACTTGTCAGTGTGGAAGTTTTTCTCAAATGGCGGACTATTGAAAGGGGTGTTAAATTTTTTCCACTACCCTTAACCAATCGAAAGACGCGTCAAAAAATAAATTAACTATTTTTGGAGCATAAACTTTGAGTATTATTCAGTGTGTTCGCTCGTCTGATTTTATTTATATAATATATATCTCAGTTATTTATAGACATATTTTTAATATTAAAATTGATTATTAAACGGCCAGCTGTCCTCTATCTACCCATATAGGTTTCCTTTATTTATTTCTCCCCCGTTTTCATCTATGTAATTTTTAAGTAATTAATCGTACTTTTTCCCGACTGAAAATATTAATAAAATAAATGTTTTCACGTCAAAATAGTTTTATTATGGGAAATCTTTATGGTAGTATGTTAATCAATATCAGCGCTACAATTCCCGATATCTCTTTCCTTTTAATTCTCTTTAGTTTTCGAGGAATAAATTATTTAACTTTTGGTAAAAACACATATTAGACATTTTTCTCACTCCAACCAAAATGTTATCGTCAATATATAACGAGGTAACAATCCGATTGGTTGTTAATTTTTACGACGTTCGTTAATAAATATTAGGAAGGGTAGTGTATGGGTGTCAGGGTAGGTAGTAACTTTTAACGCGTTGTAGTGGAAAATTCAAATTCGTTAGTCAAATAGTTGGCGGATGATTTTACGGTGGCCTTGAGACAATTTTCAAATGCTGTAGTTATTTATAGATTTTAGGAGTACGTTAGTTACTTTTCAAGCGGGGAAATTTTAGCGGGGTGTCACACGGAATTACTCTACTACGGAATACATAACTGACTATAGCTGAATATATAACTGACTATGATTGAATAGATCACTAGCACTGACCACAATTGAATAGATCACTGACCATGATTGAATATACAAATGGCCATGGTTTAATATATAACGAACCATTATTGAATATTTAACTGACAAAAATTGAATAGATAAGTGACTGTTATTGAATAGATAAATGGTCATGATTGAATAGATAACTGACTATTATTGAATAGATAACTGATTATGAATGAATTGATAAATGATTGATTGAATATATAAGTAACTATGGTTGAATTTATAACTGACTTTGATCTAATATATAACTGACTTCAACTGAATGTAAAAGTGTGCTTGAATAGGTTACTGACTGTGAGTAAGGTGCAGTTATAGATGATTTATGATAACAAGGTCAGTGTGAAGAGATATCTTTATTCATGCATTCATTCACCACACTTCATATCCTTAAAGAGCAGAGGCCTTCACAAATTCACATCCCCACCATCTCCCCACCATCTCCCCACCATCTCCCCACCATTCTGTCTTGTGCCACATGTTCACAATCTGTCCATGTCATCTTTATCCATTTCATGACTGTCTCTGGTTCCCTTCTTCATAAGCTTTCTGGTCACCTTCTACATCTCGTACTGTGAGGATTGCAGAACAAGGATTGTCCTGAAATGCTATAAACAGGGTTCAAGAGATCTCTTGAACATATTAATCATTCATTCGAACTGTTAACCAGCCAAGTTTCACTGTAAACGTCAACACGCGACCAATACATATTTGTGTTCGCTTATCCATTTATAGCAACAATGTTTTGCGACGCTTCCAAATAAATGTAATGTCTTGAAGAATGAATGAAAAAACACTTTTAAATATTGAGCAACGAAAAAGCAGAAAAAAGCCGAAAGATACTTTAGGAAAAAAAAAAAAAAAAAGAAAGAAAGTGGAATCTGTTACTTGAGGCTGTTCCGATCTTGGCAGACATTAAACGTAGGTGTGGTAAAGTGGGATGATATAAATATTTATAGGGACTTAGTGTACTGACTGAGATCAGCTGTGAAGGTATCTGTATCTAATATGTGTAGTGTTTTACAGATAACCTTACTTACTGCCACATATTTATATCTCAGTCAGAATTATTCTGGAATATTGTATTGGCAACGTTATATGTCTAGGGTTATGCAAATGATGAAGTGTAAGTCACCACAACAACAAACAGATAAACAATTTAATTATTCCACCATACTTGACAATACTGTGACACTCACAAACAGTCAATACTCTAGAAGACTATCTTAAAAGATTCAATGATAAATTTCAGATATATACAGATGTATTGATTTTTTCTACAATAGTGATCCTGATTCAACTACACAGTGAACCAGGCAATATTATAACATGTAATTACAAATATTATGTACACAGATATAAATGTGGTCTTTGCATTGACCTACAATATTAGTAATCTATGTGTGTGAGTTGTGATGTGGTAATATGAGGTAATACTGGTTTTGTTCTTCAAGATAGATTCTTATTAGACATCATGACTGCATGTGCTTGTGTATGTTTGGAACTAGTATTGGAGATGGTCTCAGTTCCGAACATTAAAACAATTAATTGCCCCTCTTTAATTAAGTTAGTGTCATTTACGAGGGGTACATAGTGTTGAGCTCTTTTGGCCACAGTGGGCTTAACTTTCGTGATGGCGGCAGGCAAAGACTCCTCTGCTAGACTTCTTCACTGGTTCTGAAGACACCTCACTGGTTACTACAGGGACCAAAGAGTATGTTGTAGCCTCTGGATTCAGCAAACGCTCAGACCAGGTGCGGCTTCAATAACTAGGACCACAGTCCCTGAAACAAGAAGGATGTACCTCCTACTTCAGAACCAATTTATACTATCTGGCTAGACTGAGCACAATACATCACAAACACAGAGTTCAGAGCTTTAGTTTAACTGCTATCTTCTTCTGAAGCAGCTTACTCCAGTATTAACCTCCCTAACGGTTACTACGCCTCTGCACTTTCAGCTATAATTCCTTCCATGTCATAAGGTAGGTGTCAGTGTACTATGTGGTAATTCCATGTAGTTTGACTTTTCTCCGACACCTTCTGTTCTGGTTGGAGCAATATATATATAGATATAGGCCTTGTCTCATGTTCGCTACTGAACTGCACATATATACAGACATAAATTATCAATGTACATTCAATTTTCATTAAAAAGAGATCAAATATTTCAACCTACCAAAATTCAAGGAAATAAACACAGATACGTTGACTAGCACTGAATGTAGGCACAAATACTGGCACAAATTCCCATCTGCTTATGTTCCAGGCTTTTATTTAGCAAAAATATGAGCTGGCTTCAACGCACTGTTGCTTTATCAAGCTTATTTGAACTAGTGGTCTCGAACTAACGCTATCAATTAACTATATTAACAGACCTAACCAATCAGGCCATTTCTACCCCATCGTTTGAAAAAAAGTACTCTTACTTCCGTCTCCCTTGACAACAAAAGATAGCATTTATAGTCCGACTAATCGTGTTTAGCCTTACATATCATTCCATCCAATCAATTCAAATGTAACTTGTGGCCTATTTCCGTACAATGGTGGTTTAAAATTCTGCCACTGAGCGACTCCGAGTTTTTAGGTTGTCTGACACCCTCATTATTTTCTGTTGCCTATAATTTATTAATTCCTGGACTATTTGCGTAACACTTAACATATTCTGTGTCAGCAAGCCCTAAGGAATCCAAATATCTCAATCTAAGGGAGCTAAGTGGCTGCGTTCAAAATGTGCATTTTCTACCACCTCCTGTTCACTTCAATCCCCATGTGGTGTCTGGGTACTGTCATGTTTTCAAACGTAAATCCATCTAATGTCATCTTTCCTAATAAGCGTTTTCCAGGTTTTTTTTAAAACCTAACTCTGGGAAGGGTAGTGTTTTTATCACTGTCCGTCTGAAAAAAAGTTAGTGCATGTGGCCTTACACGCGTGATAGTAGTAATTGTATATCGCGTTACGCTTGTTGGGGGGGTGGCATTAATAGCGAGACGCGTGTTTAGTGTTGCATGCGTTCCTGATTTTCAGCCCTCCCTTCTTTCCATCCTACATCCATCTGTCCATTCGTAGTGTAATTAATTTAGGTCATACGCAGTGTGCCTCTCAATGTTTTTTCTTAGAAATGCAATACCCGTTTTAATGTGTTGTGGAAACGCTTGTATTATGCAGTGGCTTATATTTAACGTGGAAACGTTACAATTTGCAGACGAAGCATAAAACAAAGGGGATTTCGAGTACTGTCATTGTGACAGCACTGTTCTTTACCATTCTTCTTCCTTTTATAGAATTTATTTGTTAGGCTTTACATTTACTTTTTAATTTATATATGTGGATTAGAATTTCTCACGACAGTAGGATCAAATTAGGATCTTTTAAAGTGTTGTGTGGACGACGACAGTGTTTGCTTGAAACGTTCTTTGTTCTTGTTACGTGTTTAAATTATGTAATTCTATCTTGTTTTTTTGCCTTTCTTCTGGTATCATTTTTCTATCGGTACCAATTACACGTATCCTTGGCTTTCGTTGATGTTTGCTGATCAAAGACACGATCCTTGCATTAAAGAGCGATTAACGTGGTTAAATGGTGACACAACAATCGTGCATACAGACTGTCTTCTAAGACGAGTAAAGGACTGGACCTAGTAGAATGGGAATGAGAGTAACACCTGGAGACGGGGCATTTGAAGCATAATTCGTAAATGAAAGAAAGATAAATTATGAAGATATAAAGAGATGTCAACGGCTGGTTTGAAGTGTGAGATGCTGTTTCGGCTTCAGGCTCCTGTAGTTGTGTCTAAGATTCATGATGATGATGAAGATAAAATGTTGAGAAGTCGTTGGAGCTGTTTGTGAAGACCATTTACAGCTTCTCTCTACGGCGCTTCCTACTGGTATTGTCTTCCCCAATGAGCCGAGTCACAACTACGTATTTTAAAATGTTGCCAGGAAACCTACGTTCTAAGCGAACCGTTTTAAACGTACATATAAAACAAATACATAGATCATATTCCTCCACTCACAGCCTTGCATTTTTAACTCAAGGACGTGGGAAGCGTAAGTTAAGTAAGGGTGTGGGTTATTAAAAAGCTATACAACGAAGAAAAGATACGAACAAAAAAGGAATGGTAAATAAGAAAGAAAAACAAGAAATAAACAAACTAACAAATAATAAGGAAATAATACAGAAGAAAAAGAAACTAAATGTTCTCAATGCTTTTTTAATTCTTATTGTCATTTTCACTCCATATTGAGCCATTACTGTAGCTGGCCGCCCTTGCAGAAAGCTTACATTCACATGCTCTGGTAGTAGTGGTTAGTTTCCGTAGCAATTTGTATGACATGATGAGGTTGCGAGTATCCCATGTACCCTTACATTAGTGGCCGTGTATGACATTATGAGATTGCCAGTACCCCGTGTACCCTTACATTAGTGGCCGTGTATGACATGATGAGATTGCCAGTACCCCATGAACCCTTACCTTAGTGGCCGTGTATGACATGATGAGATTGCCAGTACCCCATGAACCATTACCTTAGTGGCCGTGTATGACATGATGAGGTTGCCAGTACCCCATGTACCCTTACATTAGTGGCCGTGTATGACATGATGAGGTTGCCAGTACCACATGTACCATCTTATTAATTGCCTTGAACAACGTGCACGAGGGAGCAACAGTCCTGTTCTTTCTTTGTCTAACCAGAGATAGACGGGAATTACACGTGGTGGAGATTTTTAATGTACGGTCGTCGAAATCCTTGAGATCTTCCTTTTTACACTCGTTTATGTTGTGTAATGTTTTCTTCATTTATACCTTCTCTTGTATTTCTGATTTGTATCTTTGTTGTGCCTTAGGACCGTGGATCCCTGCCCACTGTCATGTATATGGAAATGAAAAAGCAGATTAAACTTGACAAAGAAAAAGGACGGAAAATCCTAACAGGAGACAGGGCTACATATGAAAAGATAAAAGCAATAATCAGAAATAACTTTAGAGAAAAATGGCATAAGGAACATTCAGAGTCCAGTAATGCTGAACCATACTATATATTACCAAGAAGAGATTACGTGATAATTTTCCATCAAAGAGCCGGCTATTACAGACTCAGACTCCGTCTATACAAAACACTGAAAATCGGACAGATAGGTGCCCATGTGGGAAGAACAAACAGTAGAACATGTACTCTGTGACGGTATTGCCTCTCCTGCTTTGCCGTAGTTGTCCAACGGTGACCAAACTCAAGAGTGTCTAATAAAGGCTTCAATGGAGTCTGTTTGTACACAAGATTACTCTTGGCAGAAATGTAGATAGAAGAGTAGTAAAGCTTCTATCACATGGGAGTCTTCACAAGAAATTCAGGTAAGCGAAAACAATGCTGGCTGTCGCTAAGGACGTTAATTCTGTAACCTGCCGACCACTTTTGTGAAGAATTTAAGCACTTATTTGTCAGATCGTTAAGCACCCACCCCTGATTTATTCAGTTAAATTCTCTTATTCAAGTATAGCTCTGTTTAGAATGTGTGTAGTAATCGACTGAGACAAACATGCAGTAACTTTAAAATGATCAAAGTGAAGTTAAATTTGTAACAATACAAATAACGAAATTTAATAATCACTTTAGTTGTAACAGTTTGAAAATAATTAAGATAGTTATGGATAAAGAAAAGTTATCATCCTCGTATTTGGGGATTGTGAAAAGGGTTAAGAAGTTCGGGTGGCTGCATATGTTTGAACTTAGCTGCCAATGACGGTTCTGTCTTTTCACACTGATCACTCGTCTCTGGTCACGGTTGTCGGGTATAGCTCGTCTCCAAGAAACTTCAAGGAAAGTCTACACAGTCCGGCCTTTGTCTTTAAGCGTAGGCCACTGATCCCGTCTTGTTCCATAAATAGTACGTTCTGCTGGTACCACCAATAAGTCAATCCTGGCTACAGACTTGTCGCACAGATGAATAAAAGAGACGAATCGTTCTCTTACAACACGTGACTGGGAGTTCTTTTAATTTTAACATAGATTGCCCCTTCTGACTCCGTGTTTCTTCAATTTCCTAGTCCCGGTTGTTCCTTATTAAAATTTGCAAGAGATTTCCTGTGCTTTATAAGTTTTATCTGGTTCTCCAATAAAAGGTCCCGATAACAGTTAGGAATTATGAAGCTAGTACTTCCTATGGCGAAAGTCTGATGACTTGGCGAGCATGCAAATCACAGAGAAATAAAACTGGGAAATTGTCAGCCTATAGTCCCTCTAGTGATGTTATGAATCTAATCAGAAAGATCTAATCATTTCAAATCATGCAGGATAGGCTGAGATATTTCAAAATAGTCCCACGTGAAATAAGGTGCGTGCCCGCAAAGGTCACGTATTACCATATATGGACATCTGATGCCTTGTATACACTCTTACAAACACATTTGTAGACTCATATTGTCCAAAATGTAATAAATCCATGATTACTTTTTAACCAAGGACCGGAAGCAATTACATCACATTTGTCTGCCCACATGTGACACACAGACAATAATCTCGTTATATGTCGCAAACCCCGGGTCTTATCGGTGAATTAAGCCGATAGCTTAGACCGATGTAAGTTTCAGTCGGCCGCGCCTATAACCACAAATCTGGGCAGCACTCCTTGCATATGTGACATTTATCACCTACAGGGCGATTTGATAAAATCACATATCAGCTACTTAACAGACAAATAAAGAAAAAAAGAAACGTGCGATAATTGACAGCACATAATAAAAATCAGTACCACAAATGTACCGATACTGCCGGAGAGAACCAAAGATCGATAGAGGTCGCCCCGTTTCGTCACATACTCCAAAACTCTCGGTCCCATGAGAGGAGCTGGGTGACAGCATGGCCTTGTCCCAGAGTTAAAGGAAAAACTGTATGGTGACGATATAAGCCTGAGACTGGCAGCTTTATAAGACAGATAGATGTGGTTACTTAAGGGCGAACGATGAAGAAGATGAATTGTTGTACGTCTATCATATCCAACTGCTAGATGAATTGTTGTACGTCTATCATATCCAACTTCTAGATGAATTGTTGTACGTCTATCATATCCAACTTCTAGATGAATTGTTGTACGTCTATCATATCCAACTGCTAGATGAATTGTTGTACGTCTATCATATCCAACTTCTAGATGAATTGTTGTACGTCTATCATATCCAACTGCTAGATGAATTGTTGTACGTCTATCATATCCAACTTCTAGATGAATTGTTGTACGTCTATCATATCCAACTTCTAGATGAATTGTTGTACGTCTATCATATCCAACTGCTAGATGAATTGTTGTACGTCTATCATATCCAACTTCTAGATGAATTGTTGTACGTCTATCATATCCAACTGCTAGATGAATTGTTGTACGTCTATCATATCCAACTTCTAGATGAATTGTTGTACGTCTATCATATCCAACTTCTAGATGAATTGTTGTACGTCTATCATATCCAACTGCTAGATGAATTGTTGTACGTCTATCATATCCAACTTCTAGATGAATAACAATCCGTGTGTTGTAGTACTATGGTTCACTTATTCACTCATTCATTCATTTTCAAGCCTCTGTGGAGCATAATCCTTCAATAAATTCACGTCAAACTTTCTGTCCTGTGCCATCCGGTCTTAGTGTTTCCTTGTTTTCTTTATCACGTTCACGTTTAACTCCTATTCCCTATCAGCAATAATACTATCAGTCATTGATAATAAAAATGTTCTTCTCTTTTCCTCAGACCCGCATAATTTAACCGGACATAGGGTACTTGATCTAAACGGCTCTTCGGGGAGTCGCGTTAGCGCAGTGCTTTCCTACCTCGGTGGTCCATGGTTCGATCCCCAGTCGAAGTGGGATTTTTTAGACCACAAACGGCTCCGGGATCGACTCAGCCTCGTGAATTGGGTACCAGAGAACTCTGGGAAGGTTAAGGCGGCCGGCGTGATGCTGACCACTTCACCCCTATTGTGCCGATGGTCAAGAAAAAATGGGCCTAACACAATATTCCCAATATGCCTAAATGGGAGTGTAACGGGAACCCTAAGCGGCTCTTCAGTTTAAAATCTTGTCTAGAGCGTTATGGTATGTTCTCTGACCACAACAATGAAACGAAAGATGATAAATGTAGCTACAATATGCGTTAAATAAAGCCTTAAACCGCAGAAGACGCACCACTCACAACAAAAAATTGTGTTACGTAGACAATGACCACACAGAAGACAGCCCACTTAGAGCAACAAATATTGTTAAGTATACAATCCGACACAGGAGATAGACTATAGCCACGTACTACAACAAAATTGTTTAAGTAGACCACGAGAGGCGTTCAGAAAGTAATGCACCACATCGTTTTTCTCAGGAGCTGTTTATTCAAAAAGCATGAAATTTATACACAATATACATGGATATGTCATGTAAACATCGGTATTATTCAACATAATCCCCATCAACTTGTACGGCTTTATGCCAGCGCGAAACAAGTGCACGTATTCCTAGCCCGTACCAGATTTTGTCTTGATCATGTAGCCATTTCTTCGCTGCATGAATCACTCCTTCATCATCTTCAAACCTTGTCCCACGGAGTGCATATTTAAGTGGACCAAATAGATGAAAATCAGAGGGTGCCAAATCGGGACTATAGGGTGGATGGGGTAGTACAGTCCAACCCACTTTGGTGATTGCTTCCCGTGTTGCCAGACTTGTGTGAGCGTGTGCATTGTCGTGAAGGACAATCAGGTCTGCTGGATTCTTGTGCGGCCGAACTCTGCGAAAACGTTGATTGAGTTTTTTCAATGACTTATGTAAGCTTGCGAATTGATTGTCTCTCCTATTGGCATAACGTCCACAAGAATCACACCTTCAATGTCCCAAAAGACATTGATCATGACCTAGCTGAGGAAAACGATGTGGTGCATTACTTTCTGAACGCCCCTCGTATTAACACACAAAAGACAGAATTTCGCCACTTATGGCAACAACATTGTTTAAGTAGACTCATCATCTCATCTCAGCCCGTAACCCGTCATGGGTCGTAGGGGTGCCATGGTGGAAGCATCAGCAGACAGGGTCCTCCACTGCTCTCTATCCTCAGCAATGCGTACAAGTGTGGAAAAACCGTGTCCTGCCCATTCTTTGATGTTATCAGCCCAGGATTTTCTCTGCCTTCCTCTTCTCCGTTTACCTTCGACTGTTCCCTGAAGGATCGTTTTCGAAAGGGAGTCATGACGAGTTACATGCCCAAACCAGGCAAGCTTTCGACGTTTCACTATTGACAAAAATGGTTCTTGGTGGCCTGCATAGGTGTTTATCTTCTCTCTAACATAGACATTTGTTTTGTGCTCTTTATAGCAAATGCGCAAAATTCTTCTATAACATTTATGCTCGAAAGCCTGAATCCTTCGCTCCGTATCTGCAGTGAGTGTCCAGCCCTCACACCCATACAAGAGAATAGATAATACAAGTGATTTGTATAATTTGATCTTCACAGGAAAACTGATGTTACTTTTCCATATCACATTCAACCTGTTTAAGTAGACTATTAACACACAAAAGACAGACTATCGTCATTTACTGCAAAAAAATTGTTTAAGTAGAATATTAACATGCAGAAGACAGACCACTCACTGCAATAAAAGTTGTTAAGTAGACTTTTAACGCACAGACAACAGACCACTTACAGCAAAACAAAAATGCATTAATTAGACTATCAACACACAGAAGACAGACCACTTACTGTAACAAAATTGTTAAACAGACTATTAACACACAAAAGACAGACCACATACTACAACAAAATTTGTTAAATAGACTATCAACACACAGAAGACAGACCATTTACTGTAACAAAATTTGTTAAGTAGACTATCAACACACAGAAGACAGACCACTTACTGTAACAAAATTTGTTAAGTAGACTATCAACACGCAAGAGACAGACCACTTACTACAACAAAATTTGTTAAATAGACTATCAACACACAAAAGGCAGACCACATACTGTAACAAAATATGTTAAGTAGAATATCAACACACAGAAGACAGACTGTGACGATATTGTATACGTCCTTCTATATTCTTCGTTCTCTAATGTATCGCCCTATTATTTGGCATATTTTACGCACCTACATTCTAGCCTAGTCACTCCCAGACATGTTTACGTTTCGCCATGTGAATCGTAGTATTACAAGGCTAATTAGACAGGTCAGTGGAAAATACTTCTATCACTTAAGTCGTCTTGCCCCCTTTGATAGAGACGGTCATTGTTGACACCAGGTGGTCTCACACGATCGACGGATAGAATTCAGATTGTCAGTCTGGGAAATCCGTTCGGGAGATGTACGCAAACAAAGTTGATAATATGTAATCGCTGCCGATGGTCCATCTCTGTATCAGTAATACAGATAACCCGTCTGGGGAGATTATGTTGGGAAAGTCTTTAGCCAATAAATAAGTTCACCGATGTGTTTGTGAGTTTGCACATAAGAAATTGGAAGTATTATTGCCATTTTTGACAGAAGTCACGAGTTTAAACTTTAAAATAGATATTTTAAAACACGCGGGGAGGGGATTAGCTAACATCATGGCACACCCAGTTCCCACCGTACGATTGGTTTGATTTGAGAACAGGAATAAACAATGGTTCTCATTGGCAAGTTTGTCTAAAATACCAATCTGGGACTTGGACTGAGAAATGGAAATATAATCTAGCGAAGTCGGAGACACAAATCAGACTGCATTTTCAACAACGTCAAGTAACAACTACCATTAGCCAGAGGGAAGAATCCGACAAAGAATTCCAAAATTAAAAGTGACAGATCGAAGAATTTGGGCGTTTTTATAACTTAAAAGAGTACCCGTAATTTTAAATACAAAGACTGGATACTTAAGGAATCAAAAACACAAGTCATAAGAGGGATTGTGATACAACCCAAGACCGAGTGTGAGAAGCACAAATCAAAGTTGCTGTGTCCATTTTACTATGCCAGGAGATTGTATATCCTATTTGGGGTGAGTGTAAACATATAGTTTAAAATGTCAATTGTGACATGTCTGTGTAAGTGGTTATACGTCATAGGAGGCTGGCAACCTCAACATATGAAAATAGTATATTCATAAACGACAACAGCAAGCACTGGTGTTTGCTTTATGCTAGTTCGCTCAGGAAAGCAAAAGCAGAAGCGACCCCAGACTCCGAATGGAGCCGTGAGATGATTTTCTCACATGTGCCTAGGGTGTATAGTATCATTTGTGAGATATGTGTACTTTTATAACGTTAGTTCAGGCAAAAGTCATTTCCCTCGCCCCGTCCAGACACATTTTCCCCATTTAAGTAACCAGAAGAATAACGGTGATTTCTAATCATATTCCCTGAGTTATCTTATGTATACTTGTTAAAGAAGATTATTATGTGATTTTACATGTTGGCCTCACTTAGCTCTGTTAGCAGTTTAATCTACGCGGTAACATTTCTGTCTGGAGTCAACATGATATGTTTTGCCCTATTATTAATTATAAATGAACGCGATAGTAGGTTGACTTCTCTAGGTTATGATGACATAATGATGTGCCGCGCTAATTGATTCAAACGATAGATCTTGACCTTCCGATATATGATTCCGTCAAAGCAAGACGTGATATTGTTCGCTCACATATGAATTGAAGTTTATGATATTCTCCTACGTGGCTTTGGTTTACGGAGTTCGCCACAAGTATTTCATTGATGTTGAACGCAAGTATACTATTTCAAGAATAATTTATCAGAGGAATCTCTGTTTTTTCGGGAGCTATCAAACATAATTTTTATCTCCATACTTTTGGTTATCGCTTCTTGGATAGTTCGGAAGCCGACATCTTCAGTATATAGGCCAGAGTATGTGACGATACTTAAAGGACATTAGGAGACGCATTGTTATGCATGTATTAATAAGATGCCATGTACACTGAATTGTGGAACAGTTTGAACCAAATAAATATGTGATAATTGTAGACCCAACCCAGGCGTTTGGAGCTAATGGATATTCATCAAGTTCTTGATCACCCAAACCATTCGACAACATAGCACGATTGCTTATTCGCACATAATTCATCAGTTCTCCCAACTACAAATAACAATAGATAAATAATTGCAAAAATACTCAGACAGAATAATTATTCAGAGAGGCTAACATTGGTGGGTGGACAGCGAGACAATGCACCTGTTAATCTGCAGCCAACAAATGTACTTAGCAGAGGCATTTGTTCTTTTATTTGTCCTAAAGTTCGTGGTTCAAAGCTACATTACTGTTCGTGGTACGAAGTTACACTTATAAGGGACCAGTCTGAAGTAAGAGTCTTCGCCACTGTCTTGTGATTCTAAAGCTGGGGTCGACACCAACTACCTACAGTGGACACGTTGTGAAGACACCCACATTGACATTAGGAGTGAAGTTCATCTAGACGCCTCTAGAGAAGTCCACATCACAAAAGAACTGACAACGACCCATTGCAATACTCAGCCAGTCAAGTTTTTTGTAACAGACACACAACAACGGACAATAATCATCAGTCCCAAATATGTCTCAGGGAAGACAATTTTTTAAAACCCTCTAAGGTCACTTTCATCCATATTTATTTAAATTTGTTAAAGACTAATTGATTATTAAATTTGTTATTTTACAAATTAATAGTTGATTCAGTTCTTATAGATAAGAGGGCGCATGTATGATCTAAACTATTTAAAACATATTCATATAGTTACAGCTATAGAGCCAAAAATACTTATAACAGGAATTTCGCTGGATTAAACCAGCTGGGGGCTCAAACAAGCCACACCATTGCTTAAAACTTCACAAAGGGTGCCGGATCGGATAAAGGTTAATAGTGCTCTGTCCTATGCGGCATTGTTCTTGACTTCTGAATTATCTTGTGAACTCACCCTTGAGATAGATGCATCATTATCCTTCTATCTACAACTCTGCCAAGAGTAATGACCCACTTTAGATACTCTTGAGTTTTGGCCACTGGTGGACCACTACTTCAGAGCAAAGGGGAGGCAAATCACGTGACACAGACCACTTACTGTAACAAAATTTGTTAAGTAGACTATCAACACACAGAAGACAGACTACTTACTGTAACAACATTTGGTAAGTTGACTATGACACAGAAAAGGCAGACCATGTACTACAACAAAATGTGTTAAGTAGACTATCAACACACAGAAGACAGACCACTTACTGTAACACAATTTGTTAAGTTGACTATCAACACACAGAAGACAGACCACTTACTGTAACAACATTTGTTAAGTTAACTATGACACACAAAAGACAGACCACTAAATATTATCATGTCCACATACTTGCTTCCATGCATAGTTACACCAGTCTTTCTGTGTCAGCCTTCAAAGCAACTGAATGTGTATTCTTGGCCAGTGTCAATTTATGGTCTAATATGTGTCACTGTAGCGAAAGGTTTTTCTGGTGTGATGATAGTGGTAGAGAAGAAGTAGAATCTCTCTCCAGAAAGTATGAAGTCCCAGTGCCAGAGAAGTGCACTGGTATCACAATTGAGTTACGGCTGTGAATACTCTTAGCTGGACAATAGATTTAGGCTTCAGAAGTATACTGTGCCACTTTCGCTATAGTAACCCTATGTGATAATATAATTAAATTAGAAAAATTAACTCAAAATTTAACAGTTAAATATTTACCAAGTCAAATGAGTACAATTTCATAATTTATTATGTACATCTATATATCCTTGTAATGAGAAATGGGTGTTGGAAGATGGTAAAATGTATGATTTTTTATAGTTACAAATTAAAATAAATAATAGTAAAAAAAATATTGGATGAATCTTCCAATGAAATTATAAAAGTCTGTCACAGTATACTTTTGATATATCTTGCTATCTAGTCTCTAGCTGTTATCATCATCGACCATCGCGTTGGAAACGGCTCACAGTGTTTGTTGGATTGAATACAGAAAAACTCATCTTGTGTTTTTTCGAGGTTCCTGAGACACACTGATGATCAGGAAGACTTTCCTTCAGCCCGCCCTATAACTACGGGGGACTAAGGTGTTGACGATTGACCACTAGGCTTCAGTTAGCAGGAACAAAGGTCCTCAAATCTTTAGTTTAAACTCGATCACGAACTCGATCATGAGCTCGATCAGGAACGATCATAAAACCTGGAACAAAATGTAAAAGGTGGCCATGGTGTTCCAACAATCTCACCAACCACTGCTGTTCATGAGGCGACCATGTCTTCAGTGTTTGTATATAAATGAATGATTCATGGTAGTATGTTACAGAGATAGCATAATAAGATAAAGTCTACTGTGCAGAAATAACAAAATACATGAATAAATCACATGTTATGATACATGGGTAAGATATAACCTTTGCCTTCCATTTATGGATGTCAAGTCACTTATGTACTTGCTGGTATGTCGTAAGCTTCCAGGCAAAAACTTAGCCATGATATATATGGCTAACCAATGAATGGTTATGCTTCCTGACAATGCCGGTGGAGGTTATCGCTGGTTAGCGTCATTCCCTTTTTATTGTGTCTGATACAATCAAATCGTAAACAACATCTGAAATACATTGATATTAGTCACACATATCTTTAATAAACTTACATACCCTCTTAGGATTAATAAGCGCACGGTGAGGCTGTATTTGTTGAAGTCTATCTGCCCTGCTTGCAGTGTGAAAAAAAAACTTTTCTTGCAGATACTGTCTTCCAGTTTCTCACTCTGGCTTCTGGATTTGGTGTGTATGATTTTAAACGCGCCACTGTGTCCTTATATTTGGGTGACTCTCCCGTACGAGAAAGCACCGTCTGAAGTCCGCTAAGATTTCGTTAAATCTCTTAGTTTGAGGCGATTTGTGCATTTTCTGTACTTGTTTTCTCTTCTTGTCACTACATACTTATCTCTTTCCTTCCTTCCTAGGTATCCTTTCATTTTCCCAATATGAAGCGTTCATTCTATCCATGTTTTATTGAAATCCGTTGAGGTATGTAGTTACAATAAATTTTCAAAGATTATTAGCTAACTTTTAGCAGATGTGATGACGATGAAAAATGTTAATTATTTTTAAAACTATTTATATTTGAATAATATCCTTTTGGATATCATTCATACTCTATCTCCTTTGGTGAGTTATTATTATTTAAATGTCTTACAACCAGGCTTGCTCTTGTAGATTTAGATTCTCTTTCCAGCTAATGCAAACTTTTAAGGTCGGCCATGTTTCATATATTCGCTATTTCCTACCTTCTTCAATGTTGGTCGGCTAGACGAAGTGCTAAATTCAGCCACTTTCAAACTTCAAAGCAAGTCCGCCGCGTTGTCCCTGCGCTCTGTGTGTGTGTGAGTGTGTGTGTGTGTGTGTGGGGGGGGGGGGGGGGGGGGTCGCGTTACACATTTTTTCACAAACAAAGCAAGTGGTACCAAATCTCGCTACAGTCACCTCAGGGGTGCATTTTCCCATAGTCAGTTATGACTGAAAGGGCTATTATATTATACATGCTTATCATTCATACCTTTCGTGTTTTTGTACTCCACTTATTTCAGCAAATTTGTTTTAAGCTACATTCGTTCTTTAGTATGCTGAACATGCTGCACGTGTAATTGTTATACGTATGTGCCTGTATCTTTTTTTTATTCATGGACAAACAGTAAGCAAACAAGAAAATATGTTGAGGCTACACACATGTGTCTTTATAGAATAATAACAAGAATACCGTTGATCGCTGAAAATTATAAATGAAAATGTCCTGAAAGGAACCAGTGAGCAAAGGAAGTTTACTGCTGATAATAAATGAGCAATTTGCTTTCCATAGACAATTTAGGAAACCAAGAAAGCTGAAATATATTGTTACTGCAGTGTTGAGAGTTGCTTTGTGTGGCTCAAAACTGCAATCAATCGTTTTTTGGTGTTGTTTTTTTGTACCGCATAGCACTCTCACTAAAAGCATATGTGTATGACGTCACTTAGTAAGGATGATGAGTGAGCAAGTTGTCCAGCGTCAAGTATGCATGGTAACAACAGTCTTTTTGTGTCAATCTTCCAGGAGACTGGTTGTGTGCATTCTTGACAAGTGTAATTTATGGTCTTATATATATATATGTCTAGGCATTGCTGAAAGCATTTATGATATTTGAGGAGAGATCGAGTAAGTGTTGCCAGTGTAATTACTGTGAAAGACTTATTACTCAAATGAACATATCATGCACATGTCCGTCTTATAAATATGACGAAAGGAAGCTGTTGCCAATTATTGGAGCGTGGATAACTGAGTTTATCGTTCGATTGCCTGATTAAATAATGGATTTCGTTCGATATTATCCTTTGAGTCCAATAAAATGTGTATACCGTCTCTGCAGTTCGCTTGAGGATATTATGATTGAAAGATTGAGTATTTGTATTTCACACTACCAACATATAATTAAATAACACTGAATCCGGCGCTAAATTGATCTTTTAACAGAAAACTACATGAACCACTAATTCATTTAACATTAAATATATTTAACAAGATGAAGCCATCCCTTTAACAATCAAATCTCAACATGCAGGAACGATTGAAGGAAAGACAACTGACAACAATGAGAGACGAAACTAGACCGTTTAACATCGTGGCATTGAAATATTTCAACAACAGAATTGATAAAGAGAACTGAAGCCCGGAAAGAATGCAGAGACATGATCGCCTACGCATGTTGGCATCACATTTGAAGAAGAATGTTGATACCCCGCCTCTGTCTAAGTTAGATACGTTTTCTCATGTAGACTGCACAAGTTCCCTATCTGATTTGAATTTCGACGCTTGTCGCACTTTGCCAAATGTAAGCGAATTTCCGGTACAGCATTTCGGATTAAATTACTGGTACCGTATTTTATTTTTTTAAAAGGAAATCTAAATTCCTAGACACTTTGGTTTGAAACCAATTTACTAGTAATCAGATTAGCTGACATCTCCACATCTAGGTTGGCAGCATTAGGTCTCTAGCGTTCTTCTTTTTTTTTCTCTTCGTTCACTTTCAGACGTCAACTTGAATACGTTCAAAGAAAGCAGCAGTCAGCTTGAGGCTGTTGGTATCTCCGTAGAGTTTTTCCAGGAATGGTACTAGTGATGGGCATATGCGCTTTCTCTCTTCTTCATATGTTGAGCATTTTTTTTAAATAGGAGTTTTGCCTTGTTTTGGCGAGGCGCTCCGTTCAACCTACACACAAGGTCCGTTGGTTATATTAGGTACATGTCAAAATATAAAAGACCTTGCAGTCTGGTACATGTATTTGCGCCCCTTCAGAGTTCAAGTAACAGGAACTTGTGAAAAAAGGTAAAGGTAAAGGATCCCGTTACACGCCCATTGAGGCATATTGGGAATATGGTGTTAGGCCCATATTTTCTTGACCATCGGCACACTAGGGGTGATGTGGTCAGCATCACGCCGGCCGCCTTAACCTTCCCAGAGTTGCTCTGGTACTCAATTCATGAGGATGGGCCGACGCCGGAGCCGTTTGCGGTCTAAAAAATCCCACCTCAACTGGGGATCGAACCATGGACCACCGAGCTAGGAAGGCAGTGCGCTAACCACTACGCCACCGCAGAAACTTGTGAAGGGATGTAATATTCTTTCTTTATTTGTATACTTTATTCTCTAGTGGTTTATAATTTTGGTCGCTAATGGTATTCTGTTTAATTTTTTGGTTTCTAAACTAAGACATCAGTGCTGTATCTTGATCTGCATCGCACCACGTCTTCGAGCCTCATAAATTCTTTCCTCCCCTTCTTCGCTCCACACGGAGCATGGAGCAACAACTAAATCTGACCTTCTTCCTGGAAGCCTGCGTCAACACATGTGCTCTTGCAACAGTGGCTTAATAGAATTTGTTTTATATGATGACGTTGCCTCTCACAGTAAAACTGCCGGGTTCAAAACCTGGAAGCATCACACTCCAGTCTACCCGGCTGAAAATTGTTACCTGACTCTGCTCTGCAGACAGCCATGACAGGAACTGGTCACCCCACGTCAAAACGCTAAACCTAGTGTTGTCAAGTCTCTAACACGTCACTTCCCTGTGACAATGTCAGCTATATGACGACCTTTACCAGGCTAGACATGTACATACAGAATAAATGCCTATCTTCGTCAGTACTAAGCCAGCTGGCGTAAGAAATCATGTCTTTCTATAACCGTCTATTTTTCAGTGGTGATTTTCAGTTCTGTTTTTGGCGTCTTTTCCCTTCACGCGCGGCCGAAAAATCTTTATTTACAAAGGGTTAAGAACTGGGCTCGCAGGCCCGTCTGACATTCTGCCTTTCCTCTCTCTCTCTCTCTCTCTCTCTCTCTCTCTCTCTCTCTCTCTCTCTCTCTCTCTCTCTCTCTCTCTCTCTCTCTCTCTCTCTCTCTCTCTCTCTCTCTCTCTCTCTCTCTCTCTCTCTCGTTTTGTCTCACCTTGCGTACTGTGTCATTTCATTTCCACAATTTACTTTTAGCATTAAATTAAAGGCATGCACCATTATAAAAGTGAGGATGTCAAACCGACTAGTATGTCTTCTTCTATATCCTTTTTCTTTCATTAATCGTTCCAGCTTACGTCCTGTTATAACATGCCCAAAGACAGTGTATTGCTTTCTTGTATGAATAAAGAGTTTTCTTTACGTCTTGACTTCTCCTATGACGTCATCATTGGTCTTTATTTTAAGCAGTCTATGTTATTCTTAAATTTCTTTTGTATAAAGACAACACTGTGCCATCAAGGGGTGCTCCTGCTTGTCTACTATTTGTCTATAACAGGCATCGGCAACTGATCGATGTTAATCTACCAGTAGATCCCAGAGGATCGTTTGGTAGATCTCTAGGTGGCGGAGAGGAAGGGAAAAAAGAATTTTTCACCTAAATAAATAGCAGACTAGCCCTTTCCTTCCGGATCTTAAAAGTGCGGTTTCCCCAGGTTTAAATGTACTTTGACAACATTGCTAGTGAAAAGCCGGATACTAGATTACTAACATTAACTTTATTCGTAAACTGTATAAGATAGTAAGTGATCGTTTGTTTGAAGTAAAGTTAACATTCGGTAAAATATCATTTAGTTTGAAGTAAGGTTAACATTTGGTAAAACATAATTTAGTTTGAAGTAAAGTTAACATTCGGTAAGACATCATTTAGTTTTAAGTAAAGCTAACATTTGGTAAAATATCATTTAGTTTGAAGTATACCTAACATCTGGTAAAATATCATTTAGTTTGAAGTAAAGTTAACATTCGCTAACAAATCATTTAGTTTGAAGTAAAGTTAACGTTTGATAAAATATCATTTAGTTTGAAGTAAAGTTAATATTCGGTAAAATATCATTTAGTTTGAAGTAAAGTTAACATTCGGTAAAACATCATTTAGTTTGAAGTAAAGCTAACATTTGGTAAAATATCATTTAGTTTGAAGTAAAGCTAACATCTGGTAAAATATAAGTTAGTTTGAAGTAAAGTTAACATTCGCTAACAAATCATTTAGTTTGAAGTAAAGTTAACGTTTGATAACATATCACTTAGTTTGAAGTAAAGTTAATATTCTGTAAAATATCATTTAGTTTGAAGTAAAGTTAACATTCGGTAAAATGTCATTTAGTTTGAAGTAAAGTTAACATTTGGTAAAATATCATATAGTTTGAAGTAAAGTTAACATTCGGTAAAATATTATTTAGTTTGAAGTAAAGTTAACATTCGGTAAAATATCATTTAGTTTGAAGTAAGGTTAACATTCGGTAAAACATAATTTAGTTTGAAGTCAAGTTAACATTCGGTAAAACATCATTTAGTTTTAAGTAAAGCTAACATTTGGTAAAATATCATTTAGTTTGAAGTATACCTAACATCTGGTAAAATATCATTTAGTTTGAAGTAAAGTTAACATTCGCTAACAAATCATTTAGTTTGAAGTAAAGTTAACGTTTGATAAAATATCATTTAGTTTGAAGTAAAGTTAATATTCGGTAAAATATCATTTAGTTTGAAGTAAAGTTAACATTCGGTAAAATATCATTTAGTTTGAAGTAAAGCTAACATTTGGTAAAATATCATTTAGTTTGAAGTAAAGCTAACATCTGGTAAAATATCATTTAGTTTGAAGTAAAGTTAACATTCGCTAATAAATCATTTAGTTTGAAGTAAAGTTAACGTTTGATAACATATCATTTAGTTTAAGTAAAGTTAATATACGGTAAAATATCATTTAGTTTGAAGTAAAGTTAACATTCGGTAAATATCATTTAGTTTGAAGTAAAGTTAACAGTTGGTAAAATATCATTTAGTTTGAAGTAAAGTTAACATTCGGTAAAATATAATTTAGTTTGAAGTAAAGTTAACAGTTGGTAAAATATCATTTAGTTTGAAGTAAAGTTAACATTCGGTAAAATATAATTTAGTTTGAAGTAAAGTTAACAGTTGGTAAAATATCATTTAGTTTGAAGTAAAGTTAACATTCGGTAAAATATAATTTAGTTTGAAGTAAAGTTAACAGTTGGTAAAATATCATTTAGTTTGAAGTAAAGTTAACATTCGGTAAAATATCATTTAGTTTGAAGTAAAGTTAACATTAGGTACAATATCATTTAGTTTGAAGTAAAGTTAACATTCGGTAAAATATCATTTAGTTTGAAGTAAAGTTAACATTCGGTAAAATATCATTTAGTTTGAAGTAAAGTTAACATTCGGTAAAATATAATTTAGTTTGAATTTCCAACCGCTCTATCGATGGAATTACAGGAAGCAGATCGACCAGCTGAGATAAAAGTTACACCGAGGCTGCACATATTCAAAATTCTTCCTCTTCTTCCCACATATGAGGAACATAGAAAGTACATATGGCCATCTCCAGAACCATTCTTGGAAAAACTCTATGTACATACAAATATCATCACGCTGTCCACTGCCTTCCTTGAAAATATTCAAGCAGACGTCTGAGAGTGTACGAGGAAGAAGAAGAAATTCTGAATACTATGAAACCTAAGCACAGACGTGCTTTTATCAAAGTAGATCTTTTGAGAACTTAGTGGTTCTAAAGGACTGTGGCCTCACAATAAGTCTAAATAAAACAAATGTGCTGAGTCAGGATGTGGGTGCTGCACCAGTTATCACTATCAATAACTATGAATTGGTAGTGGTGCACCACTTCACATACCTGGGATCTACAATCAATGACAAACTCTCACTGGACACAGAAATTGACAGCCGCATTGGCAAAGCTGCAGCTACATTTGCTCAACCTCACATCGCGTGTTTGAGAAATCGTCAAACTCACAACGAAGACCAAAGCTGCGGTATATAACGCCTGTGTTACGAGGACACTTCCATATGGCAGCGAGACCTTGACAACCTATGCTGCTCTAAGCAAGAACGAAGGCAATACTTTCCATCTACTGTGTCTACGCCACATCCTCGGCATTTCGTGGAAAGAAAAGTGACAAATGCCGAGGTGTTGTCACGTGCTGGCCTTCAAAGCATGTATACACTGCTTAGACAGCGCAGGCTACACTGGCTTGACCATGTCTGCCGCATGGAAGATGGTCGCATCCCGAAAGATATTTTCTACGGACAACTGGCAGATGACAAAAGAACAGTTGGGCTACCGCAGCTGAGATTCAAAGATGTGTGCAAGAGAGACGTGGGGGCACTGGACAAAAGTCCAGCAACCCGGGAGGATGAAGCTACCAATCGCACCAAGTGGCGATGTTATCTACAGCGCCATATCAGATTGGGCGTAAAGTAGCTCACACAACAAGCAGAAACGAGAAGAAAACATCGAAAGGAACACCAGGAATATAAGCAGCTGAGGGCTGTCACCTCATGGGCGCATTCTCATAGTCAGTTATGACTGAAGGGGCTATTATTAGTTCTAAAGTAGATCCGCACAGATCCTGTGTTGCTGTGACAAAACTGGGCGGCCCCTATCGATCTTTCTTTCTCTCCGGCAGTATCGGTACATTTGTGGTACTGATTTTTATTATGTGTTGTCAATTATCGCACTTTTCTTTCGTTCTTTCGTCGATAGTTTTCTGCTAAGTAGCAGATATTTGATTTTATCAAATCATTCGACACTCCTCTCTGTGATGTCACTTGTTTGTTACCCGGTCATCCTAGCTTGCGGTGAGCAACTGAGATAAGATAGTCGCCGGCGTGTTTAGATTGTACCGCTTATAAGACGACTCGTTTGGTAACCCAGATGGGCAGACACGGAGTTTTTGCGTACTCATACGACAGATAACGAGATTACTGTCTGTGTGACACATGTGGGCAGACAAGTGTGACATAATCGCTTCCGGGCCGACTTGTTATGACAACATTACTTTCTAAGAAAGTAATAATTATTACAGTTTACACATGTTGTCATGTGAGTTCCCCGATCTGTCTGTAAGTTTGTACACAAGGGCATCGGACATCATATTACCATATATGGGAGAGTTGACCTCTGCCTTACGTTCAAAATTATCCGATGTCGGAATATTTTTGAAATCATCACACCCTATCCGCATGATTTGAAATGAATGGATCTTCCTGATTAGACTCATAAGAACAATGTTTGGGAAGATAGGAATATAGTCTGACTATTTTCGCAGTTTTATTTTACTGTGAATTTCACGCTCGCCAAGACATCAGATCTCGCCAGAGTGAAGACTAGATTCATAATTCCTTTTTCTTAACCGGGGCTTTTATTGGAGAACCAAATAAGACTTACAAAGCACAGAAAATCTCTACATTTTAATACAGAACACTGGGACTAGGAAACTGAAGAAACACGCGGAGTCAGAGAGGGAATCTTTTGTGAAATTAAAGACACCCCAGACGCGTGTAAGAGACCGACTCGTCTCTTTTATTCATCTCAGCAACAAGTCTGTAGCCAGGATTGGCGTAAGTTGCGATTTACATTTCATATTTTATTACTAACATGTGAACTATCATATATGTATATATTACCATGTGAAGTTTAATGTGTGAAACTCGCTATCGGATGTCAAAGTCATTTGAGGCTGGCAACCTCAGCGTATAGAATGATGATTCACGAACACCCCTGCACGGGCTGTTGATTGCTTTATTGATAGTTTCCTAAAGAGAACTAAAACCATAAATTAGTTCCAGGTTCCCTATGGAGCAGGAAGGGAAAGATGAAAGAAATGATGTACATTCTAAGTATAATACTTACATTTTCAAAGCAGTGTAAATGTCCCTTTAAACATAACCACTTTTAAAAATAATGTACGTTTTCAAGCTTTAAACCAATGTAAATGTCTATGTGAAAATATTCATTTTAAAGTAATGGAAGTTTCAAACTTTTCTTACTTAATTACTTAGTCGTTCCCCTTCTACCGTGAGGTGTAGAGGTTTGGAAGAGAGAGCACCAGACTATTCTATCGGCTGTCATCCTCCTGGCCTGGTTCCATTCTAGTCCTCGGTCCTTCAAAGATTGTCTAATGTTGTCCTTCCAGCGGACTCTGGGTCGTCCTGGGGGTCTGGATCCTTGGCTCTTTGTTTCCCATGCTTGTCGTGGTAGCCGATTTTCTCCCATTCTGCAGACATGGCCAGACCATCTTAGTTGGGACTGTTCTACTTGGGTCTGCAGGGGGTGGGATTTAAGGCCTTGACGTATGGTCTGGTTGCGTACCATGTCTCTTCTTGTTACTTCAACCACCTTCCTCAGATACCTCATTTCTGAGGTTTGGATCTGGCTTTTGTGGGCTGTAGTCATTGCCCATGACTCGCATCCATATGGCAAGACTGGGACATAGGTGGAGCGGTATACAGCCATCTTCGTTTTCTTACCCTCTCTCTTGCTGAGGAATCCTCGATTTATGGCCTGAAACAGTCTCCCAGCTGCTGCTTTTCGAGTGGCCAACTCTTCTTTGATGCCTCCCTTTCGGTCAATAATAGCTCCGAGATATTTATTTTCAATCAGTATAAAACATAAATGAAAACATATTTAATTTATATTGTGAATACTTTTCAATCAGTGGAGATGTATACGTAAAGAGACTATATATGTATTGTTAACCTTTTCATTTAAATACAAAGTAACTATGAAAGCTATTCTATTTAAATGTAAAGAAAGTTTTATCCCGAGGGATTAAATTTAATTCTCATCGAGGATAAAGTCTGAGTAATTGGGGTAGTGGTATGGGAAGATAGGAACCCATAACTATGGGGTGGAAAACGCCATACTCAGAAGAGCTTTCCGATCTATTCGTTACCATAGTTATTGGTGGTACCAGCAGAAAGTACTATCTCTGGAACAAGAAAGGAACCGTGGCCTGAGCTTTAAGACGAAGGACGCACGTGGTAGACTCTCCTGACGTTTCTGGGAAACGACCTACCCCCGACAACCTTGATCAGAGCCGAGCGGGAGCAGAGTGAAAAGAACCAACCCATAAGAAGGAGCAGAACCGTTATTGGCAACTAAGTTCAAATATATGCTGCCCCTTGAACTTCTTGTAACACTTCCCGATCCTTAAAGACAATGATGATAACTTTTCTTGATCCATAACTATTCAGATTATTTCCAACTGTTAAAACCTAAAGTGATTATTAAATTTTGTTAATTGTAATGTTACAAATTTAACTTCGATTTAATCATTTTGAAGTTACTGCATGTTTGTCTCAGTCAAATTACTACACACACTCTAAACAGAGCTATACTAGAATAATAGAATTCCACTGAGTAAATCAGTGGTGGGGGCTTAAACGAGCTGAAAAAAACAAATGCTTAAATCCTTCTCAAAAGCGTCGGCAGAAATACAGAGTTAACATACTCAGCCAAAGCAGTATTGTTCTCGCTTATTCTGAATATCTTGTGAAGACTCCCTTTGTAATAGAAGTGTCATCACTCTTCTATCTACATCTCGGCCAAGAGTTATCTTGGGCGAAGGTAGATACCTCTGAAGCCCATATTAGATACTCTTGAGTTTTGGCAACTGTTGGACCACTACTGCGTATGCAACCGGATGGCCTATGCATAGCATGACAGCAATAGAATAAAACAGATAGTCAGTAGACACTAAAATACATACATTTTAAATAAGATGAAACCGAAACTGAAACCATATATTTTTAGATCGCTGTGTTACCTTAACTAATAGTTTTGGCGGGAGTTGCGTAGCAACGATTGATGTCAATAGTTAATCGACGCCATTCTTGGCGGGAATCGCCTAGCAACGGGCACTGCACCACTTTGGGCCTATATAAGAATCGGTATCGTCAGCTTCACGGCTTGCTAGACTTGTAGATCAGACAACTTATGATCTTAGAGTATGCCGAAGAGTAGTGAGTCCCCTTAACTGAGTGTGATTAGCCTACTCCAACGAAGACAGCAGTTGAGAGGTTATCTCAAAAGTTTTAAAAATTTAAACAGAAGTATTTTGAATAATTTAACAGGAATTATTCAGGTTAGTACCTCTCGCCCTGTAGGTTTTATTTTCGTTTTACGTAAGATGATCATTTAAGGGAAGGACGTACCAACGACTCCAACCACTAAACAAAAATAGTATATTGGGTAACCTAGAAGAACACGGACAGACGCATGGAACTTAGGATCTCCACAGAATATTATTGTTCTATGTACATTGAGTTGTCAAACCTGTATATATGTTTCCAGTTGGACTTGCCGTTCTAATTGATTAATAAATCAATCGTACCAATACTGGAGTTATCAAGTCATTTCAGTTACCTTATTCAAATTTTGGAGGAGAAAGTTGTGCATGTGTAATAACTACGATCTAGTGAGTGTGTCCCAAGAGGGGTTTATTGAACCTGTGAAATATAGTAAATCAAGAGTATCCATCTCTGGCTACTGCCAGCAACAACTTGATAGATGAGTAACAACTACAAATATCATCAGTAACACTATCACACAAAGCAGGGGAGGCAATACCGTCACAGTTGCCGACCCCTGGTCTATAACATACTTCCATAACTCAGGACTGACTGTCTGTAACATCGAAGAGCTCTTTGCAGCCTTAATTTCTCTGCGATATGCCATTTCTGCAGAATTACTTTCTTCATCCTATGTTAATAAATATTTTCGTTCGTTCATTCAACTTTATTACGCTGGATTTGTCGCACAGCGTGGGTGAAATCTTTATTCGAAGCATGCATCTTTGACATTTTTTGACCAATCCAATGGACTATTTCAGAGAATCGTCCTTGGCAACAGAACTACATAAAACCCTGATAACCAGAATGTCACAACCCCGCCTTATGTGGCATTACAAAGTAATTGACTACCGCACATTTTATCTATGCCAGGGATCGTCTTCATTTAATAGTTCTGAGACTAATTATATGCTACTGACCTACCAGATTTTCAGTAATGTTAATGCCAAGTGTTACATTTTGACATTTGTGGCTAACACAAAATAGGATGGTCCTTGAAAGTATTCAATGTAATGTTTACTACTAAATCTGCTAATGTCGTTCAATGACCTTAAATACGAGAAGGCATCTGTTTCATTCACTAGCAACGTATTCTATTTTCTTGTTGTTGTTTTTTGTTTTTATAAATAACGGGTCCGCCGTTTGCATACAGTCTCCTGGCAAAGGGTGTCAAAGTGTCACTGTGTCAAAGTAATTCATGCGCTCTAGCAGTAGTAGTTTCTAAAACGATACTATGTATATAATGAGTTTACTAGCTACACATAGAGATCTCATTAGTCCAGTAAAATGATATGATATCGGTCCTTTTTCTTGGCTTAATAGACTGGAGTCTTGGATCTCCAATGGCGAACTATGTTACATTACGTCATAGACCAGACTACTAAATAAGGCAGTCAGAAGTCTTTTTTAATGGGTTCGTCCCGTTTACGTTCCTTCAAGACTGTCGGTTCCATTAGAGGAACCGGGTGGCTGCTTGGTCTTCTCCAACCCAGATGAGGGAGAAACTGTATGGTGACGAGAGAGGCCTGAGACAGTCTGCCAGCTTTATAATAGAGATCTTCTTCTTCTTCTTCGTACACTCTCAGACGTCCACTTGAATGTTCTCAAAGAAAGCAGTAGTCAGTTTGAGGCTATTTGAATCCCCGTAAAGCTTTTCCACGAAAGGAGCTGGCGTCGGCCATATGCACTTTCTCTGTACCACATATAAGGGGCAACTTTGAAGCAGATGTTTAGCAGTCATTTTATCAGTGCCACAGTTACACTGATCGGTAGTTCCTATCTTTAGCTTGTTGAATAGATGGTATCTCAATCTGTTGTGGCCAGTGCGGAGTCTGAAGATTACCACTTGTCCTCTTCTGTAGAGCTGGTAGTAAGCATCATTCTGTGTGTGCCCTGGATGTTCTACATTCCATTTGTTTCTGTAACTGATTCTGATAAAACTCTTTGCCTCCTCAAAAGTTATGCTTGCATCAGGCTGAGGTAGATGTGAACCTTCTTTTGCCATTCTGTCACACTCTTCATTGCCGGCGATGTTACAATGAGATGGGATCCATTGGATCACACCACTTTTGAATCGCTGACAAAGTTTGTGGAGCACTACTCTGAGATCATCCAGGTCTGTATTATTTTGGCTTTTCAACGTTGCAATTACTGACTGTGCATCAGTAAAGAAAGCAACTTGTCTCTCTGCTGTTTCTTCTGTCAATATAACCTCTGCTGCAGTTTTCAAGGCCTCTGCCTCTGCTCTGAAGTTACTGGAGAATTGTCCTGTCGCCACTGACAGCCTTTTTTCTGCACCAGTGCTTAAGGTCAGAAAGACACCCCCACCTCCATTTTCTGTTGCATTTGTTGCTGATCCATCTGTGTATGCATGGGTCCAGGTGTTGCGTGGATAATGTTTCTCTATGTATTTTGTCGCTATGGATTTTCTATCTGTTGCAGTTTGGCTCTTTTTACTTTCAATTCCAGGAATGTTTTCTATCATTTTAGGGAAACGATTTTGTTTCCAAACTGGAAGCTTGTGTGCAGTGTAGATGGGTTTAACAGTGGATATTTCATCTATGGATAATAATAATAATAATAGCCCCTTCAGTCATAACTGACTATGGGAATGCGCCCCTGAGGTGACAGCCCTCAGCTGCTTATTTTCCTGGTGCTCCTTTCGACGTTTTCTCCCCTCCTCTGCTTGTTGTGTGAGCCTCTCTTCGCCCAATCTGAGTTGGCGCCGTAAATAGCATCGCCACTTAGTGCGATCGGCAGCTTCATCCTCCCATGTTGCTGGATCCATGTCCAGTGCCCTCATATCTCTCTTGCACACATCTTTGAACCTCAGCTGTGGTCGCCCAACTGTTCTCCTGCCATCTGCTAATTGTCCGTAGAAGATATCTTTTGGGATGCGACCATCTTCCATGCGACGAACATGGCCAAGCCAGCGAAGTCTGCGCTGTCTAAGCAGTGTATACATACTTTGAAAGCCAGTACGTGACAACACCTCGACATTAGTCACTTTATCTTTCCACGAGATGCCGAGGATGCGGCGTAGACACCGTAAATGGAAGGTATTGAGCCTTCTTTCTTGCTTAGCATAGGTCGTCCAGGTCTCGCTACCATATAGAAGTGTGCTGGTGACGCAGGCATTATATACCGCAGCTTTGGTCTTCATTGTGAGTTTGGAGTTTCCCCACCCAATTGGGCAAATGCTTATAACCGGTAACTGCTACTTCCCGTGTTTTGCCGACACCTATACGGTGAAGCTGGAGTGTCCTCTCCAGGGCGCGAGCTTGGGCACAGTTATATGGAGATCAAGCTGTTGCCCATGCAGCATGTTCCCCCTCTCCACACAGCTGGTAGATCCAAAGGAACGGCAGTAGCCGATACAGTTTGGCACCAGCCACGTCGCAGGAGTTGCCAGAATAATGTCGAATCGATATTAGACTGCCTTAGGGACATCTATGGATACTGCTCTCATTTGTGGTGTGGTTGATTCTACAAAATTACTTCGTTTGAGTCTTTGCCTTCTAAGATCATTTATTCTATTCTATAATAGAGATGAATGTGGTCATTAGAGAACGAGGACGAGGACGAAAAAAGAAACATTGTAGCTTCCAATAGTCCAGACGAGTATAACGCAGAACTTATATTGTCCCTTTCTGTTTTCCCGGGGTTTTTTTTCCCTTAAATCTGCATTACTTTTACGTCGTCTATAAAAAGACCGTATGCCGAAAAGTAAAACTTATTTGTCAATAATGATATGATCACATGGAACAACTCTTTGTTCATTGAAGTAAGAAAAAGAATTCAGAGTTACAGGCCGCTTGTGACGAGATGATGTAAGTGTGTGTGTTTGTGTGACACTTTGGTTTATGTAATCTTACGTTACGAGTAAGTCACCCGCCAAAACATGGTGAGAAATAATTATATTGTGCTTTTTTTTATTGCTGCATGTCCTCGTGACGGCACTAATTATCCTGTAGTCCTTCTCGGTTTACATTGATTATGAAGCTTTGGAATATTGCGTCAAAAATGGCATGAGGAGAAGTGAAAAAGAAACGCCAAAGGACTGAAACTTGAGTTATTAGTTAATAGCTGCTTTATCATAACATGTTTTATATATGTATGATATCTTTAAAATCTTACCTTGGCTCGTATTAAAAGACCTCACAACTAAAAATTCAAAATCAACTTTCTATTACTCCGTCTCCGAATAATTAATTATTTAAAGCAGTATCGACTTGAGCGACTAGATCGGACTAGTTACTGCAAATGTAACGAACTCCGTTCTTTATTCGTACTCACCCGAATTGCAAATTGGGGAAATTCAAGAAATTGTGTGCAAAATCAAACATCCGCCAGCCGGGTACAAGCATAACTTTCGAAGAAGCAAAGGGTTTTATCAGAATCAGTATACAGGACAAAATGGGATGCAGAGCATCCAGAGCACACTCAAAATGATGCATATTACCATCTCAGCAGACAGGAACAAATGGTAATCTTCTGATTGCAATACCATCTATTCAACAGGCTAAAGATAAGAACTACTGATGAGTGTAACTGTGGCACAGATGAAATGACTGCTGAACATCTGCTTCAACGATGCCCAACATATGAGGAACAGAGAAAGCTTATATGGCCGTCGCCAGTACTATTCCTGGCAAAGCTCTATGGAGATATAAATAGCATCAAGCTGACCACTGCTTTCTTTGAAAATATTCAAATAGACGTCTCAGAGTGTACGAAGAAGTCGTACAGATTTGGAATCATTTAATTGTTATTGTCGTTCAGGCTTGTGAGTTGGTCAGAATACTAACTATTCTGTCAAATAAGTGTCTGCCATATCGTGCACTATGTGATTCAGAATGAACGGGGTAAACAATTTATATATAACGTTGAGTAGAAAAGCGCGAAGTTGCTGGTAATCAAATCAAGTAGATCAGATTGCGACAGAACCCACCGCTGCGAGACCATATGAATGCTTTGGGGCAGACTTTCTGCAAAAGGACTATCTGCAGAGTGTAACATATTACACATTGCCTAGTTAATGAATGAACGACAGGAAAATAGGACATGTGTATAGGCCTAATGCTAGTAGTATTTTTCGTAGGCATGTCGAAGTAAGCTAATCATAAAATAAGAAATCATAAAATAGGAACTCACAAAAACCGATCGATAAAGCTACGACCGTTTAATATGAAGGATAAAAACGTACGAACCGGAGGTTAGAATTAGGACCCGTGAAAGTGTATGCAATGTCAGAAATGGATGAAACTAGTCCCATTCAATAGGGAATAACTGTACCTACAAAAGGAAAAGTGGAAGGAAGGAACACTTTTGAAGATATGTGAGAGTAACGGTGTCCGTACATCGAGCGATAATGTGTTGTTCCTAATTAAAATTTGATATAAAATCAATAACAAGACCAATTAGGGAAAACAACACATGGACAGAAAACAAAACTTACGGAGAATAGAAGAACATCACTCAAAAGGTTCCTAACTAGAAAAGGTGAGATGCACAGTGCAGAGGTTTGGAATACTACTCGCACAGTCTCACTCGAAGATGCAAAATTTTGGAGACTGCAACAGAGTTACCAACCTTGTCTTCTCGTACGGGGGATGCCCGCCTTTAAAAAGAGACCGCGGAGATTTCAAAACACACTTGCACCTCATAAAAACAGAAGGACAGAAGCTAGAGAGACTCTTGTCGAGGCGAAAACTTACCATATGTGGCCGGGCACATTCTCCACCAATGCCAGTCTTTTCTGGACTTTATATAAGATCCCGAGAGGGTTCCTACGCGTCATCATAAGTCAGAGGTCACTGATCGAGAACCATACGAACTATCTTGAAATAACCAGAAGTCTCTATAGCGGTTTCAAGATCTCAGCCTGTAATCCCCAGCAGTGTCTGGTTGGCAAAAACTACACCTATCTGAAATACTATGAAATACTGAAGCAACCATTCCTCGAGCTGACCAGATAAGTAGCATCTGTTGAAATTCGTGCACTCTGAGTGACAAGTCAAAGACTGTGTTTTATGATGAACTATATTTGTGATAGCATAGTAGCGACAAGAGTGAAATCAGAACATTGAGGAATTCTTTTTTTTTTCAATTACTTGGAAAAACCAACAAGAACATTTTTAGTTAATTATTTAACATTTAACTTCATCATCACCAGGTTTTGTATAATATTTCTTCATTGATCCCATCAACATACATTCGTAATTCAGCACAGGCAGATTAGATGTAAATAAATAATTCAATTGTACTCAGCAGACTTATTAATTTTATATTGTTGAAGTTGAGTTTTTGTTTTTTGAATTGTTTACTTATCACAGATAGTTACTTAGCGGAAGTGGCACCGTAGGTTCTGACTATACTTTGAATTCTTTCTGTAGCAGAGACTTTCACAGCCGTGACTATCCTGTGATACCAGTGTTCCTCTCTTACACTGGGACCTCACACTTTCTGTAGAGAAGACTTCTTCTCTAATACTATCACTACACACAATAAAAACCTTTCGCTGCACAGAGGCGGCCCCGACCTCCATAGGTAGAACCACGGAAATTAAAAATTATAGTAACCACAGTAGCTTGAAACGCTAAGAAAGAACAATCGAAGAAGGAAAGACAGAAAAGAGGAGGTAACGATGGAAAAGTAGAAGAACAGTAGAAACGAAATTAGAAGTTGGTGAAGAAATACGAGAAAGCGAGGAGAAATATGTCATTTTTAGTTCTAGGTTCCAAGTCTGGGTTGTGCTTCAGCGTTATCTACAACGTCGGGGTTGTCTTCACGTCTTGTCTAATAAATCTCGAGTCGAGTCTCACGTCTCTTAGTACAAGACTCAAGTCTAGTACTAAGTTCTTGACAGTTGTTTCAGGTTCAGTCCCTAGTTGAGTCTCATCTTTTATCTAAAAACTTACTACAGTCACGATCCTTTTTTATTTATTTATTTGTTTTGAACAATCAGAGCAATCATAACAAATAATATTAAAAAATAAATGCAATCTCTATTTTGGTATGTTATTTGCTGACTGATTTTATTTGATCAAAGATTATATATTTTTTTTTAAATTAAAAATTACTCAGTGATTCTGATCAGGGGGCGAAACTCTATTTCATTCAATGAGGTTGCCACCTCTATTGCACAACCTCATTATAGTCACCTTGTACACGTCTGAGGGAGCAGTATTTTTTTTGGGGGTTTGGATCTGATCAGACACACCCTGGAACTATACGGGGCGATTCGAATTTGGTTCACCAAAATTGGCATAGCATGAGACTAGTCGAGTCCCTAATAAAACAACTATCGAATCAAGTTTCGAGTGGAGTTGTTTCGGTCATTACGTCCGACTCGAGACTGAGTCCATCGCACGGAATTGACAACACTGGTGTTTACTCGGACTACAAGAATAATTGTAAGTAATACCCACACAAGACACCATGTCTGTCACTTGAGTAGTTCACACTGGTGTTCTAGTATTGGCTATTGTCAGCATTTTAAAGAACTTAACTTGGTCAAATTACAGCTCATGAAAAAACCCCGGCTACAAAATACTTTCAAAACCTCCTATGAACTGATCTCTTATGTACGGATTTCGGAAATAACGGACGAAACCCATTGCTACCGAAACTTTTGTCCATGATGTAAAGTCGGCGATCTGTGTGTGTGTCTGTGTGCGTGCGTGTGTCTGTGCGTGCGTGCGTGCGTTTGTGAGGTTAGAGTTATGGCGGAAGTAATAATTGGAGTAGATGTAATAAAAGAGGTACAATGGAGGACATGTTTGGAATAGATATGCTGGAGGTGAGATGTATAATTGTCACAGGGTTAATCTGAGAATTAACCGTGGAGGGTTGGTTTTGGTTGCTCAGATAATAATTGTGGCTCAGAAGTACCTCAGCTTTGTGATATATTAAAAGTTAATTTATTTTTTTTAATACGGGCAACGCCGGGTATTTCTGCTAGTGTATATATATATATATATATATATATATATATATATATATATATATATATATAGATATATATATATATATATATATATATATATATATATATATATATATATATATATATATATATATATATATATGTGTGTGTGTGTGTGTAATTTGGAAGTACCGTACAATCGGCATTATTGGACTACACACTCCCACCTACTAGTCCGTTCATAAGAGGTTTTACATTATTAAACAAACAAGAACAAAACTGAGACCTTCTATTCATTAAAGGTTCTATCGATAAAAAGCAACTGGCTTTCTATGTAGAAAACACCATATTTATTTGTAAGTGTTGCCGTCAGTTGAAGACACGGGGCTGTGTCCTCTGGCTGAGATCACAAAAGACCACTTTATTACGTCACAACCGGAATATCATCCAATCTCTTTCTCAACGCAGCTCATTCTTCCACGCTGGAATTTTATATTTTAGCTCATTCCATCTGGTTTCACTTTCAGTGCTCTCCCCTTGTTAAATTTGAATTTCACGGTTGTCTCCCATCTTTATCTATAAGTGAACTTGTTTACTCGACAACAAGGAAGGAATTGTCAAAATCTGAAATACTCCATCTTGTTATTTACGCGAAACAAAGTGTTTTCTTGTTCATGTTTTTTAATTAACTTTTAAACACTTACCTCATCTATGTTGTTCTGTAGTTTATGGCTGAATCTGCTTTTCTTTTATGTAGTTAAATGTTTCTACCTGCCAGCGAAACTCCTACAACAGCTTCAAATTTAACACCAGACAATTTTAGTTTTCTCTTCTCAAGATGTGTGATACTTCGGAGGCATCTCAAGCAAGCAGAAGAGCAAAACTTGGCTCAATTTTCTGTGAAAAATTCATCACGAAAGTAGTAAATTGTAGCTACTAGGCAAGATGGTGTTATGTTCGAATTTATTTTTGAAGCTATACTACTTATCTGTCCATATAAATGAGTTTTCGGGTACTAGACAGAATCGACTCGTATGATCTTTCCATATACCAAATTATGAGAGGAAACTCTGTACAGAGCGGCACAACAGGAAGTAATCTGATCATCAGAAGTAGTTTCCCATCGGCGAAGTATTTCGGTTTTTATCTTCTTTACGATACGTCAAGGCCTAAAATCCCACCCCCTGCAGACCCAAGTAGAACAGTCCCAACTAAGATGGTTTGGCCATGTCTGCAGAATGGGAGAAGATCGGCTACCACGACAAGCATGGGAAACAAAGAGCCAGGGATCCAAATCCCCAGGACGACCCAGAGTCCGCTGGGAGGACAACATTAGACAATCTTTGAAGGACCGAGGACTAGAATGGAACCAGGCCAGGAGGAAGACAGCCGATAGGATAGTCTGGCGCTCTCTCTTCCAAACCTCTACACCTCACGGTAGAAGGGGAACGACTAAGTAAGTAAGTATCTTCTGTACACTCTGATGGGAGTCATAACTCCCAAGTTTCATGTTGTCTTTCCCGGTCTGCGCTGGGAATTGAACCCACTCCACATTGGTTGCAATTTTCAACTTCAATTCTGGCTTTATTCACGCTGCCAGCTTGAGGCGATTGTGAAAGTAAATATTATGTAGTAAATAAACCAGGGTGGTCCAACTTACTACATCCCGAGGGCCACATAAACCAAAAATTTAAAGTTCGCGGGCCATTCATGATAAAAAAAATTATTTAAAATAAAAGCTCAGCGAAAAATGGATGAAAATCTAAGAGTGTGAAATGAAAACAATAATAATAATAATAATGACAATGAGCATTGAATTTCTATTTAAATAATTTTAGTTTAATCTTACGTCCTAATGGGATGTTTGGGAGGTTGTGGATTTTCTTTAAATAGATTCTCGATATTAATGTCAATCGACCGGTTTTGGATGCTGACTGTAGGTAGTAAAACATTGCTTTCCACCAGACGTTTTGAGTCTAATCTCAAAAGTATTAATTATGCTATATATTTAAAGAAATATTTTTTATATAAACGCGGGCCACAAAATAAAATTACGCGGGCCACATTTGGGCCGCGCTTCTGCAGTTGGACAACTGCTGATATCTACTATTGTTCTCAATTCCATAACCCGTTGCGATTACTCCACAGCCAGCACGATGCCTTTTCCGCGTTTCACCAAGTCTCTCAAGTGCCCTCAAACTTGACTTCCTTTCACACCTAATAGTTTCTGTAGATCATACACGTATAGGGGACCTCAAGACGCTGCAATAGAGACCGCAGTCAGCGACTCATAGCTTGACTGCCTGCGTCAGGACCAGCGAACCAGAGCTGGTCAAGACCGCACTCCACCTCCACGTGGTGGTCCTGGAAACAGTCTGCAGCTGTGCAGGCTGGCTGAGCGAGTGTGGATCGAAATGGGAAGGCAAACCCGGTCCTAAAAAATGCCGTGCAGAAGTCGGATGTGTCGACCGAAAGGTGCAGATATCACAGCTACGTTGTAAACAGACACAACGCAACCACCGTCCTTTTCAGGGCGAACGAAGAAGAAGAAGAAGATACACGTATAGGTTTCACACGACTGCTCATTGTCCGGATCTTTATTGTTTGCAAATGAATTTGCATTTCATTTAAATAATCTTTAGTTAACTTGCCCATTGTCGTGGAATATTCTAATCCACATATATAAATTATCAAGTAAATATAAAGCCTAATAAATACATATAATAAATAAAGGAAGAAGAATGGTAAAGAACAGTGCTGTCACAATGACTGTACTCGAAATCCCCTTTGTTTTATGCTTCGTCTGCAATTGTAACGTTTCCACGTTAAATATAAGCCTTCTGCAACATACACGCGTTTCCCAAACACACAATAAAATGTGCTGCCTTTCTAAGAAAAACCTTGAAATATGCAAGTTGACCTAAATTTTAAATTCCATTCATGTCTTTTTCTACACTGCGTTACCAAAACGAACGAACAGATGGTCAAAAGGATAAAGAGAGAGGGGAGGGCTGAAAATCAGGAACGCATGCAACACGCGTCGCGCGATACACAAATGCCGCCATCACGCGTGTAAGTCTACATGCACTAATTTTTTTTTTCAGACGGACAGTGATAAAATACACTACCCTTTCCCAGAGTTAGGTTTATAAATCATAAAAAACTCTTATTAGGAAAGACAACATTAGATGGGTTTACGGTTGAAAACATAACAGTACCCAGACAGCACATCTTCGAAACAGGAGGTAGAAAATACATATTTTGAACGCAGCCACGTAGCTCTTTCAAATTGATATATTTGGGTTCCTTAGGGCTTGCTGACAAATAATATGTAAAACGTTACGCAAATAGTCCAGGAATTAATAAATTATACCCAAAATAAAATAGTGAGGATGCCTGACAGCATGGAATCATTTCTGCTCATAAAATTTTTTTTTTATAACGTGTTTGAAAAAAACCTTACGTTACATAAATAGCCTACCATGTAAACTCCCAATTGATTGGAGCGCAACAAATGAAAGCCTAACCACGATTGGTCGGACTATAAATACTATCTTTCGTTGTTAGGGGAAACGGGAAAAGGTAACATTTTTTCAAACACTTGTCGAAACGTGGCTCATTGGCCAGTCTCACTGATATACACACTTGGGAGCGTTAGTTCGAAACCACTTGTTTAAATAAGCTTGATAAAGCAACAGTGCGTTGAAGCCAGCTCACAATTTTGCTAAAATAAAAGCCTGGAACATAAGCAGATGGAAATTTGTGCCAGTAATTGTGCCAGAATTCATTGCTAATCAACGTATCTGTGTTTATTTCCATGAAATTGTGGGACAGTGGTCTTGATGGTAGTGAGCAGCACCTAGTCAGAGCTTTGCTGAATCCTGAGTCGGACAGCATACTCCTTGGTCTTTTTAGCTATCAGTGAGGTGTCTCCTGAACCCAGAGGAGAATTCGAGCAGAGGAGTCCTTTCCTGCCGCCATCACGCCAGATAAGCGAATTGGCCAGCTGAGCTCAACATTATGTCCCCTCATCTTGAAATGACTTTGTAAAATTAACATTAAGAGGGGAAATTAATTGTCTTAATATCAGGAACTGAGAACATCTCCAATACTAGTTTCCTTAAGACAAACTATTGAAGTCATGATGACAACTACCAACAGAGCTTGAACAAAACAAAACCAGTATTACCTCATACTACTATTACACAACTGACACACATAGGATATTTTTTAATAATATATGTCACTACCAGATTCATATTAATACATTCTGTACATAACTTGTAATTAACATTGATTGTGATTCCTGGTTCCTTTGTCTTTGAATCAGGACACACATATGCCTTTATGATAGCAATTAATACATATTGTTATTTGAAAAGTTACGAGTGACTTCTTTAAGATATTCTCATAGAGTGTTATATGTATGTGAGTGTCACAGTGTTGTTAAGAGTAGTGGATTAAATTAAATTGTTTATCTGTCTGTTGTTGTGACTTACACTTCATCATACACATACCCTAGACACATAACGTAGTCATCACACTATTCCAGAATAATTCTGACTGAGATATATAGATATGTGGTAGCAAGTAAGGTTATATATAATACACTACTCTTATTAGATATATATACCTTCACAGCTGATCTCAGTCAGTACACTAAGTCCCCTATAAATATTTATAACATCCCACTTCACCACATATATTGGGGTCTCGCTCTTGGGATTTTGAATCTTTCCCTATTAAAAATATTGGGGGTAATTCACTTCAGGGAATATAAGAATTAAAAGGTATCCTTGGGTGGAATTAAATAAGGTTGAGCTCACGGTGCCTGTGTTGTCCATTAGAGATTGAATTGTTGGTTAGATATTGTATAAATTTACATAATAGACAATGGCGGACCTGGCCAAATTTCGATCTGCTGCGGTTCAGACTGCAAAAGAGTTAGGATTAGATGGGCAAGTTATGGTTGCCTATGTCACGACGGAATGTGACAAATTTATTGAACGTGAAGAAAGAAGGTTTGAAGCCGAAAGAAAGTTAGAGGCTGACAAGGAAATTAAGAAGTTACAGTTTGAAGCTGAGGCTGAGACTAAGAGGTTGCAGATTGAGGCTGAGGCTAAGAAATTGGAGGCAGAAAGAGAAGACAAACGATTGGCTGCAGAAAGGGAAGAGAAGAAATTAGCTGCAGAAAGGGAAGAGAAGAAATTAGCTGCAGAAAGGGAAGAGAAGAAATTAGCTGCAGAAAGGGAAGAGAAGAAATTAGCTGCAGAAAGGGAAGAGAGGAGATTAGCTGCAGAAAGGGAAGCAGAAGATAAAAGATTACAAAGGGAACATGAGTTACGACTAAGGGAGTTTGAGTTTCAAGGCCATGCTCCTGAAAATGGTGCCAGTCCCTTTGCCTCTGATGCTACGGTTACTCAAGGAGCCTCAACCTCAGCTATGAATTTTCATTTAGATCATTTTGTTGAGAAAGACGATGATATTGAGAGCTACCTAAATAGGTATGAACTATTAGCTACCACGTATGGGTTAGAGAGAGAAAGGTGGAGCTTAAAGTTATCTCAGGGACTTCGTGGGGCAGCTTATGAAGTTTTTGCAAAAATGAGCAGAGGTGATCAGGAAAATTATGACATGCTAAAGCAGGCTCTTTTGTTAAGGTATGAAAAGAATGCAGAATTTTATAGGAAAAAATTTAGGAATGCTAAACTACTGTCAGGTGAAACATATCACCAGTTCTCTGCACGAATAGAGACATACTTGGAGAAATGGACTTCTCTGGGGAAAACCCAAGATCTTAAGGAAATGGTCCTTATAGAGCAATTAAGAGAGTCCATGGCTCCAGACCTGAGAAAGTTTCTCATGGAACAAGGTGCAGAGAGGCTGGATGAGTTGCTAAATGTTGCTGAAAGGTATCAAGCAGCTCAAGCAGAGGTAACAGGTAATAAAAAGAAACAGGTGGACAACTTTAGGGCACCACAGAACTTTAATAAATTTGATCCTAAGGATCAAAATAAAGGTAAGCACCAATTTGATAGGCCACGGTATGACAATAAAAATAAATTCCCACAATTCGATGAAAGGAAATATGATGAAAGAAAATCTTTCAACCAAGGAAAAAGGTGGTGTAAGAATTGTCAGATGGACAATCATGACACTGACCGTTGCAGAAGGAAACCTGTGTATATGGCAACCCTTCAGGTCAGGTCGACCTCAAGACAGGAGGAGGATATTATGTTGGATACCACTCCAGAAGAGATGAGGAAGGCACAGGCTGGGGATAAAACACTCAAGCCTTGTTTCAGAAAATTGTCAACTTGTCATACAACTCCAGGCAAGGGAGATTTTTACATGAAAAACAAGTTGATGTATAGGAAGACTGGAGCTAGATCCAAAGGTCACGGACAGCTGGTTCTTCCAAAAAGATATAGGGCAGACTTAATAAGGAGCCTACATGTGAAACCAGATGGGGACCATGAGAAGATAGGTACCATCATTCAAAAGGTGGCTCATAATTATTATTGGCCCAAAGCAAGATGGGACATTGAGAATTTTGTAGAAAGGTGTAGCATAGCACATGAGGGAACACCCACAAGTGGGAACATGGATCAGGACCTGGACACGCCATGGGGCAAAATCAGGCCTAACAATAAAAGGAAAAATAAATTTGATAAAGTGGACCAAATGGAATGGGAAGCCCCTTTTCACGGACAAGCTTCACTTAACTGTTTTACAATGGCCACTATGCGGAGAGTGCAAACAGATGTCTTACCCCAGGATAAGCCGAAAATCCCTCAATCGGACTTAAACAAACTGGAGGAAGAGGATGTAGAGAGGAAATCTCTCATCAAGAATTTTAAGTGGGGGAGACAGCCCCAAGAGAAAAATTGGTAGCGGTCGTTTTGTGCATGAAAATTCTGGGAGGAAAAATCATCACTATAAAGCTTCGAGTGGAAGAGACCATACCGGTGCATGGACAAAGAGGTCCACACAATTAAAGGTCCATATGTAGCTTTGTTAAGAACGTGGACTGATGAAAAGGCAGAGGAAAACATTACATCTTCATACCAATATGTGAATGAGCTGACCACTCGGTTAAAAACTGGCTGGAAACTTGCCAATGAAAATTTGAAACAAGCCAGGAAGAAACATGCTGCCTATTATAACAGGAAGGCGAAAGACAGAAATTTGGCTGTGGGAGAGAAAGTACTGTTTCTTTTGCCCGGGAGTCAGAATAAGTTACAAATTGGATGGCAGGGTCCATATACAGTTCTAGAGAAGGTATCTAGAACAAATTATAAGATAGATAAGAAGGGGAAAGAAAAAATCTATCATGTGAATCTCCTGAAGAAATATTTGGAAAGAGAACATCAGGAAGAGACACACTTGTTGACCTTGTCCATCGCCATGGAGATGAAAAAGGAACCACTTTCATCATTTGAATATCCATTACACCCCTGTGAGACAGCAGCACAGGTGAAAATCAGTACACATTTAACGAAAACTCAGAAAGAGAGAGTGCAACAGGTTCTAAATAATCATGCAGAGGTGTTAACAGACCGACCAGGGCATACAAACCTATTGGAATATGATATGAAACTGATAGACCCCACACCTGTCTGTATGAAACCATATTCGATTCCATTTGCTAAGGAGAAAGCTTTGAAGGAAGAGATAGACTATCTGTTGAAGGAAGGAATTATTTCGCACAGTGAGTCTTCGTATAGTTCCGGTGTTGTACTTTTAAGGAAGCCCTCTGGAGAACATAGACTCTGTATAGATTACAGGAGACTGAACGCTATTACAGAAGGACAGGTGGATCCATTGCCGGATACAAATCAGCTGTTTGCCAGACTAAATAAAGCTAAATATTTCTCAAAAGTGGATCTGAGTAAAGGATACTATCAGATTCCAGTAAAGCCTGAGGTTAGACCATACCTAGCTTTTAGTACCTCAGAAGGACACTATGAGTTTAATAGATTGCCATTTGGATTGAAGAATGCGCCTAGTGTCTTCTCTAGAATGATGAGAAAATTATTGGATCCTCTGAATAATCCATGTATAACAAATTTTATGGATGATATCCTTATAGCAACAGAAACATTTGAGGAACACATTGACTCTCTGAACATGCTGTTTAATCGACTTAGGGAGGCAAATTTAACAGCCCGACCAACCAAATGTTGCGTTGGATGTAAAGAATTGGAATTTTTGGGACACACAGTTTATCAGGGAAACATGACCCCTGACCCAAAGAATTTAGAGAAACTACAGAAAGCCCCGAAACCACAAACCAAGAAGGACGTGAGATCCTTTGTCTCATTATGTGGTTTCTACCAGAAGTATATCAAGAACTTTAATTCCATATGTGCACCGTTAACTGAATTGACACGTAAAGGACATCCAGATCGCATTACATGGACACCACAATGTGAAATGACTTACCAAGAATTGAAGGAAAAGCTCACAAGTAAACCCATTTTGAAATTACCTGACTTAAGTCAAGAATTCATTGTAAGGACGGATGCAAGTAATATTGGGTTAGGTGCAACTCTACTACAGAAATCAGATGCATTGGATGGGGAATTAAGCCCAGTGGCATATGCTAGCAGAAAGTTGAATAAAGCTGAAATCAACTACTCAACTAGCGAAAAAGAATGTCTTGCAGTAATATGGGCGATAAAGAAATTCAATATTTATCTATATGGGAAGGCATTTAAGTTGCAAACAGATCACAAACCTTTATCGTTTCTAGCACAGGCTAAGCATGAGAACTCCAGGTTACTCCGATGGTCTTTACTTTTGGCTCCATATAATTTTAGCATTGAGTATATATCTGGAAAAACCAATTTGGGAGCGGATTTTTTAAGCCGCCATCCGTGTGATGAGAATCACCGTAAACCCCAGAAATAATAATGAATTTCTCTATGTGTATATAGAATAAAGGACTGACATATAATGTCTGTTTTAAGAGGGGAGGTGTCGTGGAATATTCTAATCCACATATATAAATTATCAAGTAAATATAAAGCCTAATAAATACATATAATAAATAAAGGAAGAAGAATGGTAAAGAACAGTGCTGTCACAATGACTGTACTCGAAATCCCCTTTGTTTTATGCTTCGTCTGCAATTGTAACGTTTCCACGTTAAATATAAGCCTTCTGCAACATACACGCGTTTCCCAAACACACAATAAAATGTGCTGCCTTTCTAAGAAAAACCTTGAAATATGCAAGTTGACCTAAATTTTAAATTCCATTCATGTCTTTTTCTACACTGCGTTACCAAAACGAACGAACAGATGGTCAAAGGGATAAAGAGAGAGGGGAGGGCTGAAAATCAGGAACGCATGCAACACGCGTCGCGCGATACACAAATGCTGCCATCACGCGTGTAAGTCTACATGCACTAATTTTTTTTTTCAGACGGACAGTGATAAAATACACTACCCTTTCCCAGAGTTAGGTTTATAAATCATAAAAAACTCTTATTAGGAAAGACAACATTAGATGGGTTTACGGTTGAAAACATAACAGTACCCAGACAGCACATCTTCGAAACAGGAGGTAGAAAATACATATTTTGAACGCAGCCACGTAGCTCTTTCAAATTGATATATTTGGGTTCCTTAGGGCTTGCTGACAAATAATATGTAAAACGTTACGCAAATAGTCCAGGAATTAATAAATTATACCCAAAATAAAATAGTGAGGATGCCTGACAGCATGGAATCATTTCTGCTCATAAAATTTTTTTTTATAACGTGTTTGAAAAAACCTTACGTTACATAAATAGCCTACCATGTAAACTCCCAATTGATTGGAGCGCAACAAATGAAAGCCTAACCACGATTGGTCGGACTATAAATACTATCTTTCGTTGTTAGGGGAAACGGGAAAAGGTAACATTTTTTCAAACACTTGTCGAAACGTGGCTCATTGGCCAGTCTCACTGATATACACACTTGGGAGCGTTAGTTCGAAACCACTTGTTTAAATAAGCTTGATAAAGCAACAGTGCGTTGAAGCCAGCTCACAATTTTGCTAAAATAAAAGCCTGGAACATAAGCAGATGGAAATTTGTGCCAGTAATTGTGCCAGAATTCATTGCTAATCAACGTATCTGTGTTTATTTCCATGAAATTGCGGGACAGTGGTCTTGATGGTAGTGAGCAGCACCTAGTCAGAGCTTTGCTGAATCCTGAGTCGGACAGCATACTCCTTGGTCTTTTTAGCTATCAGTGAGGTGTCTCCTGAACCCAGAGGAGAATTCGAGCAGAGGAGTCCTTTCCTGCCGCCATCACGCCAGATAAGCGAATTGGCCAGCTGAGCTCAACATTATGTCCCCTCATCTTGAAATGACTTTGTAAAATTAACATTAAGAGGGGAAATTAATTGTCTTAATATCAGGAACTGAGAACATCTCCAATACTAGTTTCCTTAAGACAAACTATTGAAGTCATGATGACAACTACCAACAGAGCTTGAACAAAACAAAACCAGTATTACCTCATACTACTATTACACAACTGACACACATAGGATATTTTTAATAATATATGTCACTACCAGATTCATATTAATACATTCTGTACATAACTTGTAATTAACATTGATTGTGATTCCTGGTTCCTTTGTCTTTGAATCAGGACACACATATGCCTTTATGATAGCAATTAATACATATTGTTATTTGAAAAGTTACGAGTGACTTCTTTAAGATATTCTCATAGAGTGTTATATGTATGTGAGTGTCACAGTGTTGTTAAGAGTAGTGGATTAAATTAAATTGTTTATCTGTCTGTTGTTGTGACTTACACTTCATCATACACATACCCTAGACACATAACGTAGTCATCACACTATTCCAGAATAATTCTGACTGAGATATATAGATATGTGGTAGCAAGTAAGGTTATATATAATACACTACTCTTATTAGATATATATACCTTCACAGCTGATCTCAGTCAGTACACTAAGTCCCCTATAAATATTTATAACATCCCACTTCACCACACCCATATAGTTGTTGAATTTTTCGGGTGCTTTGCGCGTCTACATGACGGGGTAGGTCGTGAAATACGCCAAGCCGGCCCCATGACCTGGACTTAACCCTCAAACTCGGTATCACTTTCTAATCTCATCACTCTCTTTCACTGTGAATTAAGTAACCATAAAACTCGTCCATATCATCTAGGTAAATTTCTAACAGGGTATTTTTGTAACAAAAAACAAAAACAAAAAACAAAAAAGATTTAGCGCTTTATTTCGTGAAAATATGCCCTAGAAAGCGACAGAGTTATATTTACGTTAGCCTCCATTCCCAACATGCATTCTGTGTTCAGGTAATTTTAAAAAGAGAAACGTGCTTTTTAAAAAAAATCTAATTTGTGGACTCAAAGGATAAAGGGATAACCTTACCCACGCGGAGAGTTGTTATGCCACCTTATCTTTAAAATCTCCTTTTCTTTATTATTTATGTGGTTTTTTTTTTCTTTTTCACTTCTTCTTTCTGTATTAATATCTTTCAAACCAACTGCAAGTTCGCTTCAGATATTTTGGTTTACTGCGTTTTTACCTGGTCTTTCGACAAACTGTGATGTCGTTGTACGGTTTATGTGATCCAGAATTACCCAGCCTACATCTCCCGCCCCATATCCTCCGTTGAAGTTGCTCAAGAATGATGTAGCTGTCATTTGTATCGATGCCTACTTTTATTTTCTTCTTTAGTGTTATCGTTTTCATCGCCGTCGAATTTTTTTTTCTCCTTTCATTCTGCTTGTTCTTCTTTCTCTCCTCGTCTCTTCTTCTCTTTATCTCATTTCGCTTCGTCTTCTTTTTCTCCTTTTTATTTTTCTTCTTCCATCTACACATTTATTTTTTATTTTCGTCGTCTCTTAATGGTTTTATTTTCTTGTGCGCCTATTTCTAATTTTTTTCTTAATCTTCTCCTCGTGTATCTTTTTTCTTTGCCTCTTCAATTTTCTTTATTTCTTTCCCTCTTTCTCCACATTTTCTTCTTTACTTCTTCATCTCTTGATTCTTTTCGCCTCTTCTTCCTCATTTATGTTTTTTTCCTCTTAACCTCCACTTTTGTTTCTTCTGTTAGTCATTTTCTTCTTCCCTTCGTTATTTTTCCTCATTTCTTTTTCTTCTTCTTTTCATGTTTCTTCTTTCTTCTGTTTTTTTTCCTCCCCATTTTTCTTCTCCCCTTCTCCAGATTTTTATCTTTTCGTCTTATTTTCCTTCTCAAGTCTCTTCTTTTTAATTCCTTCTCCTCCTTTTCTTCGTTTCTTTTGTGTCTTCTCCCCTTCATTTTTTCCCTATCATCCTCTGCTCAATATTTTGCCTTTCTGTTTCCGTTACTCAATTCCCTATTTCTCCTTCTCTGTTATTCCTTAATTCTACTTCTCCCGCTACTTTATTTCCGTATGCTTTTTAGTCTTCTCTTATCTTCGCCTCTTCACCTCTATTTTTTAAATTCCTCAATGTCAGATCTACGAAACAATTTCTTACCATTAAAAACAATACAGGGTAATTAAAAAGTCAGTTCTGATATTTTTTAATTGTTATATCCTGACTTATATCTAACGGATACACTTGACAAGTAATGTCAAAAAGCAGGATCGATAGCCATCGTCTGATTTAACGAGTTTTATTTATTTCTTTATATTGAAGAAACAAATAAAAATAAAATGACCAATAAACGGACGCTGCAACAGACGCTTTGAAATAATGTGTCTAACAGGTCGGATCTTATGATGTGCTGTAATGTTAATGTGACATAGTGTTTCATGTAATAATGTGGCATTTAGTCTTCTTTATTCTGAAGTTTTGTTTCGTACAAATAAGTGGATGGGAAGTGAAAAAATAACAATTTCAAAGTAAGAAATGATTTAACAACCGCACTGTTATGTCTCCATTTCTCTCTGCTTGTAAACGTTCTTTCCGGTTCCATTTTCCGAAACCAGGTACAACTTTTTCACAACGATTTCTGTGGCAGTGACCGAATATCTGTTTGTTTATACATTCTTCGTCTTTCCCGCCTCTTACTGTCTCTCTCTCTGTGTGTCTTTGTCTCGCTCTCTCACCCTCTGTCTATATATCTCTCTCTCTCTGTCTTCGTCTCGCTGTCTCTCTGACTCCCTCCCTCTATTTCTTATCTTGTTTTAACATGGACATACCATTTCAGTTTAACTTTTCTAAGTTCACTATTTGTTCACTTGTTTTTTTTTTGTACCAACCAGTTAAGAATGTAAGTTAAGTGACGTTTCAGCGTGATGAATACGTTGTGTCGTGGTTTACAGCTGGCTTGCGATAACTGAAAACATGGCTTGACCTATCTCTTTGAAGAAGAACTAAGTGGCCAATGACAGAAACCCGAGACAGACCTTCTACTTATTATCTTCCACGATTTCTCTCCTTTTCTTTATACTATCGCATTTACTTCTCACCTCCCTCATTGCCCCCGTCAATCCAATCTCCCTCTTGTGCCTCTATTAAGTCTCTCTTTTTGTACTTTCTCGCTTCTTTCTGTCCTTTATGTCTCTCTCTCTCTCTCTCTCTCTCTCTCTCTCTCTCTCTCTCTCTCTCTCTCTCTCTCTCTATTTGGGTTTGGAGTGGCTAAGAGGTATGGCGTCCACCTCGAATTCTAAAGGTACCGGGTTCGATTCCCAGTAGAGGGAATATAATTTATCAACATTTTTTTCTTTCAGAACCAGTGGTCCTAATGATGTCATACCCCCCCCCCCCCCCATCCTCCCCCCCTCCCCCCCCCCCCCCCCCCCCGGGTCTCCTGGGTAGTGAGATCGGATGCCTCGCCTTCTCGGATTAGGACGAAAAAACAAATAGGAGGTCCGTGTGCAAGTTGCGCACGTTAAAAATAACTTGGCGATTGGATTTCTTAGAGAGCAAGCCATATGGCCGCTGCCCTGGCAAAATTTGAAACCTACCCACCACAAAAAATATTTATAGAATGTGTGATTCCTATATACACACATTGGAATTCTCGCCGGTGCTCTTCGGAGTTCATGCACTGTGCTGAGACAATCCGTGTGTGATCTAAGGGAGGAGATCGGAGGACTGATGTAGTTGTCCGTGTGAAATGAAGATAGTCCTCAAAACGAAACCAAACGTCTCTCTTTCCCTCTATTTTCTGTACCACTTTCTCTAATATTAAAGAGTATGGCTGTTTCGATAGTAGATACCACAGACGAAGATGTTCATACATAACACAGCGACAAGAATGCTGTCACGTGATTCTTCTTTGTAATAAAAGCAAGACTGTCCTGGTCTGATTTAATAAAACTGTCCGATGAACATAACTCAGATCTGTCCGGATGTTTTACGTTTTTATACGGCAAGTGGGCCTGTGTAGCTATCGTGGAGGAGGTCTCTGAGACACAATGGAGGAAAAGCACTATTGTTAACTAGTGTAAAAGGCGACAATGGGCGTGGGGCTGGCGACCTTATAATGTTAAATAAGTTGCTATGGAAACCACCGCTGCAGGAGCAAGTGCTGTGATACAGGCTTCCTGCAAGGAGGCTAGTTGTAGTGGTGGTTCGATGCTCCGTAAGGAGCGAACATCGAGATGAATGAATGAATGAAAAGGGATAACGAGCTGGTGATGATGATAATCATGATGGTGGTGGTGGTGAAGATGGTGATGGCAGTGGTGGTGGTGATGATGATGATGAATATGAAGATGATGCTGGTGATGGTATTGATGATAATGATGATGAGGATGTTTTAAAAGTGGAAATCGTGAAAACATTCCTTGTCCCTCTATCTCAACAATGTTGTTTCGCTTCAATACGTTTAGGTGAGACTTTGTTGCCATCCAGTAGAAATTCATAAGTTGTGTATAGATTACGACGGGCCAGGTGAGCTTGCCTGAACAACACTGTCTGTTCTATAACTCACAAAGTAACAAAACACCTACACAGTTTAAACTTCATATTTAAACCATATAGTTCATACTATATGTTACAGTTTTCTTCAATAAAATACGGAACAAAAAATGAAGATTCTAGCATGAAAAACGTGATGAAATATTTACGTGAAGAAAGTTCTCGTAGATACTTTTTCTACGTGTTTCTTTCACACTATATCAGCACTTAGAAAGGATATGTCCAAATTTTCGTTCCTACACAACCTGCCTAAGGAAAATTCTTCGAATCTTTTGGCCGAACACCATAACCAACCAGGAACTGCTCACTCAGAGCAAACAAAAATATCTGCACGTAATCATAGCTGGCAGACGCTGTTGTTGTGTTGGCCATGTTCTCAGAAGAGACCCGGATGTTATTACAAGAACTACTATGATATGGACCACAGAAGGAATGCGAAAGAGAGGCAGACCAAAACCAATATGGCAGAAAACCGTGACGGCCGAGATGCACATCAAGAACCATTTGTGGCACCGTACGAAGGGGTAGCCACCGACCTAGCAAAGTGAAGACAGTTTGTTGCTGACTTACAAGACGCCACTACTAGGCGTGATGGCCACTGGTGGTATTGTCCAAGGAGGAGAAGAACATCAGCACTCAAACGTGAGACCTATTCTCGGCGTTGACAAATATGCAAGAAGACTGGCCATGTAAATGTTCGACCAGTGTAACCTCTTCATTTTGAATCTTCTTTAGTGTAATCAGAGACATATCTTCACAGTTACACTGTTGGCCCAATTATTCATTCATCGCATGCATTTTCATTTTTCTCACTTCTTGCAAGCAACATACTCGGAACTCATGTGTCAACGCATTCACCCTAGTACTATTTCACCAACTTGAAAATAAACAGTTGGGCGACCGCAGCTGAGGTTCAAAGATGTGTGCAAGAGAGACATGAGGGCACTGGACATAAATCCAGCCACCTGGGAAGATGAAGCTGCCGATCGCTCAACGTGGTGATGCTCTCTCCGGCGCCACCTCAGATTGGCGAAAATAAGCATCACGGCAAGCAGAAGAGAGGATAAAACGTCGAAAGGAACTCCGGGCTGTCACCTGAGGGGCGCATTGCCAAAGTCAGTTATAACTGAAAGGCTGTCACATCAGGGGCGCACTGCCAAAATCATTTTTATGACCGAAAGGGTTATTATTGTTATAACTGAAAATATATTAACTAGCTAAGTCAGATCTAACAATCATCATCATCGTCATCATCATCATCATCATCATCATACTTTGATTTGCACTCTATGCGAGCATGGAGCCTGTCCCTGTAGCTGGTCCAACATCCAACGTACACAACGCAGTTACATGCTCTTGCAGTGCTGGTTTCTAGGGAAATGTTTGTACATGATGAAATTGCCACTCCATACAAAACCTCATATTACTCGACTTATCCTACATGCCTGATGGTGTGGTAATCCTGTTCTATCTGTGTCCCTTCAGAGACCGCGGGAACAACACCAGGCTCATCTATCAATACATTTCCTTTCTCCTTTCTCATTGACTCACAATCCCTAATCTCTTTTACGCCTCCCTATTCTCTTTTCTCACACTTTCTCTCTCTCTTTGGAATTCCTCTCTTTTCCTCAACCTGTTTCGTTTTCTTTACAATACATCAGTAATTCTAATTGTTCCTCTATGTTCAGTTTATTTATTTGTTGTTTTTTTTTCAACATTAGTTTCTCCTCCATTGTTTCCAGAAGAAGGTTTTTAAGACACGTACAAATAACAACATTTATTTGTTCCCATTCCCATCTTGTGCATTCTCTTTTTGTATTTTATTTAACCGTAGCCAAGTTGTGTAACGCACTAGTGTCACGTGTTGATTTTTATTATGTCTAAGTGAGTACTGTAAGACCGACTGTGGTTAACTGTTGCTATAATTATAAACAGCGGAGCGATTGTTTTAAAGCCTAGTTAATTTCTGTGCTATTTTCGTCTACCTGTGCACGCAAACAACAGACGAGGAATACACGTTCTATGACTTACAAAAATATTTCTCTTCTTTGGGATTAAACTAATGTCAGACTTGGGCGTAAACACCGCGGAACCCAATGTCATTGATTTATTTGTTGAATCACATTGTACTGTACAGTTGGCCATCTTTTCGCAAACAGTTGGGCGAAAAAAAAAATATATATATATATGTAAATATATCGACAGACAGATAGATAGGCAGGCAGTCAGACAGACAGACAGACAGACAGAAAGACAGAAAGATAGATAGATGATAGATGCCAGATGATAGATAGATAATCAGATAGATTAATAGATAGATAGATAGATAGATAGATAGATAGATAGATAGATAGATAGATAGATAGATAGATAGATAGATAGATAGATAGATAGATAGATAGATAGATAGATAGATAGATAGATAGATAGATAGATAGATAGATAGATATACGTATTTCCCGGGGGTCTCTGGGGAAAATAATGAAACAAAAATTCCAAATACACCTTCAGCGATATCATACAAAGCGACTAACAAGAGGGGCTGGTAATTTCATCATATAAAACAATATACAACATAAACCACCACTACAATAACTCACCAATGTTTTGGTGCGGGCATGCTGACAAGGGGCACCCTGCATTGGTGGCCCCATGCTGATAAGAAGCGAAGAACGGGAAATGATAATACATTACTACTGTTAGTACAATGGGCGTGTAACGGGACTCTTTACCTTACTGTTAGTACAATGGGCGTGTAACGGGACTCTTTACCTTATTGTTAGTACAATGGGCGTGTAACGGGATCCTTTACCTTACTGTTAGTACAATGGGCGTGTAACGGGACTCTTTACCTTACTGTTAGTACAATGGGCATGTAACGGGACTCTTTACCTTATTGTTAGTACAATGGGCGTGTAACGGGACTCTTTACCTTATTGTTAGTACAATGGGCGTGTAACGGGACCCTTTACCTTACTGTTAGTACAATGGGCGTGTAACGGGACCCTTTACCTTATTGTTAGTACAATGGGCGTGTAACGGGACTCTTTAACTTATTGTTAGTACAATGGGCGTGTAACGGGACTCTTTACCTTCCTGTTAGTACAATGGGCGTGTAACGGGACCCTTTACCTTACTGTTAGTACAATGGGCGTGTAACGGGATCCTTTACCTTACTGTTAGTACAATGGGCGTGTAACGGGACCCTTTACCTTACTGTTAGTACAATGGGCGTGTAACGGGACCCTTTACCTTACTGTTAGTACAATGGGCGTGTAACTGGATCCTTTACTTTACTGTAAGTACACTGAGCATGTAACGGGACCCTTTACCTTACTGTTAGTACAATGGGCGTGTAACGGGACCCTTTACCTTACTGTTAGTACAATGGGCGTGTAACGGGATCCTTTACCTTACTGTTAATACAATGGACGTGTAACGGGACCCTTTACCTTACTGTTAGTACAATGGGCGTGTAACGGGATCCTTTACCTTACTGTTAGTACAATGGGCGTGTAACGGGACCCTTTACCTTACTGTTAGTACAATGGGCGTGTAACGGGACCCTTTACCTTACTGTTAGTACAATGGGCGTGTAACGGGACCCTTTACCTTACTGTTAGCACAATGGGCGTGTAACGGGACCCTTTACCTTACTGTTAGTACAATGGGCGTATAACGGGACCCTTTACCTTACTGTTAGTACAATGGGCGTGTAACGGGACCCTTTACCTTACTGTTAGTACAATGGGCGTGTAACGGGACCCTTTACCTTACTGTTAGTACAATGGGCGTGTAACGGGACCCTTTACCTTACTGTTAGTACAATGGGCGTGTAACGGGACTCTTTACCTTACTGTTAGTACAATGGGCGTGTAACGGGACTCTTTACCTTACTGTTATACAATGGGCGTGTAACGGGACTCTTTACCTTACTGTTATTACAATGGGCGTGTAACGGGACCTTTACCTTACTGTTAGTACAATGGGCGTGTAACGGGATCCTTTACCTTACTGTTAGTACAATGGGCGTGTAACGGGACCCTTTACCTTACTGTTAGTACAATGGGCGTATAACGGGACCCTTTACCTTACTGTTAGTACAATGGGCGTGTAACTGGATCCTTTACTTTACTGTAAGTACACTGGGCGTGTAACGGGACCCTTTACCTTACTGTTAGTACAATGGGCGTGTAACGGGATCCTTTACCTTACTGTTAGTACAATGGGCGTGTAACGGGACCCTTTACCTTACTGTTAGTACAATGGGCGTGTAACGGGATCCTTTACCTTACTGTTAGTACAATGGGCGTGTAACGGGATCCTTTACCTTACTGTTAGTACAATGGGCGTGTAACGGGATCCTTTACCTTACTGTTAGTACAATGGGCGTGTAACGGGACCCTTTACCTTACTGTTAGTACAATGGGCGTGTAACGGGATCCTTTACCTTACTGTTAGTACAATGGGCGTGTAACGGGACCCTTTACCTTACTGTTAGTACAATGGGCGTGTAACGGGACCCTTTACCTTACTGTTAGTACAATGGGCGTGTAACTGGATCCTTTACTTTACTGTAAGTACACTGGGCGTGTAACTGGATCCTTTAATTTACTGTAAGTACACTGGGCGTGTAACGGGACCCTTTACCTTACTGCTAGTACAATGGGCGTGTAACGGGACTCTTTAATTTACTGTTAGTACAATGGGCGTGTAACGGGATCCTTTACCTTACTGTTAGTACAATGGACGTGTAACGGGACCTTTTACCTTACTGTTAGTACAATGGGCGTGTAATGGGATCCTTTACCTTACTCTTAGTACAATGGGCGTGTAACGGGACCCTTTACCTTACTGTTAGTACAATGGGCGTGTAACGGGATCCTTTACCTTACTGTTAGTACAATGGGCGTGTAACGGGATCCTTTACCTTACTGTTAGTACAATGGGCGTGTAACGGGACCCTTTACCTTACTGTTAGTACAATGGACGTGTAACGGGATCCTTTACCTTACTGTTAGTACAATGGGCGTGTAACGGGATCCTTTACCTTACTGTTAGTACAATGGGCGTGTAACGGGACCCTTTACCTTACTGTTAGTACAATGGGCGTGTAATGGGATCCTTTACCTTACTCTTAGTACAATGGGCGTGTAACGGGACCCTTTACCTTCCTGTTAGTACAATGGGCGTGTAACGGGATCCTTTACCTTACTGTTAGTACAATGGGCGTGTAACGGGACCCTTTACCTTACTGTTAGTACAATGGACGTGTAACGGGACCCTTTACCTTACTGTTAGTACAATGGGCGTGTAACGGGACCCTTTACCTTACTGTTAGTGCAATGGGCGTGTAACGGGATCCTTTACCTTACTGTTAGTACACTAGACTTGTTCTCTGTACATCATTCTTTATGTAATATTCACCTGTACTAACACCACCTTAACCATTCACAGTGACACAATGTGAAATATATACCAGGTGTCTTAGTCCTGTTGACCAGGAGAGGGAGCGAAAAGAGAATGAGGCGCTGACTATGGACTCTTATCGTCTAAGGCAGTGTTACGCCATGCTATATTTCTATAGGGGCACAGTAAGATGGTAAAGTACGTTTTTTCCAGCTAACAGCGACTATGAGCGGAGCCACAGACGTAATTGAGGCTCAGAAAGGGGGGTGGGTAGGGGAGATGAGCTAAAAAGGTTGAGAACCGCTGGTCTAAGGCACGAACAACCACTATTGCTCCTTTCATTATCTAGGAAACAGTACAAGCAATAAGAAGCTTAAGTAGTCTTACTATCTCTATTCAATCCATTGACATTACCATACATACAGGACTGACAATAAGGTGACATTACTATCACAGTCACAACGGGCTGATCACACGTTTGCCAGTCACTTCGATTACGGAAACAACAGCAAATGGGTTGATTTGCCGTTGCCCTAAAGACGCCATTAGGCGTGATGGGAAATAATGGCAAAGAAAACCTATCTGCTGTTGCCCTAAGACGCCACTAGGCGTAATGGCCACTGACTGCTTTGACGGTCGGTGGCTAAGGACGGAAGAAGAAGAAGAAGACTATCACAGTACAAATCATGAATACACTCAGTCTTACACTGGACAATCAAAAGCCATCAGGTAGACAAAAATAAATATCGACTCTCTCTCTTTCTCTCTCTCTCTCTCTCTCTCTCTCTCTCTCTCACTCTCTCTCTCTCTCTCTCTTTCTCTCTCTCCAAAATATGTCCTCCCTGCACAACCTCTAGTCTCGTCTCTCCCGTCCTTCAGACCTCAATTCACCGATCCCTCATTCGCCATGAATCAAAACGTCCTTTTCATTATCCCATGACTTGCTCATCACGTGGTTTTTTTATGTCAGCTCAACAACGATTTACTGATGACAGTCGCTCATAATGTCTGTCAAGCAGTACATGCTTCCAGCGGAGCACAGACAATTCACAGCAGTGAAACAAACTATCACACACATCTTAAACTTGCATCTCTTAAATATCATTTTCAGTTTTTCCACGCGTTGGTAACACTTCCGTCATGAAGTAAAGCAAGTTGTATCCAAACAGACGATTCGTTAATAAAATGCTGGCATATGGCATTGAACGAAATGAACCAATCAAGTCTAATAAAACAGTACGCAAGTTTTGACTCCAAACTCTTCTCACACTGTACCGAGGTTTCACAACTGCTGCAAATTTGCTACCGTAAAAGCAGCTGTGTAAATTTATTTTTTCATCTAAACTCAAAATCATACAACCAAAATTATGCATCAGTAATTTCATCTACAACTTTTCGACAGCCCTGTTTCGCATATGCCAGTCACTTTATCATGCATAGTCAAATGTTGCATGTGATTTATCCGTTCAGCAACAATTATCAGCAACAACAACTGTTGCTGCATCTGAGATTGCAGGAAGATGAAGCAATTAACTTCAAGAGAAGTTAACAGCAATTCGCACCTCCGCCTCCACTCGGAACTGTTGCCTCGGTAGCGAGAGATAAGCAAATCCAGTACGTTTGGTCACTGACATCTTTCCAAACAAACAAAACATTAAATAAATAAATAGACAGACAAAAATAGAAAAGGTGTGAGATTGTACTTAATCGTAATTTCAAAGCCGCTGACTATACAAGTGAACAAAGGACGTTATGGCTATAATATAGTCACTTATATTCCCACAACGACCATGTACGAGTCATCAATGCTACTAATCCCCATACAGCTAATTGTCTCAGTGAAACGTCATGTAATGAACAATGAAATAAATCCCATCAGCTTTTCGGGAAAAATACGGAAAATGAGCCCATCGCACCGTGAAAATTAAATTGAACGTCTATTAAAAGAGCACCCAGGCCTCTTAATTTTGTCATGGTGAAATTGAGCACTAGCCATAAGTCATGACAGGTTTGACTATACAGATCTAATAAAGTTGAAAAGGAATGGGAAAGAATGCAATGATCACAGATGAATTAGTCCCGTCATCAGGATAGGCAGTGAAATGAGAACAATACAATTATTTCCCGTTGTGATTTTTTACAGATTACATGCTCAAAATAACAGATTATGTTTGTGTGTGTTTGTGTGTGCTTGTGCAATTTATGAAACAATTACTTTCACGTGTTTGTCCAACGCAAAAATAGATATCTTTAACTCAGATTGCAAGAGAGTCTCACTGATTGGCTCTCAAATACGGAGAATAACGAAACCGACCATTAGAAAGTTGCAGAATTTCATAAATGGGGGCTTATGTAGAATAGAAGGATTGAAATGGTATGGGCAGATCCGCAGTGCAAAACTAATGGAAATAACCAGACAAATACAGGTGCAGCAATAGATCTGGACAAAAACAAAAACGCTAGCGTTGAATAGGATATAGACTGAAGACACTTGCTGATGCCATCACAAGGTAGTAGGTTTGCTGGAATCTTCAGGTTAAGTGAAATAGAGGGAGTCCGAGAAACAGTGGAGAAGGGAACGGGAGTCAGACACAAAAAGGGTAAAGAAGACATGGACAAAGACATTGCGCGGATGCCAAAAGCCAAGGAGGCGTGGCGTGAACTTACCTATACTCCACAGGGAGAAATGAATAAATGAATGAATCTCACACACTTTGATCTTCATCTCCCTGGTATATGATAATCTTCATCTCCCTGGTATATGATAATCTTCATCTCCCTGGTATATGATAATCTTCATCTCCCTGGTATATGATAATCTTCATCTCCCTGGTATATGATAATCTTCATGTTTGGCATCAATAGCTAGGTGTTGACATTAATATGTTATCTATAAGAGTTTGCTCTACGGGCACGCGTGCATGTAGATTCAGTTGGTAAGCATTCCGTAAAGTCTGCCACATCTCATTTCCACATCCGTCTATTTCAACCATTCACAAAACTCGGGCATCACAGCAAAAGTGATATTTTAGCCGTTGAACATTTTGACTCTTTTATCTGCACCAATCCAAAACAATCTCAAATAAGTTCTCTTGTGGTTAAGAGAAGAAATATTTGGCATTTTCTCATTAACAAACCCGTCAAAGTTTTTTGTGTAGATTATCTAGATCTCGTGCGCAGACAAACTTTTTCAACCCTCGTGCCGAACGCGTGCTATATATTCATGGCGCTGAGAGCTTTAAATGTAAAATGTTTATAGCATTACATGATAGTACAGAGAAGTCTTTGTGATGAGTGTTATTGGTTAATAAAACCTATTTACTTACTTGTTCCTCTTCTACCCTGGACGTAGAGGTTTGCCAGAGAATGCGCCATACTATCTTATTGGCTGTCTTCCTACTGGCCTGTTCCAATCTTGTCCTCGGTCCTTCAGAGATTGTGGTTAATAAAAGATGGTGCGAAAGTGTGAAATTAAATAAAGATTGTGGGTGGTCTGGGGCGTCAAAGATACGTAATATAACTACTGCTACCTTTATCATGACGTAATAGTGCGACTAGTGTGAGATTGTGCAATAGGGCAGGCATGGGCCTGGCAACCTCATAATTTAAAACAAGTTGCTACTATAGCCACTGCTACAAGAGCATATAAATGTTTTGGAGCAGGCTTCTTCTAACAAGTGCAAGCTGCAGTAGCGCTCCATGTTACATAAAGAACGAACAGGAAAACCACATAATCTAGGTCACTGCTTCTTAACCTGTTGTCCACGGACACTTTTTACTTCCTTGATTTAGAACCACTCTGGCCTAGTTCGCCTAATGGTTAAGCCGGCCCCGTGTCCAAATATAAAAAAATTGTATCGTTTAGTCGATGTCCTAAGAGGCGCAACATGGACTGTTTAAAAAAAAATAAAAATTTTTTGCCTCGTTTTGGCAAGGCGCGCCCCATTTAACCTAAAGATAAAGTCGTTGGTTATATTAGGGCGCACGTCCAAATATAAAAGACCTTGTGGTCTTGTTTTTTAACGAGCGCAAACACAGATGAGAAATGCTTTAAACTATATTTTAATTTGAGCCAGTATCAAATTGATAGACATAGCGTTCAAGCAACTGTGTCTTCATCACATCACAACTTATGGCGTTGAGCAAATAAAAATTTTACACGTAAACTACAGTTGCCACACTACATCAAATCAGCCAGCTCTTGTCTGGGTGAAGAGATCTGGTCAGAAGCCATTTTCTTTGCAGGAAAGCTGATAGTGATAATAATTTTTTTGGACTCCGAGTTTATCTGATGTAGCATCTTCCATTTGGATGTCTTCAAGATATCCTAACTGAAGAATTTGAGATAAACGGCTTAAACAAGGTACATGCTTTAATTTACTCCGTACTTCCTTTAGAGCGTCCGATTGGCAGTGTGGTTAGAGCGCTAGTCTGTCGCGGTAAAGATGCCGGGTTCCATTCACAGTATCCTCACGCTCCTGTCTACCTAGCTGTAAATGGGCTCCTGACTTTGCTCATGAGTTAGGGAAGACAAATGCAGCTAGGAAAAGAACTGGTCACACCGCCTCTCGATGCTGGGCTTAGTGAAGTCTACAAAGCTTCACTACCCTACGAGAGAGTCTGTTATGAGACTATCAATCAGTCAACATAGTTTAGCTTCGCAAGGAGTATAGGCCTTCAATAAACACGTGCCAAGTCCTCCTGTCACGTGCCAACAGCTCAAGTTCTGTCCACGTTTCCTCATTATTTTCACTTCTGTCTCCAGTTCTCTTCTCCATGTGTTTCTTGGTTTACCACTGCCTCTCTTGCCCTGGGGGTTTCAGAACAAGGACTTCTTTGTAATGCTATCCATAGGTGTCCTCAATGTGTGTCCTATCCATCGCCATCGTCTTCTTCTCATCTCTTGTTCCACTGGTATTTGTCGCTATCGGACAGTCTTTACCTGTTTTACTTCCTTTCAAGTGGCCATTTTGTTTCCACTGGAATTCACGAGAACAACGCCATCTACTTCCGTTTGCGGGCCGTATCATTTTTTTTAAATATATTTATTTAATATATTTATTTTAGTTATCGCTCTCCTTCTCTTTTGTTTTTGCTTGTTTGTCCCGGACAAAGACATTGTGATCGTAACGTTGCAACGTTCTTTATTCATTGTTCAATTAATATTGATTACCTAGTTTCGTTTACTCATTCGATCATAAACCTTCCGACGCTCAGTGGCATATTTTTTAAACAAACATTATTACCAAATTATAAAGGTAGTCCCATAGCAGATCCAGGGTTGTGGAGTCGGACAAAATTTTTTTTCGACTTCGACTCCTGAAATTTTAGAAGTCCGACTAACGACTTCGATTAACATTTTGTACTAGTCATGTGGAATTTAATTTGGAGTACGGAAATTTTTACAGACTCCACTAAAAATACCGACTCTACGACTACTTCCGACTCCGACTACACAGCCCAAGCAGATACTGTCGTCGGAATAGAACTGGTAACGCCATCTCATTAAAAAAAAACTTGACCTAGTATCATCAAGTCTCTAACACTTCACTCCCCTACGGCTATTTCTAGTATGTAACTAAATTTACCTTTATATGTTAATAAGCAACTACGTGTAGTTCCACGCGGTGCTACGGAGCTCGTGTACTGTGCTGAGATCCTCCTTGTGGGATCTAAGGGAAGAGATCGGAGCGCTGATGGAGTTGTCCGTGTGTAATGAAGATAGTCCTTCACACCAAACCAATCCAGGCGGTCGCTTAAGAGACATTGAATGCTGTCTCAGGCATGTCGTAAGTTGCGACTAATGTGAGATTGTGAATGGGACCAGCAACATCATCGTGTAAAACTAGTAACTGCAGAAACCACTGCTCCAAAAGTACATGAATGTTTTAGTTGCAGACTTCCTTTTGCAAGGTAGCCAGTTGTAGTGGTGGTTTCAATCTTCATATGTAGCCAAATATGACATGTTGATGAAGTAGCTAGCACTAGAAGCGAGAAAGGTGTTGCAGTGTTTTGTTGTATGGATGTAAATGGTGGACAATGAATGGGACATTAAAACACACGAAAATGTTTGATCAATACGGTGACAGAAATATGATAGGGGTGAAAACGGTCATTGTCTATTGATGCGTGCCGTCCATCAGGGGTAGTATAATATATATATATACATATATATATATATATATATATATAAAATCGGAACAATGTCCTGGCCAAATACACATATAGGGGCATGTCTACAGACACGTATCAACTTGAATGCCAATATAAGTGAAACTCCTCCTCAACGTTCACAAGAAGAACTTTATTAATGTACAGTTACACAGCTCCATCAAGTATAATATGTTCACGCCCAATGGAAGAGGCAGTAATATGCAGTCTTCGTAATGTTGTAAGGCAGTTCGTCCCGCTATAGAAACGCTGTCATTGCATCCTCAACAGTTTAATATATTTGAATCATTCGCCAAAATAATGAAAATTACTCCCTGACATTCAAAGAAGCTAGAAATACCTCAACTGAGTATATTGGTGTCCTAGTGATGGCACAACTCAGGGAAAACGCAGTAGAGAGCAGGAGCAAACCACATGTCACCTCTCGCATTAAAACACAATCGGCATCTCTTCTTGCAGACGATAAAAACTCCACTTCTACTCAAATTCGCGTCTGCTACCGTACTATCCCGGCATGACGCCATTTCCGTTTATTGTGAGTAAATCCGTAATAAAATATAAGAAATGAAGCTCTGTCGAGCTGAAGATACTTCACACATAATCGATGTGAATTTTACTCATAACATATACGGATATAGTTTTTAAAAAGTCAAAAAAGGGGACATCAAAAGAATACATGATAACAAATTCATTGCTAAAAACTTTAAAAAATTGAGAAGATAGACGCTGGGATAGTTCGACGATACAAGAAACATAACCAGCAGATGGAGAGAGAGAGAGAGAGAGAGAGAGAGAGAGAGAGAGAGAGAGAGAGAGAGAGAGAGAGAGAGAGAGAGAGAGAGAGAGAGAGATGGAGAGAGATCGAGATCTGAGATTATAAGATGGCTGACGAGTCATGAAGTATCTTCAATATTGGAGTGCACAAAATATAGATTGGGCAGGAACTGATTGTCACCTCGACCAGATATAACACATAATACTGTTGAGAGTATATGTTGTGAAGAAAAAAACGATATGAAGATACGTAAACAATACATTTTCCTTGGTGAAGCACGTGTGAACATGAAATTAATATGAAACAAATATAAAGGTATGTTATCAGGCATTCGTAGGAAATAAAGAAGTAGAACACTAGACAACAGAAAAACAACAGACATGAGTGGCTTATCCAGGATTTGAACCCCGGACCTTCCGTGCGACAACCCCGCCTAGCCATGCAAGTGAATCACACTATCCTCACTGCCATCTACGCATCACCAAAAAATCTTTATTTCCTACGAGTGCCTGATAACATACCTTTATATTTGTTTCATATTAATTTACTGTTTACAGGCCTCGGGTTTCCCTTCCTTATGTGTAATAAACGTGTGAACAGTACACTTGCCTTAACGTCACCTTTCGGGAAAGTGCATTTGCAAGGACGCTGATTGGTTCATAAATAATCGAGAACTAAAATTGGAACAAAAACCGGAAGAAACCACAAACAATGTTAATGGATCTGTCATCTTACGATAGTTATTAGGTGTGATTTGACATTTAGTTTACGATTCTTTTCTTTTTTTCACTTTTTTTTTTAACTTGATTTCTATATATTTTCATAATTTTTCCAATGCAATGAAAACTTCTCTTAACTTTTATATTCCTATTTTAATAGCACTGTTTGTTCCTCCATTTTTGTTTATATTACTGATCAGATATATGCATGATTCGAAATTGTGTAGGGGTATTTCTTCAAGTGCAAACTTGCTATCTGTTCCTGCATTTATTATCATAATCTTTTCCTTTCCCCTAGGCTATTTTCAAACCCACTTAATTATTTTAAGGTTCGCTGCATCCAAAAATAAAGAAAGAAAAACAGACAGATAAGAAATAAATAAATAAAGACAGACAGACAGACAGGCAGACAGACAGACATAAAGAAAGAAAGAAAGAAAGAAAGAAAGAAAGAAAAACGGACGCTCTAACCCCAAGTCAACATATCATCAAATAAAAATTTTATTAGGTAATGCCTACCTCAGACTTCATAATTTCTTCTCTTTCCCTGACCTTGCTGACAACAGGTTGAGAAATAGTGGATACGATATCAGCCTAGCTACACTGTTAACGGCTTGCAGTGGTCTGACCCCTTCTAATGACTTACTTCATTCTTTTTCCTCTCATGCAACCTGCGACAATAAATAAGCATTAGGGTCGTTGGTGCGTGGGAGGCTTGCTTGTGGATGCGGGGGCGTAACTAAGGAAAGATGAAGACTCCGGGGCATCTGTACGGCGCGGTACAAATCAGGGCGTTTCATACGGAGAAGAGTTGACACTCAGCTATACACAAGAAACAAAACCAGCAGATGGAGAGAGAGAGAGAGAGAGAGAGAGAGAGAGAGAGAGAGAGAGAGAGAGAGAGAGAGAGAGAGAGAGAGAGAGAGAGAGATCTGAGATTATAAGATGGCTGACAAATCATGAAGTAATTTGGATATTGGAATGCACAAAATATAGATTGAGCAGAAAGTGATCGTCACCTCGACCAGATGTGACACATAATAATGTAAAGAGTATATTTGATAGAAAATGATGAGATGAAGATCTGTAAACTGTATACTTTTCTTGGTGAAACACGCGTGAACAGTTCACTAGCCCCAGCATCACCTTTCGGGAAAGTGCCTTTGAAAGCAAGCTGATTGGCTGACAAATAATCGAGAACTAAAAATGGAATAAAACAAAGGAAGTAACTACAAGATTAGGAGCCGCGGTAGCATAGTGGTTAGTGCACTGGCTTCCTAGCTCAGTGGTCTATGGTTCGATCCCCATATGAGGTGGGATTTTTTGAGCCCGCAAACGGCTCCTGGGTCGACCCAGCCCCAAATGGGTACCAGAGAACCTCTGGGAAGGTTAAGGCGGCCGGCGTGATGCTGACCTCATCACCCCTAGTGTGCCGACGGTCGAGAAAATATGGGCCTAACCCCATATTCCCAATATGCCTCAATAGGGCGTGTAAGGGGATCCTCCCCTAACCACAAGATTGGCAACCCTGGAGCTGTGACGATCTACTTTGGAACCACTGGACTCTCTGAAGATCTACCATGATAAAATCCTGGCTGTTTTCGTATGTCAGAGTATTAGGAATCTGGAATAAGTACAGTCGTTTTGTAACTTTAATCTCTGCCAGCCGATCTGCTTCTTACAATTCCATCAACAGAGCGGTTGGAAAATTCCAACTAAATGGTATTTTACCGAATGTTAACTTTACTTCAAACAAAAGATGGCTTCCTATCATATGTAGGTGTGACGTTCAATTTTATCTTGGTATTAGTTAATATTAGTCAAGCGAATCTAGGGTAATAATGGTTCAATTGTTTAATGGTAACGAACACAGAAACTTGTGAAATAATTGTAGATCACTTCTGTTGACGATTCGTGACAATTTATTTACATGTCCCACAACATATGGCTCCATATGATAATCATAATTTATTATATACTCTTGTTCATCCAGGCCAACCACAACGGGCCATCAAAGTTCATGCCTAAGACTATGGCAGTAATGGTGCTTTCGACACCTATCGTACAAGTCCGCGATATAATTATATGGTACTCAAGCGTACATTATCGACACGATACTTCCCTGACCAGTAATAACTCTCTGTCATACATATTTTTAAACATGGGGACATCGCATTTTCAAGTGCCGGAAAGAAAAGGCGAGTCTGCAATTTACCTAGGTGAAAAATGATCCCCTCCCTCCAGTCATCTAGAGATCTACCAAACTATCCCCTGGGATTATCGGTAGATCACTATGGACTGTTGCCAACTTCGTGACCCAGATCAATGAGGTCACAATGCAGAAGCCATTACGGTACTAACTGACTCATCCACGGCTAAGCACGTGTTGTATTATTTTTCATGTTTTTCACTTCGTTCTAGCTTTTTTTCCTTTCTGAGTTGGTTCATTTGTCCCTGAAGAAGTACTTGTTGTCGAAACGTAGGCAATTTTCATTGTCCTTTGTCCAAGTAAGACGTAATACATTTTTTTAAACCCAAGAGAGTCCGATTGATAGAGTGGTTATAGTGCTGGCCTTTCGAGACAAAGGTACCGGGTTCGAAACACGGTAGCGTCACTCTCCAGTCTACCCAGCTGCAAATGGGTACCTGATTGATCTAGAGTAAGGGAAGGCTAAGGCAGCGACGAAGGGAACTTGTCAATCCCCTAGTGAAGCCTCTAACAATCCTCTCCTACTGTGTCAGAGGATATTATGAAAATAGATTTCAAACATCTACTTTTTTCTTCCACATGTCTTTCACCGGCTTCCTTATGAGCCATGCACGGTTTGTTAACGTAAAACCCTCCTACACTCAGATATCTGTCTCTTTCTTAATTTAGCACGCCTATTTTATTTTATTTTCTCTATGGTCTTAGGAATGTTTACCAACAGACCTATTTGCTAAACGCAGAACCCCTGGTTGTTCGATGTTTGTTGCATTCATATTTTTGCCACGCCTTATTTTTTTTCTTTCTCTACTGTCTTACAGGTAGACGGAACGCGTAGAGAGGGGACGGGGTGGTAGATTTGTAGAGAACCAAGGGTGACTATTTCAAAAAGTCGTCCCTGTTTATTAGTGCACGTTCTCAGGGCGAGATAAGCTAATGAAGGTATAAACATATAAGGAGGAGAAACCCTAGGCCTGTAAACAGTAAATAAATAAACAAACAAACAACACACAAAGGTATGATCAGGCACTCAGTGGGAAAATAAAGAAGTAGACGACCAGACAACAGAAAAACAACAGAAGTGATAGGCTTACCGGGATCGAACTAGGACCTTCCGAACGGCACCCACCACCTAGCCACGGGAAAGAATCGTTACTATCCACTCTGCCAGCTAAGCATTACAAAAATAATGCTTCACCGACAGAGGTCTAGCACGAACTCCCACGCGACCCGGATATGTACCATAGGACGACCCAGTCTAATTATAGACGCAATCACTGCTACAGTTCCACTATTAAGCAGTATAGGCCAGATTGCTGGCAGAGTGGATAGTAACGATTCTTTCCCGTGGCTAGGCGGTGGGTGCCGTTCGGAAGGTCCTGGTTTGATCCCGGTAAGCCTATCACTTCTGTTGTTCAAGTTCTTGTTGATATATATATATATATATATATATATATATATATATATATATATATATATATATATATATATATATATATAAAGATATACATATTAATGAGTTAATCCCCTAGCAGAGCTAATAATATTAATAAGAATAAGAATATCAAGGGAGGATACTTGAGAGGGAGCCCATAGACATTCAGGAACATATACTATCATCATACCTGGAGGTTTGTACAGCTGGATCCTACCTTTGATGTCGATACACCCTTATTCTTTTCAGAAAAAGGGGTATTTCTTGTAAGACCAGTCTCTTATCTGGCACTATCCTGGTATCAACTGATACATATTTTTATCCAGGATACCTTATACTTTACATAACAACAACCCTATCGCGACAACTGTTCAAATTTCAGAATAGAATAACGTAGAAACTCTGTTCTTTACAGTATAGTAAAAAGTTTATACCATGGTGCTAATCTTTTGACCTTTTGGGGGTTAATTAACTTCTCTTTGTGGGATCTTGTATCAACAGGGGGAAATAGTACTTACGGGTCTATTTCTGTATTAATTCTGTACCCCTATGATTTTGTTTTATATTCGATATATGATAATATATATGTTGTGAAGTTTTTTTTCCTTTATGGTAAATAAAATTTACATAAACTGTATTTTCTGTGTTGGTCAGCTCGTCCCAACATCCACATTCCATTAGTATAGTTTTTTCACGTTTGTGCGTCTAACTGTCTTCACTTATCTCTGTGTGTGTATGTGAGTGGTGGATATATATATATATATATGTATATATATATATATATATATATATATATATATATATATATATATATATATATATATATATTTAATTATATAATATATATATATATATATATATATATATATATATATATATATATATATATATATATATATATATATATATATATATATATATATATTAAGATATATAGAAAGAGAACTGTCGGAACAACAATATTTTTAGTCGTAACCGGTAGGCTGGGCTAGAGAAGTTTTTTCTCAAATCCAGGGACAGACTTTACCTTTTTCACCAACTGACTAGTGAAATTTATCCGTTTACCTTATCTCGCACTGAGTCATCGCGTTTGTCAGTTTTATAGAGAAGGGACCTAACATTGTTCTTAATCACCTATTGAAATCTACGACACCTACGGCATTACCAAAGAAGTGCTGTGGGGCGATCAGAGGTGGATGTGGTTAGCTGTTGAATGCTGGCTTGCGTGGAGGTGTACTGGTCCGAGTTATTGAGAATAGGTTGGGGAAACCATGCTGTCAAACAGATCAAAGCAGATCACAACGGAAATGAGAAACTACAGGTGATACATCCTAGGGATAAGCGAGAGCAGATAGACTGGGACAGGTAGAATTAAAACAGCAACAGGGGAAACAGTACTTTACTCTGGAAGAGTGGATGGTCAACGTAGTAAAGGTGTAGCCATTATCCTAAAAAAAGATAATAGAAAGGTCGTTACTTGAATGGAAACCGATCAACTATAGATTGATAGATCGAGACTGAAAGAAAGATTCACCAACATCACCATAATACAATACTAAGCGCCAACAAATGACAATGACAAAGAGGCCAAGGATGAGTTTTATCAACAACTACAAAAATAAATGGAAACTATCAGCTGCTCTTGTGGAGTCGACATACCTGCTGAACGTATCTTATATGCGGTTCTCACGCTTGCCATTATATACCAAGAAGTCATCGACTTAATAACATACAATTGGACAGATAGACCTGAGTTCATGTGAAGGAGGCAGGCAAACAGTAGAACATGTCCTACAATTGTAGGCTCTGTTGTGTGTATCTGAAAGATGGAAACCAACAAAAATGATATCAAGACAGATAACAGACATTCAAACATGGATATCAATCATCGTCACGATACTACTTGCTCCCAATGGAGAATGCAGCCACCACTGCAACTAACCCCTAACAGGGCCCTGCACAACGCATTCACATGATCTTGCAGCAATTTGTTGTACATGATGAAGTTGCCAACCCCATGTATACAACCTATTATTTATTAGTCGCCTACGACATGCTTGAGGAAGCAGTAGTTTAATTCGCTCTTTGACTGATAAGAGCCCCACCCCCCTCCCCCCAGGAACAACACGTGTCGACATTGGTGCTGGCGCAGAGAATGACTTAAATGGTTTAGTGAGATCGCCAATGTGAAACTGCTGGAAAGAACTGGACTAATGTCAGTGGAATAAGGTGAAACGAAAAATGGGATAATGGGGAATCTGTCTAAACAGCTCGATGATCTAGATTTTGCAGGTGACTTGGCTCTTCTGTCCCATAACCATAATTAGATGCAAGACAAAATTAAAATACTCGATGAGAGATCACAGCACGTGGGTTTGAAAATACACAAGGAAAAGACAAAGATAATGAGAATAAATGAAAAACATAACAGGTAAGTCGAACACCACTACAAGATGTAGAATCATACATATATCTTTGCAGCAATATGAACAAAGCTGGAGGGAAAGTCAATGATATCAAAATAAGAATACAAAGGCAAGAAGAGATTTTGTTACATAGAGATCAAGAGAAATCAAGTCCAACACAGAAATAAGAACATTCAACTCAAATGTCAATTCATTCCTATTGTTATGCTCTGAAACATGGAGAACAACAAAAACCACAACAAAACAACTACAGACATTTGTCACGGCACATTTTACTGCCCAGATGTAAAAGAACTTATTATATGATGGGTGAGGGTCGTATTTAGGTGATGATTAACAATGGCTCGTACGAATCAACCCAACACCACTGGTTACAGTTCCAATACATTTATTTACACGGTTCCACAAGTCCTGAATATCAATTACATTGGCACGCATACTGACATTATACCCAGGCTGACATTGCCTGTAGGAAATAACTAACTACCGTTTTCACGCACTAGCTTTACGGGCACACACTAGCAGTTCACACAAACGACACTATGTGCGGGAACACCTTCGCACCTGTAATCCACCATAATGGTGTCAATCACTTATCACAAGTGATTGGCGGCATTAAACAACATAGATTCATTCAGTCTCTTTCAGGCTGGAACCCAACAACGCCTGTATTTATTCCAAAGGCGGGAAATCACAACGCCTTATCCACCGTAGCTCCAGAGCGGTAAATGCAACGCCCTTCACTGTTCTCCACGAACAGGAAAATAAAGTTCCTCAAAGAACGCTTCCAGGCAGGACAATAAACTTCGCCTGTACGACAATAGGTTGGACCTACAATATAATAGCTATATCCATCACATATGGAACAATCACATCTGTGCCGTGACAACCTTCATAAATGGGTGCCTGCGTAGAATAGAAGGATTGAAATGGTATGACGAGGTCACCAATGTGGAACTGATGACAAGAACCTGTGGAACAAGAGTTGAGAAGAAGACGCTGGCGATGGATAGGACACACATTGAGGACACCTGTTGATAGCATTACAAGGCAGTCCTTGGTCTGGACTCCCCAAGAAAAGAGGCAGAGGTAGACTGACAAACAAAAGAGAAGATAGCTGGAGACTGAAGCGCAAATGATGAGGAAGGCGTGGTAAGAACTTGAGCCGGACGGCACGTGACAGGAGGGCCTAGCGTATGTTAGTTGAAGGCCTATGCTCCTTGGGTAGCTAAAGTGTTTTGATTGACGATGAGACGAGAAGACGCTAGGCTTGAAACACGACATATATTGCGAAAGCCAGTCGATTGCAATACAATGCAGTTGTCTTCTGGAATCTTCAGGGAAAGAGAAATAAAGGAAACACAAAATATACACGGAGAAGAGAATTATACATAGACATGACAGGGGGACAGAAAACTCCAAAAGACGACACATGGATAGCAAAGGGCAATAGAGCTTGGGGTGTATTTTTTAAGGTCTGTGCTCCAAAGGGAACTGTAAGGTCATGCATGATCAATGACAAAAATATAAGACCAAGTGATACAAATAATAAAATTATTCAAATAACTTGGTCACATTGAGGTGGAACGGAAACAATACAGAAGAAATTCTAGACCACGATTTCTTAAACTGTGGCCCATTGACCTTTGGGTGTCCGTGAATGGGTTCTATGGCGTCCTTGCAAATAGTCTTAGATGTAACATGTAGAAATGTTAATTGTGCTTTTATGTTCATTTTTTTCCCAGAAGGGAAAGGGGGGGGGGGGGGGGGGGGGGGGGGGGGGGGGGGGGGGGGGGCGGGGGGGGGGGGGGCGGGGGCGGGCGTGGGGGCCGGAATGGCTAAGAAGTATGGCGTCCGCCTCGAATTCTAAAGGTACAAGGATCGATTCCCAGTAGAGGGAATTTAATTTATGGGAAATTTTTTTCTTCAAAACCAGTGGTGCTAATGATGTCATATTTCTCCCCCTCCCCCCCCCTTCCCCAAACCCCACCCCGGTCTCCTGAGTAGTGAGATCGGATACTTAGCCTTCTCGGATAAGGGCAAAAAATAGGAAGTCTCGTGTGCAATTTGCGCACGCTAAAAAGCAGCTGGAAATCGTAAAGAGTAGGCCATAAGGTCGCTGCCGTAGCAAAATTTAATAATTACAAACCTACCTACCACAAAAATATTTATGGAATGTGTGATTCCTATATACACAAATTGGGATCCTCGCAGGTGCCACGGAGTTCGTGCACTGTGCTGAGATCCTCATTGTGTGACCTAAGGGAGGAGATCGGAGCACTGATGGAATTGTCCGTGTGCAATGAAAATAGTCTTTAAAACCAAAAACCAAAAAATCAAGAAGGGGTCTATGCCTTCATCGGCCAATCAAAGGGGTCCATAGCCTTCATTGTGCAATCAAAGGGGATCTTAGCTTTCATTGGACAATCAAAGGGGATTTTAGCTTTCATTGGACAATCAAAGGGGATGTTAGCCTTCATTGGACAATCAAAGGGGTCAATGCCTTCATCCGCCAATCACAGAGGTCCATAGACTTCATTGGACAGTCAAAGGTTATCTTAGCCTTCACCAGACAATCAATGGGGTCCATAGCGTTAATTGGACAATCAAAGGTTATCGTAGTCTTCACTGGACAATCAAAGGAGATCTTAGCCTTCACCAGACAATCAAAGGGGTCCATGCCTTTCATCGGCCAATCAAAGGTGTCCGTAGTCTTCATTGGACAAAGGGGTTCATAACCTTCATAAAGCAATCAAAGGGGTCCATAGCCTTCATCGGACTATGAAAGGGGCCCATAGTCTTCATCAGACAATCAAAGGGGCCCATAGCGTTCATCAGACAATCAAAGGCGTCCACATCTTTCATCAGACAATCAAAGGGGTCCATAGCCTTCATCGGACTATGAAAGGGGCCCATAGTCTTCATCAGACAAAGGGGCCCATAGCGTTCATCAGACAATCAAAGGCGTCCACATCTTTCATCAGACAATCAAAGGGATCTATAGCCTTCATTGAACAATCAACGGGACCCATAGCCTTCATCAGACAATCAGAGGGATCCATAGCCTTCATTAGACAATCAAAGGGATCCCTGGGGTAAAAAAGGTATGAAAGGCTCAATACATCAAAGATTGTGTAAAACTGAGAAACGTGCGGATTTGAGAAACGTGCGTATTTGATAAACGTGCGTATTTGAGAAACGTGCGGATTTGAGAAACGTGTGAATTTTAGAAGCGTGTGGATTTGAGAAATGTGGTTGTTCACGCCTCTCAACAAGGCACTTGATGGCAATAATGATTATCATAATGTTCACATTGATTGTACAAAATATAGATGAACTAACCAAAAAAAAAAAAAAAACACACATTCTTTCATTTTCACGATCTCATGAAATATTAAAATTAGATCCATCTCTGCTCGGAATAACACAAAGAAAACAGATGGCGCTAGTTTTTGTTAACAAAAGCTAAATGATATTCACAATTGACAGCGTAAATAGCATGGCAGATACATCTGACGTCGGCATAAAGAAAAGCAATTTTTTTGTAGTGATAATGGAAAAACTGCAAATTGTGTGGGAAGTTCTGAAAGCCATTAAGGTAGCTAATTAAACCCATGATAAACAGTGTTCCCTTCATAAGGTTTCTTTATTGCCCTTCTTTCTAACTGCTAACATGTGTTGCTTCACATCTTGTTTTGTTGTAACTTTATGTAATTATGTGTCTTTGTTTCTCAGCACCTTTATTGGCTGAAGCTTTGTTACTGTAATTTTGTAAAGCGGCTTGTTGTGGGTTTAAAAAAAATTATTTTATGCTTTACAGTTATTACGCAGTTGCCTCGTGCATTTTCTAGAAGTCACTATGGAAACAAAGACAGCTTAGGGTTACTGCTACCATTATAAATACCGTAAAAGGCTGTCAAATGGTCATCTTTTTTGTTTAACCTGTCTAAAGAAATGACATAGCAGACAGATTAGCAAAGAAAGGAACAAGACTTCTTCTTCTTCGTTCATCCTGAAAAGGGCGTTGGTTGCGTTGTGTCCGTTTACAGCGAAACTGCGATATTTGGGCCTTTCGGCCGAAACATTCGACTTCAGCACGGCATTTTTGGGACCGGGTTAGCCTTCCCTCTTCGATCCCTACTCACTCAGCCAGACTGCAGTGATGCAGCCTGTTTCCAGGACCACCACTTGGAGGTGGAGTAGGGTCTTGGTCAGCTGTGGTTCGCTGACCCTGACGCAAGCAGTCTAGCTATGGGCAGCTAACTGCATTCCTCACTGTTGACGCGTCTTAGGTCCCTTGGAACAAGACAAGAACAACCACTCACAGCAACAACTCTCCAAACAGCCAAACACTCGTATGAACACAAAAGAAACTTGGCTGAACAAATGGGTCATGGGAAACACCGGAGAGAGGTTTACAGACTTATGGCTGGTCGTGATCCTAATGCCAACAGTAGCCATCTTATAAGGAGGGATCAGAGCATCATTTTTCGGCTCAGAAAACAATATATACCACTCAACAGTCACTTGAACAGAATCCAACTACAACACTCTCCAGAGTGCCAGCTATGTAACTACCCCTACGAAACTGTTGACAACCACCTCTTTGAACGCACAGCGCTTAATGATGTTAGGAAAATGTTCCTTCATCCCAGGCCAGATAAGTGGAACACCTTGTACGGAGAAATAATACAACTTGTGAAAATATGCAAATATTACTACATGGCATTGGGCGGAAGGGCGAGTGCCCAAGCCCCGCTGGATCAATAACAACAATATCAACAAGGAAAATTCTCCGAATTTTTTTTTTCAGGCCCAGCACCATGGCCCAGCACCATGGCCCAGCACCATGGCCCAGTCAAGAATTGCTTACCCGGGGGCAACAAAGAATATATGTAAACCAACATAACAGGCAGGCATCGGAATAGGACTGGGCATGTCCTCACAATGAGGACCCTGACACCATCATCAGAACTGCTATGCTATGGACCCCAGGAGGAAGGCAAAAGAGAGGAGGATCAAAAACACCCTTGCGGAGTTATGTGGAGGCTGAAGTGAAAAGCGTAAACCAGTGTTGGGATATAGTACGAATGATGGCAAAGGGACCGAGCAAAGTGGAAAAAATGTGATGCCTACAAGACGCCACAAGGCGTGATGGCTACTGGATGCTTTGTCATTCAGCCACCAAGGAACAAACAAGAGGAAGAAGAAAAGGCGGTTAAGATGAAGATGAGCGTGGGGCTGGCAACTTCACTGTGTAAAAAAAGCTTTTGGAAATATGCGGAAATTAGAATGTTCAACTCAGATCTCAAAGCTGACATATTGTATAGCTCTCAATCACAGAAAACAACAAAAACAATAAACAAGTAGTTATAGACTTCCATAAATTAGTATCTGAGTTGTTGAATAGAAAGACTGAAATGGTAGGAGACGATCTTTAATGAGGAACTGATGACAAGAACGAGAGAAGTGCCCAATGGAATAAGAGGTGTGAAAAAGATGCTGTTGTTGAATAGAAAGACTGAAATGGTAGGACACGATCTGTAGTGTGCAACTGATGACAAGAACCAGACAAGTGCCATATAGAAGAACAGGTGTGAAGAAGATGCAGGTGTTGACTAGGACCCATGCGAGGACATATGTTGATAGCATTCTAAAGCAGCTCTTGGTCAGAAATGTCCAGGATGACAGAGGTAGATAAAGACCGGAAAACACACGGAGAAGAGAACTGGAGGTAAACATGAAAGAGATAAAGAATACAACGAAAGACCATGAACGGATGTCACAGGATAGAGAAGCCTTTTTATGAAGGTCTACGCCCCTTAGAAAGCTGAAGTGTTGTGAGTATACATAATGATTGTTACAGTCATACAGTAGTTACACTCTTCAGTTATATGTACCTTTGTTAACTCTTGCTATCTGACTTGTTCCACTCTGTTTTTCATTACGTGCAACAAATTCTAGTCAGTGGGAAGTTCAATAAAAACATTTTCGCTAACGCCAATCCCGCTACATCAAAGTCAGCCTTAGACCATCAGTAAACAAACAAGAAAAATCTCTGGTAGCAACAAAGGACGTCCTTTTATTTATGAATTTTTTTAAAAGCGCGAAGAGCTAAAAATGTAAACAAAACAAACAAACACACAAACTAATGAGGATGTTCTGAAAGAGGCTCGTGGACAAAGAAAGTTATTACTCAAATGAGAATGAAGCAGCTATTTTATGTGTATGTATGTGTGTGTGTGTGTGTGTGTGTGTGTGTGTGTGTGTGTATGTATGAATGATGTATAATGAGAAGAGGAAAGGCTAGAATGCGTTGTGATAATATGAAACAATTTGAAGAAAAAAAATTCGGAGATTGAGGACAATGAAGAGAGAAGATATAGCTTTGACATCGTGACATGGAAATAAGGTCAGAAACAAAACTAAAAACAGAAATAATATTATAAATATGTTTGCTTACATGTGAGGGCATGATACGTAAAGAAAACTGAAACACTATCGCCTCATTGCATTGGGCATTGCACTTGCCGAAGAAGAAGAAGACACAGAGGAAGAGGACGAAAAATAACGATAAGAAGTAGAAACAGGAGAGAAGAAGTAGAAACAGGAGAGAAGAAGTAGAAACAGGAGAGAAGAAGTAGAAACAGGAGAGAAGAAGTAGAAACAGAAGAGAAGAAGTAGAAACAGGAGAAAAGAAGTAGAAACAGGAGAGAAGAAGTAGAAAACAGAGAAGAAAAAAAAGTAGAAAAGAAGTAGAGAAACAGGAGAGAAGAGAAGAAACAGAAGAAGAAGAAGTAGAAACAGGAGAAAAAGAAGTGAAAACAGAAGAAAAAGAGAAAAAGGAGAAGAAGTAGAAACAGGAGAGAAGAAGTAGAAACAGAAGAGAAGAAGTAGAAACAGGAGAGAAGAAGTAGAAACAGAAGAGAAGAAGTAGAAACAGGAGAGAAGAAGTAGAAACAGGAGAGAAGAAGTAGAAACAGGAGAGAAGAAGTAGAAACAGGAGAGAAGAAGTAGAAACAGGAGAGAAGAAGTAGAAACAGGAGAGAAGAAGTAGAAACAGGAGAGAAGAAGTAGAAACAGAAGAGAGATAAGAAAAGGAGAAAAGAATTAGAAACAGGAGAGAAGAAGTAGAAAAAAGTTGAAAGAAGAAGTAGAAAAGGAAGAGAAGAAGTAGAAAAAGGAGAAGAAGTAAAGAAACAGGAGAGAAGAAGTAGAAAAGAAGAAGAAAGAAACAGGAGAGAAGAAGTAGAAACAGGAAAGAGAAGAAGTAGAAAACAGGAGAAAAGAAGTAGAAAAGGAGAGAAGAATAGAAACAGAAGAAGAAGTAGAAAGGAGAGAAGAAGTATGAAACAGGAGAGAAGAAGTAGAAACAAAAGAGAAGAAGTAGAAACAGGAGAAAAGAAGAAGTAGAAACAGGAGAGAAGAAGTAGAAACAGGAGAGAAGAAGTAGAAACAGGAGATAAGAAGTAGAAACAGAAGAGAAGAAGTAGAAACAGGAGAGAAGAAGTAGAAACAGGAGAGAAGAAGTAGAAACAGGAGATAAGAAGTAGAAACAGAAGAGAAGAAGTAGAAACAGGAGAGAAGAAGTAGAAACAGGAGAGAAGAAGTAGAAACAGAAGAGAAGAAGTAGAAACAGGAGAGAAGAAGTAGAAACAGGAGAGAAGAAGTAGAAACAGGAGAGAAGAAGTAGAAACAGGAGAGAAGAAGTAGAAACAGGAGAGAAGAAGTAGAAACAGGAGAGAAGAAAAAACAGAAAAGAGAAGAAAACAGGAGAAAGAAGAAGTAGAAACAGGAGAAAAGAAGTAGAAACAGGAGAGAAGAAGTAGAAACAGGTGAGAAGAAGTAGAAACAGGAGAAAAGAAGTAGAAACAGAAGAGAAGAAGTAGAAACAGAAGAGAAAGAGAAAGAAGAAGAAAGAAGAAGTAGAAACAGAAGAAAGAAACAGGAGAGAGAAGTAGAAACAGGAGAGAAGAAGTAGAAACGACAGAGAAGAAGTAGAAACAGGAGATAAGAAGTAGAAACAGGAGAGAAGAAGTAGAAACAGGAGAGAAGAAGTAGAAACAGAAGAGAAGAAGTAGAAACAGGAGAGAAGAAGTAGAAACAGAAGAGAAGAAGTAGAAACAGGAGAGAAGAAGTAGAAACAGGAGAGAAGAAGTAGAAACAGGAGAGAAGAAGTAGAAACAGGAGAGAAGAAGTAGAAACAGGAGAGAAGAAGTAGAAACAGGAGAGAAGAAGTAGAAACAGAAGAGAAGAAGTAGAAACAGGAGAGAAGAAGTAGAAACAGGAGAGAAGAAGTAGAAACAGGAGAGAAGAAGTAGAAACAGGAGAGAAGAGAAAGAGAGAAGAAGAGAAACAAGAGAAGAAGTAGAAACAGGAGAAAAGAAGTAGAAAAGGAGTAGAAAGTAGAAACAGGAGAGAAGAAGTAGAAAAGAGAGAAGAAGAGAAAAGGAGAGAAGAAGAGAAAAGAAACAGAAGAGAAGAAGTAGAAAAACAGGAAGAAGAAGAAGAGAAGAAACAGGAGAGAAGAAGTAGAAAAGAAGAAGAAGTAGTACAAACAGGAGAGAAGAAGTAGAAGAAACAGGAGAGAAGAAGTAGAAACAGGAGAGAAGAAGTAGAAACAGGAGAGAAGAAGTAGAAACAGGAGAGAAGAAGTAGAAACAGGAGAGAAGAAGTAGAAACAGGAGAGAAGAAGTAGAAACAGGAGAGAAGAAGTAGAAACAGGAGAGAAGAAGTAGAAACAGGAGAGAAGTAGAAACAGGAGAGAAGAGAAGTAGAAGAGAAAAGAGAAGAAGAAACAGAAGAAGAAGTAGAAGAGAAGAAGAAGTAGAAACAGAGAGAAGAAGTAGAAACAGGAGAAGAAGAAGTAGAGAGAGAAAGAAGTAGAAACAGAGAAGAAGAAGTAGAAACAGGAGAGAAGAAGTAGAAACAGAAGAGAAGAAGTAGAAACAGGAGAGAAACAGGAGAGAAGAAGTAGAAACAGAAGAGAAGAAGTAGAAACAGGAGAGAAGAAGTAGAAACAGGAGAAGAAGAGAGAAACAGATAGAAGAAGTAGAAACAGGAGAGAAGAAGAAGAAACAGAGAGAAGAAGTAGAAAAGAGAGAGAAGAAGTAGAAACAGGAGAGAAGAAGTAAAAACAGTAGAGAAGAAGTAGAAAAGAGAAGAGAAGGAAGAAGAAGTAGAAACAGGAGAGAAGAAAGAAAAGACAGAGAAAAAGTAGAAACAGGAGAGAAGAAGTAGAAACAGGAGAGAAGAAGTAGAAACAGGAGAGAAGAAGTAGAAACAGGAGAGAAGAAGTAGAAACAGGTGAGAAGAAGTAGAAACAGGAGAGAAGAAGTAGAAACAGGAGAGAAGAAGTAGAAACAGGAGAGAAGAAGTAGAAACAGGAGAGAAGAAGTAGAAACAGGAGAGAAGAAGGAGAAAAGAGAGAAGAGTAGAAACAGAAAAGAGGAGAGAAGTAGAAACAGAGAGAGAAGAAGAAGTAGAAACAGGAGAGAAGAAGTAGAAACAGGAGAGAAGAAGTAGAAAAAACAGAAGAGAAAAGAAAAACAGGAGATAAGAAGTAGAAACAGGAGATAAGAAGTAGAAACAGAAGGTAGAAACAGGAGAGAAGAAGTAGAAACAGGAGAGAAGAAGTAGAAACAGGAGAGAAGAAGTAGAAACAGGAGAGAAGAAGTAGAAACAGGAGAGAAGAAGTAGAAACAGGAGAGAAGAAGTAGAAACAGGAGAGAAGAAGTAGAAACAGGAGAGAAGAAGTAGAAACAGGAGAGAAGAAGTAGAAACAGGAGAGAAGAAGTAGAAACAGGAGAGAAGAATAACAACAACACGCAGAATAATAAGACGAAGAAGAAGAAAGAAAAAGAACAAGATACGGAAGAAGAACACGACAACAAACAATTGAAAAACGTGTTGAACAAAAACAAGAAAACCAAGACAAAGAAATACAAAAACAAGAAGAACAAGGCAAAGAAAATAAAATACTAGAAGAAGAAGAAGAAGAATGTTGGAAGCTGCTATGCGGTGTGTTTTAAGTTGCAGTTATTGTTTGATATCGTGTACTACACCGAATAGCACTATCACCAGTTGTGTGTTTGTACTTCGTAATTTTGTGAAAATATGACGTCAGTTTGTATCTATGAAACAACATAGGTTCTATGAACCACCTTGATGGTGAGCGGTTGTGTGTGTCCGTCTATGTGACGGTGCAACTGTGTTTATCCAGAGTGTTAAGGCCAATGTGTCATAATATTATTATCCGGAAGTGTTAAAGACCACAGTTTCTGTATTCAGTAAAATGTTCAGGCCAAAGTGGCTAATTATTAGAAGTGTTCAAGGCCACAGTTCCTATATTGATTATGTTAGTCTACTATGATGAAAGTGGTAGTATCTGCAGTGAGATTAGAGTATAAACGTGTACGGTAAGGCTTGAAATGCCAATCAATATGGGTAGACTGGGATCAGTAACATCCAGTGTGGAATTTTTATGTAATCGTAAATATTTACTGTCTAACAAAAGAAATCTGTCACACCTTGTATTTTGTTCTTAATAAATGTGCATCCAGAAATTAATAAAGCAAAGATGATAGTTCGATAAGGGATTTATGTCCTGAAAAAATTTAGGTTACACAACAAACATGTAGTAATCGAGTGTCGCGTGATAGTACCTTAAAGAAGTGTGGTGTCCAAAACAAAAATCACAATGATAGGAAACTCTTTACAGAGCGATACAACAGGAAGCAATCTGATCATCAGAAGGAGTCCCCCCATCCGACAAGGGTTTCGGCCCAATTACTCCTTTACACTCTAAGGGGGGCGGGCCCACTTGGGTCATGACTCCCAAGCGTCTCAGCTTCCTGTTGTCTTGTATCGAAAATGAACCCATTTCACTTATGGTAGCAACTTTTAAATCCACAACGCCAGCCGCGGAGGCAATTGTGAAAGTAACAAAGAGAAGACAAATTATTCCGTTCGTTCCGTCGCCCTTCTCAGTGTGGTAAGTTGGGATTATATAAATATTTATAGGGGACTTAGTGTACTGACTGAGATCAGCTGTGAAGGTATCTGTATATAATATCTGTGGTGTGTTACAGATGACCTTACTTTGCTACCACATTTAGACCTCAGTCAGACTTATTCTGGAATATTGTGATGACTACGTTGAATGTCTAGGGTTATGATATTGATGAAGTGTAAGTTCACGACAACAACAACAGACAGAAAAACACTTTATTTAAGATTCACAACACTTTACAACACTATGACAAGCACATACATATAACACTCTAGAAGACTAGCTTAAGTAAGTCAAGTGTTAACTTTTAAATTATGTATTAATTTCTTTCAAGAATAGATATCCTGATCCAACTACAGAGTGAATCAGGAATCACAATCAAATGTAAACTCAATGTCTATGTACAAAAATTATACAAAGGATCTTTGTCCTGACATAGAATATTATTACAATATGTGGGTAGTGTTATGCTCTGGTATTAAGAGGTAATACTGGCTTTTGAAGCTATGTTGTTGTTTGTCATCACGACTTCATGTGTTTGTTAATGGTGGAAATAATCTTGAAGGGTTCACAGTTCTTTTTATTTGTAAACAATAACTGCCCCTCTTGCTTTAGTATTACAGTCAATTTTTTAAAGGTGGGTTATACAAGGGTGAGCTGCTCTGGCTGACACAGTCTTAACTTAGGTGTCTGCGGCAGGAAAACTGTCTCCTCTGCTCGCTTGCTTCTCAGTTATCTTGAAATAAACCACTGGTAGATATCTTGGACAAGGAGTCTGCTGCCAGCCCTCTGGATCCAGCAAAACTCAGACCAGGTGCTGCTCTAATACTTCAGTACCACGGTCCCTGAAATAAGAAGGTTGTACCTCCTTCTTCAGAACTAATATATATCTATTTCCACACTGAAGTACAGGACATTACAAACACAGAGTTCAGCGCTGTATGCCAACTACTAGCTTCTCATGTGACAATATACCAGTATTCCTCTCCCTAATGGTTACAACGCCTCTGCAATTCCAGCTGTACTTCCTTCTATACAATAAGATAGGTGTCATGTTACTAAATGGCAATCCCATATATGCCACTGCAGTTATACACCTCTCTGACAATCTTTTACATGGTGGAGCAATATCTAGGCTTTGCCTTCTGGTTGCTACTGAACCACACACATACAGACACAATTTATCAATTCATATTCAATTTTCATATAATATATATATATATATACATATATATGAAATATGTCTAGCTTACCACAATTCAAGGAAATATACACAAGTACGTTGACTGGCGATGAATTCTGGCACAATTTTGATCTGCCTTATCCCAGGCTTTTATTTAGAAAAATATTAGCTTGCTCGCCACGCACTTGCTTCTCACAAACTATATTTTCAAAACTGGCACTGAACTGACGCTTCTATTTGACTATATCGAATGCTCTAACCAATGAGACCATGTTTACAAGAGCCTTTGAAAAAATATTACCCATCCTACCGTAACCATTAACAACCCTAATAGTATTTGCAGTCCGACTAATCAGGTTTCGCCTTACATATTTCTACCGCCAATCAAATCGTATCTAACTTGTTGGCCTCATTCCCCTAAAGCAGTGTTGTTCAAACAGCCATTATGAGCAAATATGATCTTGTGCTGTCAGACAACCTCACTATAGTATTTTGGCTATAATTTATTAAGTACTAGACCATTTGCGTAACACATAACATATTCTTTGTCAGCAAGTCTTAAGGTACAAGAATATATAAGTTTAATGGGTTTAAGTGGCTTCGTTCAAAATATGTATTATTCTAGGATAGTCGTGTATTTGTTTTTTTATTCCTCAAACCGCCACCTGTCCTGCCTTTTCGACTGTTCTGTCAGTATAAAGTCAGGATTTCAGACATAAAACAGTATTGTGTCATGTTTCCTAATAAGCATTCAACATGTTTTTTAAAACCTTACCTCGTATCGTTAGTGTTTTTTATCACTGTCTATTTGATAAAAATCAGGCCTGCATGCCTTTCGCGTGGGGTGGCATTACTTTTTAAATCGCGAGACGACGTGAGATTGGCATTCCTCCGTACATCTCTCTCTCTCTCTCTCTCTCTCTCTCTTCTAAGCCCGTCTGTCTTTTAGGTTAACGTAGTGTATATAATGACATTAATGTAATATTATATCTAGGTCATTAAGCAGTGTGTCTATCAAGGTCGTCCAAGAAATACAGTACCAGTTTTATTTTTAGAAACGCGTGTAGATTATGCAGTAGGCTTTTCCTATCAAACGTGGAAGCGTTACAGTTATTATGGCGTTCTACAACGCAGGTGTACGCTATTGGGAAAAGCTCTGGTCTTTTACCATTCTTCTTTCCTTCTATTAATTTACTTCGTTAGGCTTTACATTTATTTTCTCATTTATATATGTGGATTAGAATTTTTCACGACAAATTCTCCCCACTTAAAACAGACATCATATGTCAGTCCTTAATTCTATATACACCTAGATAAATGTATTGCTATTCCTGGTGATCATTGTGATTCTCATCACACGGATGGCGGCTTAGAAAATCCGCACCCATGTTTCGCTGGTTTTATTTTTATCATGGATTAATGCAGGTGGGTCAATTCAAAGTAGGCACGACTCAAGAAATCTGCCCCAGACCTCTGCAATCCAAGAATCCATTTCAGATATGTTATTGAACAGCTGCAAGTGTTACGGCTTGTCGTAATGCTGCTTAGCAATCTATATTCACCATTCCTCTTCTCTGAGTCTGCTCAACGACATGTCCTGAGAATATTAGATGTTCCTCAAATTGTACGTTATGAGGAGTTAATCTATATGGTGATATCTGAGTTGAGTAGTGGATCCAATAATTTTCTCATCAGCCTTAATAAACACTCGGACTATCCTCAATTCAAAAAGGCACAATGGAGACACTCTGCTCCTCCGAAATGTTCCCAGCCAACAATTGGTCTGATCTCAGGCTTTACTGGAATCTGATAGTATCCTTTGCTTAGATCCACTTTTGAGAAATATTTAGCTTTATTTAGCCTGGCAAACAACTGATTTGTATCCGGCAATGGATCCACCTGACCTTCTGTGATAGCATTCAGTCTCCTGTAATCTATACAGAGTCTATGTTCTCCAGAGGGTTTTCTTAAGAGCACCACACTGGAACTATACGAAGATTCACTGTGTGAAATGATTCCTTCCTTCAACAAATAGTCTATCTTTTCCTTCAAGGCTTTCTCCTTAACGAAAGGAATCGAATATGCTTTCATACATACAGGTGTTGGGTCTATAAGTTTCATATCATATTCCAATAAGTTTGTATGCCCCGGACGGTCCGTTAACACCTCTGTATGATCATCTAGAACCTGTTGCACTCTCTTCTTCTGATCTTTCGTTAAGTGTGTACTGATTTTCACCTGTGCAGCTGTCTCACAGGGGTGTAATGGATATTCATATGATGAAAGTGGTTCCTTTTTCATCTCCATTGCAATAGACAAGGTCAACAAATGTGTCTCTTCCTGATTTTCTCTTTCCAAATATTTCTTCAGGAGATTCACATGATAGATTTTTTCTTTCCCCTTCTTATCTATCTTATAATTTGTTCTAGACACCTTCTCTAGAACTGTATATGGACCTTGCCATCCAATTTGCAACTTATTCTGACTACCGGGTAGTAGAAGCAGTACCTTCTCTCCCACAGCCAATTCTCTGTCTTTAGCTTTCTTGTGGTAATAGGCAGCATGTTTTTTCCTGGCTTGTCTCAAATTTTCATTGGCAAGTTTCCAGCCAGTTTTTAAACGAGTGGTCAGCTCATTCACATATTGGTATGACGATGTAATATTTTCCTCTGCCTTTTCATCAGTCCACGTTCTTAACAGAGCTACATATGGACTTTTAAATTCGGAAACTTAATTTTCCTGGCACATGTCAGGTCCTTTGCACTCGAAGCACTGTTGTGATGACTTTTCTTCCCCGAATCATCATGCACAAATCGACCGCTACCAATTTTTCTCTTGGGGCTCTCTCCCCACTTAGAATTCTTGATGAGAGATTTCCTCTCTACATCTTCTTCCTCCAGTTTACCTAAGTCCGATTGAGGGATTTTCGGCTTATTCTGGGGTAAGACATCTTTTTGCACTATCTGCATAGTGGCCATAGTAAAACAGTCAATTGAAGATTGTCCGTGAAAAGGGGCTTCCCATTCCACTTGGTCCACTTTATTAAATCTTTTTTTCTTTTCAGTGTCAGGCCTAGGTTTGCCCCGTGGCGTGTGGAGGTTCTGATCACTGTTCCCACTTGTGGGTGTTCCCTCATGTGCTATGCTACACCTTTCTACAAAATTCACAATGTCCCACCTTCTCTTGGGCCAATAATAATTTTGAGCTACCTTTTGAATGATGGTACCTATTTTTTCATGGTCCCCATCTTTTCTCACATGTAAGCTCCTTATTAAGTCTGTTCTATACCTTTTAGGAAGTACAGCTGTCCCTGACCTTTGGATCTAGTTCCAGTCTTCCGGTATATCAGTTTGTTCTTCATATAGAAGTCTCCTTTTCCTGGAGGTGTGTGACAATGGAACAATTTCCTAAAACAAGGCTTGAGGGTCTTATCCCCAGCCTGTGCCTTCCTCAACTCTTCTGGAGTGGTATTTATCATAATATCCTCCTCCTTTCTTGAGGTCGACCTGACCTGAAGGGTGGCCATATACACAGGTTTCCTTCTGCAATGGTCAGTATCATGATTGTCCATCCGACAATTTTTACACTACCTTTTTCCTTGGTTGAAAGATTTTCTTTCATCAAATTTCCTTTCATCGAATTGTGGGGTTTTATTTTTATTATTATTATTATACCGTGGCCTATCAAACTGGTGCTTACTTTGGTTCTGATCTCTAGGATCAAATTTATTAAAGTTTTGTGGTGCCTTAAAATTGTCTACCTGTTTCTTTTTATTACCTGTTACCTCTGTTTGAGCTGCTTGATATCTTTCAGCAACATTTAGTAACTCACCCAGCCTCTCTGCACCTTGTTCCATGAGAAACTTTCTCAGGTCTGGAGCCATGGACTCTCTTAGTTGTTCTATAAGGATCATTTCCTTAAGATCTTGGGTTTTCCCCAGAGAAGTCCATTTCTCCAAGTATGTCTCTAACCGTGCAGAGAACTGGTGATATGTTTCACCTGACAGTAGTTTAGCATTCCTAAATTTTTTCCTATAAAATTCTCCATTCTTTTCATATCTTAACAAAAGAGCCTGCTTTAACATGTCATAATTTTCTTGATCATCTCTGCTCATCTTGGCAAAAACTTCATAAGCCTTACCACGAAGCCCTTGAGATAACTTTAAGCTCCACCTTTCTCTCTGTAACCCATACGTGGTAGCTAATAGTTCATATCTATTTAGATAGCTCTCAATATCATCGTCTGTCTCAACAAAATGATCTAAATGAAAACCCATAGCTGAGGTTGAGGCTCCCTGACTAGCAGTGGCATCAGAGGTAAAGGGACTAGCACCATTTTCAGGAGCATGGCCTTGAAATTCCAACTCCTTTAGTCGTAACTCATGTTCCCTTTGTAATCTCTTATCTTCTGCTTCCCTCTCTGCAGTCAATCGCTTGTCTTCCCTTTCAGCAGCCTGCCTTCTTTCCTCTGCTTCCCTTTCTGCAGCCTGTCTCGTTTCTTCTCTTTCTGCATCCAATTGTAACTTCTTAGCCTCAGCCTCTAATTGTAACTTCTTAGCCTCAGCCTCTAATTGTAACTTCTTAGCCTCAGCCTCTAATGACCTAGCCTCCTTGTCAGCCTCAATCTGCAACATCTTACGTTCTTTTTCAGCCTCTAACTGTCTTTCAGCCTCTTTTTCTAATCTTTTTTCTTTGCGTTCAATAAATTTGTCACATTCAGTAGTGACATAAGCAATCATAACTTGCCCGTCCATTCCTAACTCTTTAGCAGCCTGCATAGCAGCAGATCGAAATTTTGCCAGGTCCGCCATTTTCTAACAGGCAAATGTATACAATATTTAACCAAACAATTTTATCTATGTCTAATTAACTAAGGACAACCACAAGCACTGAGAGCTCAACCTTATTTTTCCACCCAAGAATACCTTTTTAATTTTTATTATTTCCAGAAGTGAATTACTCCCAATATATATGCTAGGGGAAGGTTCAATATCCCGATAGCGAGACCCCAATATATGTGGTAAGTTGGGATTATATAAATATTTATAGGGGACTTAGTGTACTGACTGAGATCAGCTGTGAAGGTATCTGTATATAATATGTGTGGTGTGTTACAGATGACCTTACTTTGCTACCACATTTAGACCTCAGTCAGACTTATTCTGAAATATTGTGATGACTACGTTGAATGTCTAGGGTTATGATATTGATGAAGTGTAAGTTCACGACAACAACAACAGACAGATAAACACTTTATTTAAGATTCACAACACTTTACAACACTATGACAAGCACATACATATAACACTCTAGAAGACTAGCTTAAGTAAGTCAAGTGTTAACTTTTAAATTATGTATTAATTTCTTTCAAGAATAGATATCCTGATCCAATTACAGAGGGAATCAGGAATCACAATCAAATGTAAACTCAATGTCTATGTACAAAAATTATACAAAGGATCTTTGTCCTGACATAGAATATTATTACAATATGTGGGTAGTGTTATGCTCTGGTATTAAGAGGTAATACTGGCTTTTGAAGCTATGTTGTTGTTTGTCATCACGACTTCATGTGTTTGTTAATGGTGGAAATAATCTTGAAGGGTTCACAGTTCTTTTTATTTGTAAACAATAACTGCCCCTCTTGCTTTAGTATTACAGTCAATTTTTTAAAGGTGGGTTATACAAGGGTGAGCTGCTCTGGCTGACACAGTCTTAACTTAGGTGTCTGCGGCAGGAAAACTGTCTCCTCTGCTCGCTTGCTTCTCAGGTATCTTGAAATACACCACTGGTAGATATCTTGGACAAGGAGTCTGCTGCCAGCCCTCTGGATCCAGCAAAACTCAGACCAGGTGCTGCTCTAATACTTCAGTACCACGGTCCCTGAAATAAAAAGGTTGTACCTCCTTCTTCAGAACTAATATATAATATCTATTTCCACACTGAAGTACAGGACATTACAAACACAGAGTTCAGCGCTGTATGCCAACTACTAGCTTCTCATGTGACAATATACCAGTATTCCTCTCCCTAATGGTTACAACGCCTCTGCAATTCCAGCTGTACTTCCTTCTATACAATAAGATAGGTGTCATGTTACTAAATGGCAATCCCATATATGCCACTGCAGTTATACTCCTCTCTGACAATCTTTTACATGGTGGAGCAATATCTAGGCTTTGCCTTCTGGTTGCTACTGAACCACACACATACAGACACAATTTATCAATTCATATTCAATTGTCATATAATATATATATACATATATATGAAATATGTCTAGCTTACCACAATTCAAGGAAATATACACAAGTACGTTGACTGGCGATGAATTCTGGCACACTTTTGATCTGCCCTATCCCAGGCTTTTATTTAGAAAAATATTAGCTTGCTCGCCACGCACTTGCTTCTCACAAACTATATTTTCAAAACTGGCCCTAAACTGACGCTTCTATTTGACTATATCGAATGCTCTAACCAATGAGACCATGTTTACAAGAGCCTTTGATAAAATATTACCCATCCTACCTGTGACGTACGTCTAAGTATGACAAATGAATTTCCCTGACTCGATGGATTATAACAGAATATTGGCCTCTCATAACTTTAGAACCCCTGATCATCTATTGTAACTTTAACCTGCATGCAGCATTTCCACGAGAATTTTACACGCTGGATCATTAATATGTAGCCTGCTATCTTCTGTGAACTTTTGAGATCGCATGGCCTTTGATGGGAGGTTAATTCACGCCCACGACCATCTCTGAGAACGATTTATAGCAATCTTTTCCTTAACGCCGGCCCAAAAGAGGACGTGGCCAGAGACACTCCTGTTTCTAGAGCAATTAACAGCAGTTCATTTTCTTACCTGGCTGTCGCCCCGCCTGATGGGAGTTGCCAAAGCTTCTCAGAACAGCGGTACCATCAAAGAAGGCTGATCTTCAGAATTCAACGTGGAGCGGTATACGATCTAAAGAATCAGGGAACTCTCAGCTAACGTAGAAAGGCGTGAAAATTCATCACGTCCCATTTAAGTTACATTCGAGATGTATAAATAAAGAACTCCAAAAACTGCATTTTATCGTTCGCTCTGACAGAATCCTAGTTGCACTAGCATATAGCCTAGTCGGATTCCTGCTAGATTTCATCTACCTTCGTTGACTATTGGAGTGTATTCTTTCTGCGCAGACGGTAATTTATACATTAGCTTCGAGTGATCAGTGGTCTAGTTATTTCACTGGATTGTGGTGTAAATTTAACCTTATTAAATAAACCCATTTTCAAAGTTCTAGTGCAAACTAAATGTTACATCTAAAAGTATTTCCTAATACAATTAACGCGTAAATTAATTTTGCAGACGTTAAAGAGAATTATAACTAGTAAATACAGGTTAGTTCTGTATAGATAGATGTGCTTTTGATTATTTTAACTCACTGGGAGTTTTCCTGATTTGTTAAATTGACGACGCTAATAAAGTAAATAGGCTAACTGTAATTTATCGCGTCAGATTATAAAATGATTTGTAATGCATTTCTTGTTTTGATTATCTTTCATTCAGAACGATCATTCAACCTGCATCCCAGCAATTATAAATTATATACAGAGTTCTGCCAACTCAATTCGATAACTCCAGTAACATATGAACTTTTTTAAAGCTAAACTTGTGGAGACCTGTAATGGGCCCCGCTCCTCTGAATTTAACTGAGAATAAAGCCACCCAAGAAACACTTTTAAAATACTAGTTCATATAGGCTAGTCCTTAAAGTAAACTGGAAGCAGAACATATTTTATTCACTGCCCTATTTGTGAAGAAAAACATAGATCTACCTGAACACTGTCTGTCAAGTATATTCAGTGGATTTTACCCACCCCCGAAGAAGAACTTACCTCAGTGTTTTTAACTTGTGACAGTACGGAAAAAGAAAGTTATCTCCACCAGCTGTGCCAATTTTTAGGAACCACACCATACCTCACGCCTAGCCAAATGCCTGTGCCATTCATTAGGAACTTTATCTAAACCAACAGTAGCCTTTACGCTTCACCGTCTGGCGATTTTTTGAGACTATTTGTTACCTCGTTAAATCTGGGGCCTGACACGGAAGAAATAAGAAGATCAGTCCATTATTCCACGGTATTAGCTGCTGTGGTAAATAATTCCTAGAGTGCCAGAATTCACCATTTTGGTAAGTCTGCGTGTGTGTCTGTGGGATGGCCAGCCCTAGTGTGTTTTTTTTAATGAAAGGAGATTTAATCTTTTCTTTACCGTTTTAATTAGTTCGACCTAGTATTAAGGTGCATTATATTCATTGTACGGGACTTCTCCTAGCGGGATTGTGTAACTGTGTTCATTCCCCCCTCCCGTAAAATTTGTTGATTAAAGGGAGACATTTGAGACCCTAGCTTTTCCTCTACACCCCCCCCCCCCTTTACTGTAACCCCTTGCCCGAGAGTAATAAATTTACCGGTTGCTTAAATTGCCTATCTCTGATCACCCCCCCCCCTTTTCTTGTCTTTTGGACCGGGTCTTGTCTGTTAGTAAATACAAACGGGAAACGGTGGATGGGATATTTCTCCTCAAACCCCCCTCTTCCCTTATCATATTTGTATTCTGTAACCTTTGATTTTTTGACTGTAAATGTATAATTATTTGTGACTGATTTATGATAATAAAGGTATTAAACTTTATTTGTATTGGTTGTCGGCTGGCCCAAAACTCCAAACATTTCCCATCTGTGTAGGCTGTATTCATGTACGTTGTGCGACAGAATCACCAAATCGGTGAGTGCGCCTGAGCGACTGGAACTGACAAACAATTGTTTGGTCAGAAGAGAGATAGGAATAGTCTGTGAGAAACAGATATTGTCGTAATAAGAGACTGTCCTTGCTCTTCCCAGCGCTTGTGAATCTACTACCTCATTCTCCTAAATCCTTATTCTCACAGAGCCTTCAATATCACTCTACACTCTAAAGGGACCAATATCCATCAGAACCCTCTCAGATAAAAATTACGACAATATTATGGTTAGCTCGTTCGAGATTCTGAACTAGTTTAAAATAGAGTGTGGTTGATTGTCTTTGGGAAGTAGGGTATAATCTTTAAAAGTAATTATTTCCCCTAGACCAAGCCGTCGTTTCAGTATTTTGGCCGACCACACAATAATTATAACAGGTTTGTTTTTCCACAGGAGCAGGCAGTTAGTGATAATAAAAGATTTGTCACCTTTGTATTCTCTGGCAGAGGGAATTGAATTTATTTTGGTTATATTAATTGCTGGGAGTTGTACTGCGTGATTGTTTTACAGTCACTAAAGGTTTTTTTTGAAAGTTACTAGAGTTGAGCTTAGCTAAAGACGCCTTGTTCTGACTTTTTAAGTCTTGTTTACACGTCTCTTCTCATAAAATTGACTTCAGGGACGGAGTTTGTTGTTAGAGAATTAAAAAAAATTTCTGGGGAAAATTTTTTTTTATTTTTTTCCCTTTGAAATTGGTTTAATTTAAATCTTTCTCTACAGATAAGTAATAGTAGATTTTTCTAGTGTAATCTTACCAATATAAAATTCCCACCCCCCCACACTGCTTGCGTTAGAGCACGAGAAATCTTAAGACCCTTGACGAATGTCAGTCAGCTCGCGTGCGCAGAATACATACGATTAGAGGACAGCTCGAAAGTGTCCGTGACGTCGCTAAGTACATGGAATTGTTGATTTAAGAAATTAGAAACATAGATCCACCACCATGTACATTTTAAAAAAAAGTTTTGATGTGATTGCGATGTACGCCGAGTTCTTCATTGATTGTTCTTTGTAGCTCTTCACAGTGCATTCGTCTATTCGGTTCTTTCCAGTCTTACCTCTACTTGTTTAATCAGTCAGATAGTGCTATCACAGCAGTCTCTCCTAATATGTCAGTGTGTCTCAAAAGTCTGTGAAGAGTAGAATTTACGGTGATCAACACGAATGGTAAATAACACTCTTTGCATGAAGCAGAAACATAGTGCGCAAGGGAGCAAAATCTGTGGGAATACTGAGAGCATCAGGAGGCTAAGTATCCGCAGATATTCTGTGTGTGTCTTCTGAACTCAGAGTCAGTGCTCACATGCTGAAAGATAGTACTGAACGACGCAGGAGCGCATACTGTATAGAGCGCAGATAGCAGAGAGGCAGCGAGATGTACGTAAAACTGTATTGGGACTCAGGCCAGGCAGAGAGCTGAAGATGGAACGGAGCCAATAGGATAGATAAAATGAGCACGTGGTAGTACTCCCTCGCTAGGCGCAGAAGGCCAGCGAATAGCACCATCTAGCAAGCACGCAGAGAGTAGAGAGTAAGGAACGAGCAAAGTAGGTAACGCGTCTATCGTCAAGTTGAGTGAGTCTAGATAGTAATTGAATAAATGATGGCAGAGAATCTAGGTTAAGTGTCTGCCTAGGTCAAGTAGATAGGAGAATGTTAAGGTAGATGACACTGTAGATGATGTTGATGAGGTAGGAGATAGAGTTTCATGAGTTCACTGATCCGTAGCTGATATACGACAGCTTGAAACTAGACTTGTATGGTGTAATGTATATCTGGCTTCTAGAGACGCCTCGCTCGGCTGCGGCTCTGGATTCTGGAGTATGGAGAAAGCCGATCTGATAGCTATACTTGATCAGAGCGGATCTCGTTCAGAGCTAGCATCTTGATAACTGTCGCCCTAGATACTTCTAACAATCAGTAGCCGCAATGATCTTTATAAAGTTATGTTCTTAGTGTATGCTTCCAGTGCGTTACTTCCCTAAGCGATCTTAGCCATAGTATAGAATTGACAGTAGTTTGTAAACTGTGTAGAGAAAATAAATTCGAAAGGCTTGCGAATTCTGTATGGGGAGTAGTGAGACGTCCTCTCGCTGCAGTCTACAGAAATAGAAGCTCAGATCGCGAACGCGTCGGAAGTACAACAGTTACAGGAATCGCCACAAGTTTGCTTCTGTGAAACAAGTAGATTACTATGACTTAAGCTGGATAGCTGTAATCCGAACTATTGATTACGTGATGGCAGTGAGAACTTTTGTTATTGTTCATTGTTGATAATTAGACATGTAAAGGGCACTGCTAGGCTTAGAACTCGATGGGTCGCGAGATTGATGAAGATGATCCTCGCCTCGAAACAAGATAAGAATGCATCTGACAAAACATTGTATTATACATATAGGACACGCGAGTAAATGATACGCTGTTAGCAATAGTTGACATTTAATCATGTGCGTCGTTCACAGTTAACAAATCTTTACAGGAAAGTACTCACGGTCGCCTATTTGATGAGCGCATAAGAATAGCTATCAATGTCATATATCGGAACTCTCACTCTCACTCTATACATGTATAAACTAAATGAAGGAAACTACCTAATAGAACATTAGAGATTGCTTGTGTGTACTAGGTTTGATGAAGATTCTACTCGCATACTGTCATCAGTGACGAAAATTAAACTGTCGTACAGCATTTTGTTGTAAGTCTCGTAGGAGAGCAGAATGAGTTTCGTCGAGTCGATGTGACTAGAGAGCGCATTACTATCGTCTCTGCACAGAGAAGCTTGGAACTACAGGAGTTTATGTTAATACAGTTATACTCACTAACTGCTACAATACTTCAACGACAACCCCCCCACTTCACAGCACTAAATTAAACCCTCCAAGATTGGTGCCCAGACAATCAGACAGAGACCACTAGAATCACTCGTAGAGCAGTACATGCCTGTATATCATTACGTCTAAGACTGTCGCTGAGAACTCGGAACTACTATATCTCACTAGAGAGAAAATCAACTCGAAGCGCCGCAGATGACACAATCTCCGCTCAGGCAGGACATACGAACATCAGACTATATGTACTAAACGGCGCAAACTACCCAACCCCCCCCCCCCCCCACATAGCGCAATTCTGCATGTCAACAGAGCCGACACAGATGTTTAGAATGCCTAAGACTTGGTGTGGGTAGTTTTGTCGGCACCAAGGTTCAATGGATACAAATGTGCTAATCAGTATCCGCTACACCTCGTGTAGTACGTCTGAATGGGACGTGTGACTTATATGTTCAGCTCATCCTGGTCTCAGAACGCTGATCGTCTCAGGATCCGAGGTTTGACATACAGCCTCACGTTGTGTAAACCGCTGTGTGTGTAGTACTCCGTTGTTCCCGAGTCGTCTATCGATCGTTCGTAGGTGTCTCTTAGCCTGCTCGGCATAATGGGATCGCGCCTGAAACACTTTCAACTCGAGAAGCTAACTCACGGTATGCTGATTGAAGTGTGCCTGACTTCTTTAGATCCGCTTGTCTCTCTTATGACACGCTTCCTACGATTGAAGATTTATGTGTGCTAGTTAGTGTCATGTACAAATCAGCCGCCACCACGCATCCCCCCCCCTCCCCCCCTCTTCGCTATCACTGACGCGTTAGTCCAGAAGCCGTTGTCAGGCGAGACGAGCCACAAGCGGAAACCGTCGCAAACTCGTCAGGTAAGTAGATAGGAGACAAGTTTGCTAGAGTTGATGCGCCCAGCTGGACAAGACATGCGTAGATCGCGTCTCTACTGGTTAGAACATACACTCTTTACTAAACGCTCAGAGGGGTTATTACTGAATGCGGTCTTGTAATAACTTGGTGTGATCCTGATATCTATTTCCAGTTATTGGGTGTTTAGATATGTGTTTGTTTCTTTTTGGATGCACCCCCCCCAATGCACACGTCTTGTATGTCGTGAGCCTGGCGTGTAAGGAATGTAGGCTAGCGGATAAATCGTTAACGCAGCAGATGTCTGTAGGATGCGTGTGATTAACTACATGTCCAAGCCCGCGATCGAAAAGGAGCCATGCGATCTCAAACGTCCAGAAGATAGTGCTAGGTCTAGACTATTACATGATCCAGGTGGTGAGAAATTCTCGAATGCTGTAGAAGCTGCGTGAGGCGCAGCGTTAACAGTATGACAGAGTACCCGTATGATCTGTCGGAGTCCCCGTGTCTACATGCTTTAGAAATACTCTGCCGCCATGATGGCTTGAGCTCGAGTACTCCTCTAGTGCATTAGTCGCATCGAGGTCGGGAAATTCACATTTGTCATACGCTATCTGATCCGTATTCTGTCTAGACAGATTCGTGCCGCACTCTTGTGTAGTACATGTAGGACGATGCTACGTCTACATCGTGTCATGTTAACTGGACAATGCAAGCTGATCCGCTGATCGGTGGACTTATAATGCGGATCGATGCACTTGCATCGTATCGCGATTTTCGCTCACATCTGTCTCACGAATGGTGAAGCAGTTGATCTACTCAAGAAAAGTGAGCTGCGACAGCTCTCGTTTTCGTCTCCTTAGTCTATTAATTAGATATAGAATCCCCTTTCGCGCCTCGCGGACATTTGTTCGCGCCGCTACAGTGAAAGCAGATACTATTCCACCCACTTCTGAAACGTATTGGATAAAGACACGCTCAATGAACTAATGACCAACGCAATTATCCGCAGTGCTAGTTGAATTCGTTGATTTGGGAGCGACCCAGAAAGCTGAATTGGATAGTAGAGACTCTGAGCCTTTTGCACTCCGTCAGTTGAAATGACAGTAGCACGTACTAGAGTAACTGCATGATGGACTGCTCCTGCGCCTACTGGCTCGATGCTACATGTCCGAGCGAGTACGTTCACCCTAAGCTGACGCTGAACAGCAACACCACGTGACTAGCTATGGCGTTCGGACTATGTGTTCAGTTTGCCGCAACTGAGTCGGCGTAAGTTACTACTCCTCTGGAATAGCAATGTTGCTGGCGTCAACGTGTCTCGGCTTTGGCAGCTATGAGAGAATGCGATGACCTCTCGATGATCGGCTGACCTCCCTGTGTTAGCGTGAACTCAAAAGGACTAACTCCAGACAGCGAATAGTGTCATCTGCCTTTGACAGGTGTTCAGATGCGATCACTCTCTTATGGTCATGGGCCCTAATGTGGACACGATCAGACTGTGCCTGTCACAAACGCGCGGTAATGACTATTGATATATAGCTGTTCCCAATAAAGTATATCGTCGCCCCATGTATCCGCACACAGACTGCATCACCCACTATCTGTCTTGTGTACATGTTCTTGGGCTATGTGACCTGTGCTGAGATACAGATGCCGTGTTGATTGGATCCGAACTGCGTGACAAACATGTGATCCCAAAAACTCCTGCTATATAGACCTCGTTTCCTAACGACGTCGCGATCACTTTAAGATCCTCCTTGACGCCGCGCCACCCAAAACAAACAATAATCGACTCAAAGATACTTGCCACTACACCAATATAACTACCGGCTTCGAGACGCAACATCGCGCACCCTCAGTGCGGATCACGTGTGTGATGCTAGATATGTGCAGCCCTTCACTACTCAGCCTGTTATTGTCTTACCGCTGATCAGATGAGCGTTTATAGCTGAACTAGTTCTCGGTGTTAGCCGCGCGCAGTATCCTCTCCGACTACACACTGTTCTTATCTCGGCTGCGCTTCTCCATTCTTCTTCAATTCAGAGAATTGGCTACTCCGCACCTGCACTCTCTCTCTCCGAGAGATGTTCCATCCGAAGAGATAGCCCCAACGGTGCTCCTCGCCTGCAAGAGTTTCCAATTCTTGTGCTTTGTGCGACGCGCCACGCCTCATAAGATAAAGAGAGCTACCTCTGAGAATGTCATATCACAGCTCTGCTGGCGGAAATCGCGCTAGACTCAGCACTGCCCACATTGTAGGACTCGCAGAACAGATATTGCCCGAGGTTCGTCAACTCTTGATCTAAGTACTCATACTGCTATTCTGCGTGCTAAGAACGCCGCAAGAACTGATATCATGCGTAAGGTATGTGAACAAAGTGATCTCGCTCTAGCATTCCCCATACCTCTTCTCCCAGTCTAAGAGTCCTCAGTAGGTTAAACATCTCTAAAAGATACAACAAAGACCCCCGCGCAAAATTGAAGTGCAGCCGATAAGATCTCATCCCCTGAAGAGGAAGTTTTGTGTGGCTTCCTTCCTGAAGCAATGTAAACGTGCTCGTGTGCAAGGTCCGTTTGACGTCCTTAAAATGAGCTACTTACGCGCACCCCTCATTAGAAAGTCTTGTGTCTTTCTACTCTCAAGGAAGATGGACAGACGGTCTAGTCTACTACAAAACTAAGACTCCTATGTCGTCCTCACAGAATTGTACTAAGTTGACCGGATGCACTATCCTCTCTCCCGTCCGATCCTCTTCCGACGCGCACTGTCGACTACTCTCTGTACACGTGAAAGACGGAGGAAGAGTGACGCAAGCCAGGTATCTGATGTGTCTATTATCGTCGAGTCGACATGGCATCAGATACTCAACGAAGATCCTCTGGAATATGCGTTGTTAATGTTCTCTCACGCGTCAGTATTGGTCTGACCATGGCGTGATCAGTGTAGTAAATAAGGAAGTTCGGCTGTGAATTGATTCGGCTGGTGAAATTGATTTTCCGGTTGCTAAACGCCGTAACCGTCCGCTAACGGAATTCCAGCTGAACCGCTCCATAACTGTTTCTGAGTTGTTCACAAGCCTAAGCAAGGCAACGATTTTCTCCAAGATGACCTCAGTAAAGGTTATTATCAAATACCAGTCAAGGAGGAAGTTAAACCTTTGCTAGCTTTCAGCACTAGTGAAGGACATTACACATTTAATGTGATGCCGTTCGGATTGCATAACGCACCAGGAGTGTTTACCAGGATGATGAGAAAGCTTTTAGAACCCTTGCAAAGTCCCCACATCCATAATTTCATGGACGACATCTTAATTGCATCGGAATCCTACGAAGAACATATTGCTACCGTCGCTATGCTCCTTAGGAGACTACAGGAAACTGGTCTCACAGCCAGACCTAGCAAATGTCTCATCGCATTTGAAAAGCTGGACTTCCTGGGGCACACTATTTCTCACGGCTGTAGTTGGCCTATTAAGAAGAACGTGGAGAAAATAGTGGCAGCAAAAAGACCCCGAACAAAGAAAGACATCAGGTCATTCTTATCACTATGTGCCTACTATCAGAAATACATCCAGAACTTCAACGGACTGACAGCACCTCTGGCTGACCTCACCAAGAAAGGTTGTCCTGATAAGGTCATGTGGGATCAAAAGTGCGAACAGGCATACAGCACTTTGAAAGGACAGTTGTCGGCATACCCCATCCTAAGGTTACCTGACCTTAAGAAACCTTTCGTACTGAGAGTTGACGCATCAGGTCACGGCATCGGGTCAACATTGCTGCAAGCCGAGGACAGTGACCCGAACATGCTATTCCCAGTAGCTTACGGCAGTCGGAAACTGAACAAAGCGGAACGCAACTACAGTGTCGTTCAAAGAGAATGTCTCGCTCTGATTCATGGCATCAGACGCCATCATGAGTTTCTGTATGGTACTTCTTTCACGGTGCAAACAGACCATGCTCCATTAGCTTTCCTGGGTGCCAATAAGGAATTCAACGCAAGGATAATGCGTTGGGCCTTGTTATTGAGTGTTTATTCTTTCAAAGTGGAATATATTCCAGGAAAACAGAATGTCGGAGCTGACTTCTTGAGTAGAAACTGGACCACGGAGGAAGAGGAGAAAATCGACGATGCCAATCATCCAAAAGCTACCGATCAGGGCAGCTTCATTGTCATAAATGAACATGAAAACGAGTTTCCATGTCTCAAAAGTGGGGACGACTGTGACGTACGTCTAAGTATGACAAATGAATTTCCCTGACTCGATGGATTATAACAGAATATTGGCCTCTCATAACTTTAGAACCCCTGATCATCTATTGTAACTTTAACCTGCATGCAGCATTTCCACGAGAATTTTACACGCTGGATCATTAATATGTAGCCTGCTATCTTCTGTGAACTTTTGAGATCGCATGGCCTTTGATGGGAGGTTAATTCACGCCCACGACCATCTCTGAGAACGATTTATAGCAATCTTTTCCTTAACGCCGGCCCAAAAGAGGACGTGGCCAGAGACACTCCTGTTTCTAGAGCAATTAACAGCAGTTCATTTTCTTACCTGGCAGTCGCCCCGCCTGGTGGGAGTTGCCAAAGCTTCTGAGAACAGCGGTACCATCAAAGAAGGCTGATCTTCAGAATTCAACGTGGAGCGGTATACGATCTAAAGAATCAGGGAACTCTCAGCTAACGTAGTTAGCTTCTCGAGAAATTTTCGCACCCTTATGCGAGCAGCCTGAGACGAAGAAGATCGATAGACCGGGGAAAACGGAGGAAACACAGCGGTTAACACAACGGCGTTGTACCTCGGATTTGCTATACTTCAAGAAAGGCGTGAAAATTCATCACGTCCCATTTAAGTTACATTCGAGATGTATAAATAAAGAACTCCAAAAACTGCATTTTATCGTTCGCTCTGACAGAATCCTAGTTGCACTAGCATATAGCCTAGTCGGATTCCTGCTAGATTTCATCTACCTTCGTTGACTATTGGAGTGTATTCTTTCTGCGCAGACGGTAATTTATACATTAGCTTCGAGTGATCAGTGGTCTAGTTATTTCACTGGATTGTGGTGTAAATTTAACCTTATTAAATAAACCCATTTTCAAAGTTCTAGTGCAAACTAAATGTTACATCTAAAAGTATTTCCTAATACAATTAACGCGTAAATTAATTTTGCAGACGTTAAAGAGAATTATAACTAGTAAATACAGTTTAGTTCTGTATAGATAGATGTGCTTTTGATTATTTTAACTCACGGGGAGTTTTCCTGATTTGTTAAATTGACGACGCTAATAAAGTAAATAGGCTAACTGTAATTTATCGCGTCAGATTATAATATGATTTGTAATGCATTTCTTGTTTTGATTATCTTTCATTCAGAACGATCATTCAACCTGCATCCCAGCAATTATAAATTATATACAGAGTTCTGCCAACTCAATTCGATAACTCCAGTAACATATGAACTTTTTTAAAGCTAAACTTGTGGCGACCTGTAATGGGCCCCGCTCCTCTGAATTTAACTGAGAATAAAGCCACCCAAGAAACACTTTTAAAATACTAGTTCATATAGGCTAGTCCTTAAAGTAAACTGGAAGCAGAACATATTTTATTCACTGTCCTATTTGTGAAGAAAAACATAGATCTACCTGAACACTGTCTGTCAAGTATATTCAGTGGATTTTACCCACCCCAGAAGAAGAACTTACCTCAGTGTTTTTAACTTGTGACAGTACGGAAAAAGAAAGTTATCTCCACCATCAACATATTAAAATTTTACATGAATGACAGAAAACATGATTCCATTATTTTTCAATAATAGAAACCTTCACATAGAGCATTACTTACTTTGTCGTTCTTCTTCTATCCTGGGTTGTAGAGGTTTGCCAGAGCACGCCATACTATCCTATTGGCTGTATTCCTCCTGGCCTGGTCCCAATCAAGTACTCGGTCATTCAGAGATCGTCTAGTGTTGTCTTCCCAGTGAACTCTGGGTTGTCACGGAAATCTGGATACTAGCCTCTATCTCAGTTTCCCACATTTGTCGAGATAGTTGATCTTCTTCGTTTTTTACGAACGTGTTGTCACGAAATGAACACAATTTTGAAGAACCACTTTAGGACTGCTTTATACAGGAAACGGGAAATACCGAATATGACGTGCACGTGAAGAGCTAGAGACTATATTGAAAACTCGGCGTCTTAACTCTTAAAAGGTCATGGTGGTGGTTCCCCATGTCTGACGCACGGAATTTTCTGTCCCTTCGAGTTTTCACAGAGTGATACAGTTCAAGGGTCAGTTCGTGCCAACATTAAAAAAAATTATGGCACTATTATGCGTAGTTGTAAAGGAATTTGAAAGGGGATTAATACAATATGATATGGGACTAAAATTCCAACACTCACACAAACGAGAAACTTAGGTCAAACATACTGGCCTTGTAAAATCACGTGTCCTACAAACGTGATCTCACGTTGAGTCGTAATGTTCGTGTGACATAAGATAATGTGTTTTAAACTTACAGTTAATTGTCTTCACTTTGACGTTTGTTTCATCTTAATTAGTTAGATAACAATGAAGAAAGAATTTACAAATAAGAAGGGACCTTTCAATGACCCCTGTAGAAGCCAGAAGCTCGTGAAATTAATGCCACTTTGTTTGACCTCGTGAACTCAATATTTGCTCACGAATTTTTGAGTGACAAGACAATTTAGTAATAACGGTCGATTCCAGAACACCATGAATACAGAGTGTTCTACGTAAATTTGAAAGTTGAAGTACACAGCACTGGTACCATAAAGTTGTCTATCTATCGATCTATCTATAAAGTTTTCTATATATCTATATATACGATTGTCAGTCTTTCTGCCTGTCTATCTGTTTGTATATATATCTCTCTGCCTGTATGTTTGCCTGTCTGTATGTCTGTCTGTCTGTCTGTATGTCTGTCTGTATGTTTGCCTGTCTGTCTGCCTATCTGTCTATCAATGTATCTATCTAGGTAACTCCCTGGGTCTCTAAAGAGACAATTAAAGAATAAGAATACTGCTCCCTCGGGCATGACGCACTAGGCGACTAATACGATGTTTTGTGTGGGCCTGGCAGCATCACCATGTAAAACACAATAGCTACAGAAATCATCGCTGCATGATTATGTCAATGTTTGGTTCCGGCTTCCTGCAGGGGGACTGGCTGGAGTGGTGGCTCCACACTCCGTAAGAAGTGCACAGGAAAATAATTATGATGATGATGATGATGTTGATGATGATGTGGATTATGATAATAATGATGATGTGGATTATGATAATGATGTTGATGTGGATTATGATAATGATGATGTCGATGATGTTGTTGTTGATGATGATGATGTTGTGGCTTATGATGATGATGATGATGACGATGTTGTGGATTATGATGATGATGATGTGGTTTATGATGATGATGATGTTGTTGATTATGATAATGACGATGATGTTGTGGATTATGATAATGATGATGATGTTGTGGATTATGATAATGATCATGATGATGATGATGTGGTTTATGATGATGATGATGATGATGTTGATTATGAAAATGATCATGATGACGATGTCGATGATGTTGTTGTTGTTGATGATGATGATGATGACAACGACGATGAGCAAAGCGAAATAGCTTGAGTTTCCATGCAACGTCCTACGTCCTTATTTGGAGATCGTGGACATGACTATCTCAGTACAAGTTTATCATTAACATTACTTCATTGTTTTGTCACGTCATATACCTTTTCGCATTTTTTTAAAAAATATGAGCGTTGCTTGGATGTTTCAAATCTTTGAGCCCTTAGCTCACTGAGTTTCGGGCGACCTAGGATTCTGAAATTCTGTACATGACTCTCTATTGTTTGGTACATTTTAAACTTTCATTATTTTATTGAACCTCGAGTGGCCTGTCCTAGCCAGGCATAAAAAAAAAAAAAGTACAACCGAACAGTATAGTTTTTACAAAACTTCCGCTGTGAAAGTACCCCAGAAATTGGTGACGTTGTACACAACATTGTGAATTAGATTACAGAACTTGGTCACGTTGTACACAACATTGTGAACAAGATCACAAAATTTGATGACATTGTACACAATATAGTGAACATGACCACAGAACTCGTGGATGTTCACAACACTGTGAACAGGGGCACAGAACGTTTATATTTTTAGTTCATTTTACATTAAAACTGTTTGGCGTTAAACGTTTTTTTTCCTTTATTTGTTTACATTTATGTTTGCGTTGATGTTTTGTCTTCTTTCTAATTCCGTATTTCCACTTCCTTATTTAGTGTTACTTTTTCCTCGCGTTACCCGGTTACACTTCTTTTTTCCCTTTACATCTTTCTGTGTTATTCATCTTATCTTCTATTTTTTTTTCTTTACCTGTATATTTCTTGTCTTTGCCTCCTGCTCGCGACTATGGCTGACGAAGGTAAATACCGAAACGTCCCGTGTTTTTGATGGTACCGTTCCACTGTAAACCTGACTCAGTACTAATTTTTCTTACTATATTTTTGCCCCATGCTACAGAGATGAACAGACAGCAGGCGGGTTTCTATTCCAGGGTCTCCAAATTTGAATTTTGTAATCTATTAAATGGTTATTTAGCACCCTCATAAATACAACGATCTAAGCGATTGTCTATTGTTCCTACAACATGAAAGGTTCCATCAATAAATCATGCCACGTGAGGTACCATCAATAAATCAGACAACCAGAGGTCCCATCAGTAAATCAGACCATCAGAGGTCCCATCGGTAAATCAGACCACCAGAGGTACCATCAGCAAATCAGACCCCCAGAGATCCTATCAATAAATCAGACCACAAGAGGTTCCATCAATAAATCAGACCACCGAAGGTCCCATCAGTAAATCAGACCATCAGAGGTCCCATCGGTAAATCAGACCCCCAGAGGTCCCATCAGTAAATCAAACCACTAGATGTCCCATCAGTAAATCAGACCCCCAGAGGTCCCATCAATAAATCAGACCACCAAAGGCCCCATTAATAAATCAGACCCCCAGAGGTCCCATCAATAAATCAGACCACCAAAGGCCCCATTAATAAATCAGACCAATAGATGTCCCATCAATAAATCAGACCACCAGAGGTCCCATCAGTAAATCAGACCACTAGATGTCCCATCAGTAAATCAGACCACCAGAGGTCCCATCAGTAAATCAGACTACCAGAGGTCCCATCAGTAAATCAGACCACCAGAGGTCCCATCAGTAAATCAGACCACCAGAGGTCCCATCAGTAAATCAGACTACCAGAGGTCCCATCAGTAAATCAGACCACCAGAGGTCCCATCAGTAAATCAGACTACCAGAGGTCCCATCAGTAAATCAGACCACTAGATGTCCCATCAGTAAATCAGACCACCAGAGGTCCCATCAGTAAATCAGACTACCAGAGGTCCCATCAGTAAATCAGACTACCAGAGGTCCCATCAGTAAATCAGACTACCAGAGGTCCCATCAGTAAATCAGACCACCAGAGGTCCCATCAGTAAATCAGACCACCAGAGGTCCCATCAGTAAATCAGACTACCAGAGGTCCCATCAGTAAATCAGACTACCAGAGGTCCCATCAGTAAATCAGACTACCAGAGGTCCCATCAGTAAATCAGATTACCAGAGGTCCCATCAGTAAATCAGACTACCAGAGGTCCCATCAGTAAATCAGACTACCAGAGGTCCCATCAGTAAATCAGACTACCAGAGGTCCCATCAGTAAATCAGACCGCCAAAGGCCCCATCAATAAATCAATACCTTTCAGTTTTCTGTGGAGTGCAGGTCCTTAATAAAAACATGCAACGCATTTCTGTCCTGTGTCATCCGTTCAAGCTCTGTTCATGCCTTCCCTATATCTTTCATATCTGTCTCCATTAATCTTCTCCATGCCTTCCCTATATCTTTCATATCTGTCTCCATTAATCTTCTCTATGTCTTCCCTATATCTTTCATATCTGTCTCCATTAATCTTCTCCATGTGTACAAAAAACATGATAATCTTGTCAGTCCTGGGTTATCCACACAACATCTGTTCATGTCTTCCCCATATTGTTAATATTTGTCTCCTGTACTCTTTTCCGCGTGTTTTTTTTTCTGCAGCTATTTTTAGGTGGTGCCCTTGCGTTATCGGACCCCAAAATGGGAGTAAAGAATAGTAATACAGTAAACGGCCATGCATGTCATAAAAGGCAACTAGGGGAGTTTGGGCATGCATCCAGTTCTCCCATTATGTAGAAACGTGAAGTCACATAAACCAACACATGGACATGTCAACTAAAGAAAAGGCAATATTAGTCGCTGACTCACCTTTTTTCTGTTAGGAAAATCTTCAGATCTAGCAACTGGAATGTTCGCATATTAAACGAGTAAGGGAACCGTTCCATACGGATGCATAAAGCGGTGAATCTTGTTTTGTTGTTCGTCCATCACGGGTGATGAAGACCACTCTGTTCATCCAATTTTTTAGAAATATGTTAGGTTAGTCTATGGGTACGAAGGTGACTGATGAGCCCGATGCGGGCCTGGAAAGATCTCGGACAGTGTGGGCAGGGAAATCTTAGTAAAGGTAGAAATCACTCAAAAATGTGAACAATATACTAGGGTTTTTAGGCCTAATGAATATAACAGCACCAGGCCTCGAAAGGCTAAACGAAGGTGTCGCATTAGTGAGCTAGATACTGAGAACAATTAATGATCATCTGTTAGAGAATAATACTGCAATAGCTGAATCATCAAGGTTAAGGCTGTTGGAATTTGGCATCAAACTTAAGGCCTGCAAAGATGGACTTATGAGAGGATGCATCCGTCGTGTTTATAACCAGTGAGCGGCAGGAAAAATTAACATTCACACTCTTCGACATATACTGTGGGAGACTGAGCACCTACGGGTTTGCTCGGAGTGCAATGATGTCGATTCTGTTCAAAATTTAACAATAACAAAGCTAGGTCAAGATCTACCAGTAGATAAGGTGGAAGAATTTGTTTGATCACTAGGTAACGGAGGGGGAAAATAGAAAGAGTTTTAAAGATAGATATTCCAGACTAGCTCTCCCGCATCGACATCCCCAGGATTATCGGCCCTTTTTCTTAGAAAAACTCAGAAGCTAGCTTATTATAATTCAATTTCATAGTTATCTATGAGCTAGTGCTAATATCTTTTCTTTAAAGCAGTGTTTGTCAACCTGTTTCTGTTGACGGCACACTTTGATAGACGCGGCGGCACACTACTGTGCCGAAGCACACCGCTTGAGAAACACTGCTTTAAAGGTTCGTTCACGTATACACAAATATATGTTAGTCTGAATTTTGCATTGATGGAATTGTTGCTAGATTGTTCAGCAGAGAAAAAAGTTATACATACTTATTCGAAATTTAAAATGTACGGAGTGGCTAAGAGCTATGGCACACGCCTCGAATTCTAAAGGTACCGGGTTCGATTCCCTGTAGAGGGAATATAATTTATGGAATTTTTTTTCTCAGAACAAATGGTCCTAATGATGTCATACTCTCCCCGGGTCTCTTGTGTAGTGAGATCGGATACCTAGCCTTCTAGGATAAGGGTGAAAAAGTAGGAGGTCCCGCGTGCAAAAAGCGCGTTAAAAATACCTCGGCGGTTGAAAGTCGGAAAGAGTAGGCCATACGGTCGCTGCCCTGGCATAAATTTAACAATGAGGAAACCTATCCATCACAAAAATATTTATAGAATGCGTGACTCCTATATTCACACACTAGGATTCTTTCCGGTGCTACAGAGTTTGTGCACTGTGCTGAGATCCTCCTTGTATGATTTAAGGGAGGAGATAGGAGCACTGATGGAGTTGTCCGTGTGCAATGAAGGTAGTCCTTCAAACCAAACCAAACCAAACAGTCTGAAATGTTAAAACATACATGATTGTATCAAGGCAGATCTTCAGAGAGCTCAGTCTTTCTAGAGTAGATCCCCTTCCTCTCCTAGATTGTCTGCCGCTGATCTATGATTTTTCGTGACCTCGGTGACCGTTGTATATGAATTATTGGGGATTCCCCGGCACCTCGTTTTTTTTTTCAGAGCGAGATTTGGAAGAGAGAATTATTGATTGTTATGGCTTTATGGCTTGGAATATGGCGTTCCTAGACAATGGGAAACCATTCAGACGAACTTTGTTTTAGAAGCCTGCTTCTCTTGAGTGTTTTGGAGTGCTTCCTCAGAATCTTAGTTTAAAAGCCGCATTGTACAAATTGGTTTCGTTAATGACAGGAATAAGCAAGTGAGAATCTGACAAACCTCTACACCTCACAGTAGAAGGGGAACGACTAAGTAAGTAAGAATCTGACAGACATGGACAATAATAAGAAAAGTTTGAAACATAAATGTAGTTCTACCGCATATACTGCCGTAGGGGCATGATATGCTAAAGATTTCATCTCGTATTTTTCATGTTTATGAGGTATGGTCACCGGTTCCCTTCCTTGCTGCCTTTGTCTCCCTAACTCATAATCAGAGTCAGATACTCATTAAAAGCTGGGTCGACTAGAGCAAGACGCTATGAGGTTTTGAACCCGCTAACTTTGCATGAGAAACAAGAGCTCTTACAACTCTTTCTCTCGACGCTCGTAATAAAAACAATACAACCATTATAAAATTTAAGTCTGGATGTTGCTACAGGAATCAAAGAAAGAATATGACCACTGCTCCCTCAGGCGTGGCCGAAGGGACAACTAATATGCAGCTGTGCATGGGTCTGGCTGGTTTCCTAGTCTTATGTCCAAAAAAATCGCCAGCGTCCACCTTTCATCTACGGCTCGAGGGGTAAACCGTCTGTCCCTGCCTCCAATCCAGCCACAACGTCGCCGCACCCCAACCCCTTCACTCTACGCAAACTCTTTCCTTTGAAAGTCCACAACCTCTTGGTTACTGTTCTTATTGTTCTCCATGTTTCAGAGCCATACAATAGGATAGGACTTGTCATTAGACATGAAGATTCTTATCTTTATACTGGACTTGATTTCTGTTGATTGTCTATACTTCTCTTTGCAATGAAAGCTTCTATTGTCTTTCGTATCCTTTATTTTATATAATTATTTGTCCTTCCAGCTCTGTCTGTATTGCTTACTATATATGTGTGTGTGTGTGTGTGTGTGTGTGTGTGTGTGTGTGTGTGTGTGTGTGTGTGTGTGTGTGTGTGTGTGTGTGTGTGTGTGTGTGTGTGTGTGTGTGTGTGTGTGTGTGTGTGTGTGTGTGTGTGTGTGTGTGTGTGTGTGTGTGTGTGTGTGTTATTCAACGTCTCGCAGGGGTGTTGAAGTGTGCAATATTGCTGTCGTTTCCTGCATTTATTATCATTATCTTTGTCTGTTCCCTGTGCATATTCAGACCCACTTCTGTGACCTACTATAAAGTATTTTCATGTTGTCTTGCATCTGGCTACGGTTAAGTGATAGAAGTCGGTAAAATCAAGACCGCCAAGCTATCAAGAATTCGCTGAATTCCACTTCTTTTGGCTGATATCGATGTTTTCATTACACTATGTTTAGCCAGCAAGAAAAGAAATTATGACAAGAGGCATTCCTGTCGCACTTCAGTTCTAGTCTCAAACGGTTCTGTAAGTTGCTTGATGAAGAATTCTGCATGTCATAATAATAAAGTTATTAAGGTAATAATGTTCAGGGAGACTTCATAATGCCTCATCAGTTTCCAAAGCCCTGGCAGGACTGGTGTTACAATTGTTTGCTCCCCTTCCGAGTTCCTACAACGCACGGGCGGTACTAGCAGAAGTAGAGGGAAAAGGAGGTGTTCTATTATACTCAGCACAGCCTGCACAACTTTAATGAGTATCCAGCGACTGAACAATACATCTGTAAATAAATCTGTTGATTGGCTATATCATAAAACATCCCTATGGCATAATCATCTCATAAACAGCTTTATACTACATTTTACTGCCATGTAGAAGATATTGCCTTTATCCAGACGTTCTGATGTCGCCTGGAAGCTGCTGTTTATGGAACGCAAACCGAGTATATTTGGCTGGGTACACAAGAAAGTATGATTTCCCGACATGAGCAGGTTGGCTAAAATAATTAGTGTGTTTTTTTACTACTTTATATATGCAGTCTTATCGCTTCATTTTCTAGCTTAACGAATGTTAAGAATCCCACGTACGGCTAAAACGAGTAAGCACAGTCTTAACCTACACCAATCACAGAAACGCATAATGAAGAGTTTGATGGTATTACATCATTGGTTGCCATGGAAACGGCGGCCATATTGGATTATATTGTTCTATTTCATTTTGCTAAGGCTTTTTAAAAAATTTATTTAGCTATCAATACCAAATTTAAAAGCAAATCAGATTGGATTTTTGATAACTCAAGTAGATCCTGAGATATAGAACGTTAAATTTTGTATCTAAAAAAATAATGTTTTTTTCAGTTTTACAACATTATTTGCATAAGATATCAAAAATTGGATCCGATAAAAGTTTTATTATCCAATGGCAAGTATTTGTGCCAAATCTCGTATTGATTAACTAAAAACTGTGCAAGTTATAAGATCATTAGTAACAAAAAACAATGTTCAGAAAAAATCCTGATTTTCTTCACAGGAACAGCAAAATTTCTGAAGAAAATACTGTTTACAAAATCAAAATACACCTACTTAGCATATGTTCTGACAAATGATTTTCACATATTTAGATTCAGGAGATTATAAATTATCTGAAAACAGACTAATCTCAATTTTTCATGTTTGTGCTGTTTTTACTGAAAATGTGGTGTAGCTCCTACCCTTAAAAAAAAAACAAAAACAAAAAAACTTAAATATGGCGGCTTCGTAATTAGGCCAAAAAGGTTGAGCGCCAAAGTAAATAATATTTTTAGTTTAAAGGGACATTAGTCGCTTATTATAAAGCTAATGAATAAATGTAATTTCCAATCTAAATTTTTCTTATTTCCAATGTAACTTTTTATAGTTAAGCAAAATGTATACAAAATTATTTGAGATTTTACATTGCTAATATCAATATTGTTGTATAAAGTAATTATAAAGTAATTCCCTTTAAAAAGCGGTTTCTCGTTATGTATAAAAATTTTAAAATATTATGCTTTGTATTGTATATCTGGACCTGAAACATAACAAATTGTTTTGATTAATGTATACAGGGCATTGTGACGTGTATATGTAAATAGACTACATAAATCCGTCCACCTTTGCTCCTCATTAATGTTTACGTTTTGCTACGCAAAAACCCACGCAATTAGCTGTCTGTGGACAGACATTTTAGCCACGCCTATTTTTCCTGTCTTTCTTGCGCTAACGAATGGTTTGCCTATTATTCGCATCATGCCCGATTATAGTGGGCGAACCGGTCTGTTTAACATAGTTCTCACGCGAGCTGACACGTCAATCATCGGAAAGTGACAGAAAGCACGTGATGAAACTGATCAGACACTGTAGCAACTTCAAGGGCGATTTTAAAGTTTCCCAGTCATCTTTAATGTCCGACATTTTCAGGGGAATGAAGTATTTGATCTAAAAAAAGGGGAGATAATCAGAGCCGCTTCGCTCGCAAGAGACGGGTCTCTGATGCCGTTCGGCATAGCGGGTGAGCGAACCATAGAATCTTTTACCTCGTTAAGCCAGCTCGCAGATTTCTCCTGAAACGTCCAAGGTGTGACTTTTGCCATCTTTCAGAGAGATCACACAAAATTTGTATATATACTGCCTGCACTTTAAGTCAGTTTTCAAGCCTCTAAAGAAATTTTGGATAAACTTAACGCGTAAGCTAGAACCTATGTGAAATAGTGCTTAATGGCCTTCGTGGGGATTATTCGGCTCATCTGGTAATAATAATATAAGTTGTGTCAAGTATTAAATGTGTTAGAGAGTTACCATTTTATTCACTGTGAGTCCCTATCGTTAAGACCAGCGGAATAGCAAACGCGTATATAATTTCTTACCAGTGGTTCAGCTTAATATAAAGAATCCATCAACTAATTTTCACTAGAGTATACGGTTTAACTGACTAAATAAATGCTTATGAGTGACGGATAAAGTTACAGAGCAGAATGCACATTACATTTTCATTGTGTGTAATTATATAGTGACTAGCATTAAATATCATGTGGAAAAGAAAAAAAAACGATAGCTGCCGACAATCAACAAGTTAGCAATGACAGGCGAGATTTGTAAGGAAGCGTAGTCATAATTGAATTAAAACTGACACTGTGCGCTGATTGTTTACCGGGTCGGAGGTGAAAAGGCTGCATGCTTTTATCAAACCCGTACTCGTTCAAGCGACGCGCGATAGTATAGGTGAATACCCCGTGTGCCTTTTAATTTAATTTAGTGACGGAGAGGTTAAGTGATCATGCCTTACGCTTGATAGCCTAGGATTTGTCATGTTAGAAATGTTTGTTTCTTCCTAATACAGTGCTTGATCAAAACCCAGCGGCTAGCGGTTTCCTATTTGTGGTCGTTTCCTCAGTTACTGAAGTAATAATAGTGTCGTTTTTCCCTTGGCGTTCGCCCGTACCAGTGTGAACAGGAATGACCAGGGCGACACAATAACATTCTTTGAACTGTAATTGATTAAGGGAACTTACAAAATACCCATATTATTTCCATTCAATTTTATCAACCCGTTGTGGCCATATACATAACAATTTTTCCCGACTTCTGACAGCCGTTTACCCATGTGGAATTTACCCAGGATAAGACGCTGTTCATAATCAGTACTCACCCAGAGCAAACCGATAGGAGTATCATCACCATCAGAATTGACAGTAGTTTATTTTTTGCAATCATATGTTTCCCTGCTGTTTACTGGGAATGACATATCTCTGAGAGTTTCGGCACTAACCAGCCTAGTGGACAAACTTGTGTATCCAGAAACCTATCACCAATTAGGCGTTCCCCGTATAAAGCTTAATTAATATCGGAGGAACTGTGGCCCGATTAGGATGACACCAGTTACTGGACTTTATAGGCACATTCCTGGATTATTTGTCAAAACCAGTGTTTTTCACCAGAGTAGGTAAGGAGCGAATGGCGAAGTATAACAGGGAAAGAGAGAAAGAGTGAAATATTTTTCATTTGTTACAGGAAACATTGTACCTGCAAACTTCTGTTCTTTTTTTTCTAACTATTATGTAATATTTTGTTATTGGATAGCATTGTAGGGGGACTTGTTCTTTTCTGTACTGTCTATTCAATACCCTAGTGCTGATCTTTGACCTTATATATATATATATATATATATATATATTTATATATATATATATATATATTTATATATATATATATATATATATATATATATATATATATATATATATGTCACGTAGCGTTTAAAGGATAAGAGAATTATTTAGAGGAAATAATAGATCTGATGTGGAAGATTTGGCTCAAGGAATCCCTGCTGGGTTTTCCCACTTCCGAAGGGTGACGAAGAGGGTAAATTCTCCTAACTCGACAGGTCTGGAAAAGATTGTAAGGAGATATTTGGTCTCTCGCTACCGTCGTCCCCTTCTCAGTTATCTATTATTATTATTATTCTTTAATTTATATTATATTTTACGAGCGCAGCCCCCCCCCCCCCCCCCTCCGTTATAAAGGAAGATAAACATAGACAATATTCAACATCTAATGGAAGGAACAAAGCGTGGGGTACAGTATATACACCCAATTGGTTTATTGCAATAAAATGAATAGATGGTGAATGATAGTATTGTCGATGGAATTAGTGTCTGCTGTATGTATTATGTGTCTCACAATTCAAGTGTTTTTCATCATGGATGACTAAACTAGGCATTGATGTAGTGAGTTCCCTTTTTCGTGGACTTAGCTTTTCAGCCCCCGGCTGATAGTGAAGTGTGGTTAGTTCTCCGGTCTCCTGACGTTGCCCCAGGTAGGTCTTGAATGGTTCGGATTTGCCTTCTCTGTGCTCGACTCCGTATTCTGCGCTGAGATTGGACTGTCGTGCAAGGCTCCACCATAGACTGAAGACAAATACGACGGCTTCATTAATTTACTAGCTTTAGAAAGCAGTCTTTCCCTAAGCCGTCCCTCTGCCAGTCACCTCAGATTTTAGTCTCTAACATATATGTCTAGAGTCTAATCTTGAATTCAAGTTTCTCCTGTCTGTCCTTTATTATATTTCTCTGCCCCAGTGGCAGTATTATAATTCTTTAGACTAATTTATCGTCAACTTAACCCGATTGATTATTATAAATGTCAGTTAAACCCACCAAATTTATCATAGAAATGTCGGCAACAGTATTCTAGTTCTGCGCCTCTAGCCTAATCGTCATGTCATTATGATGAATTTAACAAATAATTGGACATCCGTGTTTTAGAATTGTCTGACAACATTATCACACACTTCATGTCTGGTCGCATCGTCATATAATTTATAATGAATATATGTCACGGTCTGTCAACATTATCGTTAATATTAATTTCCGTTAGTCTAAACGTCGGGTCGAAATTAATCAAATAATATGGAAATTAATAGCTATATATATATATATATATTCCCGTTATACATTATTATGAACATGTACATATCCCGTGGGATCATAAAATATACCCGATCACATGTGGCTGGATGTGATCGTAAAACAAAAATATGAATAAAGTAAACATACCAATCTTGCGTCGATTTTGCAAGGTACTACACATTTCATCACATTATATTCTAGCGAGATTTCACTTACCTACTCAAAGATGGACGCTAACCCGCAATTTAGGCACGTGGCTTCAGTGCTTTTAATGCGAGAATTCGCCGATATCTGGGTTAGACCTAGCTTTCTTGAGGGTTCCTGGGCAAGTGACAAAATGCTGGCTTTGCCGCCTTTTAGCGGGTCATTTCCGCTTGGACACGTGATCCGTAGCGTGCATCATGTGACCTTAGCCTCGTTTTAGACGCTCCAATCAATAATGTTAAAAGTCACGTGATGTCTTCCTAAATGGCCTAAACTGGTTCTCCCAAGTTCAAGCAGTTCTAAATTAAAACGGATTTCTCGCTACCGAGGTCATTGGTCAACAATGACGTCGTATCTAAAAATAGCGAGGAGAAAATACCGAACGCTAGGAGATTTTCCGCAAGTGACAATTCCCGGGACTTTGCGATCATGCATTGAGGATGAGAAAAAACGATGTCACGTACATAATAAAAAAAAATGAAGAGAAGATTGGGCAAGTTGTCACACAAGCCCCTCCTCAAGTTTGACGTTCCGTCCAACTCCTCTGGTCCTGTCTTCCTCTTCTTTTTCAGTTTCTCATATCTCCTCGGTTGCGTCCGGATGTCTGCTCAAAAAAATCTGCCCCTACGTTGTTCTTCCCAGGTAAGTATTCTGGTTTTCTTCCTAGTTTTCCTTGGATGCCTACGTCTGCAGCAATGCTTCCCTAGGTCCTGTAACTGGTCTACCCTATGTGTTGAGGTTACCTGGTTACACTCTGAACAGGACTTCACATATCGAGCTATGTCTTCTGTGATGCCGGGCCAATAATAACGGGTGGCTATCCTTTGATTTGTGGCACCATTACCCAGGTGTTCACTCAAAGTAGCACCGTGCCCCCATTCCATAACTTTATTTCTATATATGGATGGCACCACAATCTGTCCATGACTTTTTAGCCCTCTGCCAGCTTTCCTGTGCAAGAGTCCATGTTCCATATAAAAGTCACCCTTTCTTCGAGGGTTATGTGAGTTTTTCAATTTGCCAAAGCAAGGCCCCAATGTGCTATCAGCTGCTTGAGCCCTTTTCATCTTATTCGGATGAATTTCTAACTTAGAGTCCCTCTCTATGCGTTTGGAGTCAGACCTGGTCTGGACGGCAGCCATAACCACAGGCTTTACTGGTTCTCCTAAAAAGACATATCTACGCCCTAACATCAGGGGGTAGAAAGGATCCTCTAAAACTGCAGCATTGATCTCCCCTTCCACATAGCGACAACTGACTTGAATCTTCGCTATGGGCAAATTTAAGGGTAATGCTCCCTTGAGTGGCCCCTGGATATCCACTGTTTCTGTGGTGAGTTGTTCGGGGTGCACCAGAGATGAAGAAACGACCGCGTCATAAGACAAACCTGTGTCATACATCCCGATGACTTGGTTGCCATTCACGGTCACTGTCTCCTGTATAGGTGGGTGATGGAGGCTATTCTGACTCACTGTCAGTTCCTTCCTGTCAACAGCCCTCACCTGCAAACATGCAACATGATGTGGAGGGTTTTTCCTTCTGCACTCGGCAGTATTGTGGTTGCTCATTTTGCACGTCTTACACCACTTTTCTCCCCGCCTCTGAGGCTGGAAATTAGATCTCTGAGTAGTCTTGTAGTCTGGCTTGTCATGCTTTTTGAAGTTAGTATACGGTGGTTTCACTTGGGGGTCCATGTGTGACTGAGCTGTCTGTCTAGGTACGTAATCTGGTTGTTTCCGTCTGGGTGGTGGATTCTCTGATAGTGCTGCCTGATATCGTTCCGCTAACTGGACTATGGATTCTAAAGTGCTGGCCCCATTCTCTGTCAGGAATCTTCTCATGTCGGAAGTCATGGTGTCCTTCAGTTGTTCGATCATGACCATTTCCTTCAGGCCTTCCCAATCATGAGTAAAATTCCCTAGGGCACCCCACTTCTCCACGTAGGAATCCAGTCTCGCAGCAAACTGAGCAAAGTTCTCTCCGACTTCCCTCCTAGAGTTACGGAACCTCTTCCTATAGGCGTCAGCATGTAGCTCATAACGAACCAATAGTGCCTTTTTCAGAGAGTCGTAGTCATCCTGTAAACCTGGAGGAAGCTTGCTATACACGTCATAAGCAGTTCCTCTAAGCCCTTGCGACAGTTTCAGGTTCCACTTGCTCTTCTCCAAACCAAACGTGGTGGCAAACTTCTCAAATTTGTCCAAATACCTATCGATCGAGTCGGCTTGTTCCGAGAAAGCTTCAAATGGAAACGTCAAGGGTCCCAAAGTTGACATGAGTGAGGATGGCAAAGGTCCTGTGCCCCCTGCGTGCAAGGATGGCATATCATCTGACCGTGGCGATAGGTTGCCTGAGGAGGTAGATGCTGTCGCACCGGCTACCGGTTCAACTCTTTGAGCTTGTCCCTGCATCTCTAACTGCTTCATCTTCAATGCATGCTCGCGTTCATCTCTCTCGCTTCTTTCTCTAGCGTCTACAGCTTTTATCCTCTCATCTATTTCTGCTAACTTTATTCGCTCTTCTCTTTCAGCTTTCGCTGTTTCTCGAGCGTAATACTTATCAGTCTCGACACTGACATAATTTGCAAGGTCCACCCCACTATAACCTAGATCTCGACCGGCCTCCCCTAGTGCTGCCTTAAGCTTAACTATTTCAGCCATCTTTTGCAGTTAAAGTCCACACTGAGTAAGCTAGTGCTACCTTCCAATAGTATTTCTAACAACAAGTAAATACTAATTATTTATCAGACTGCTGTAGAATGAAATTACTACAGTTATGGAGACTTAAGGTCTGTAATTCAATGAAATACAAAATCAAGAACTAACTTAATTAAACACAACATATATAAAGGGATTCACCAATCAATGCCTGAATTTCTAGAAAAAATGTTTTCTGTCTTTCTAGAGCTCACTGTGTGAAAATACATGTGTTAAAATGGTATACTGTAATGACTGAATGGATGATACTATCCCAGAGGTATGATAAAATACATAAGTTCAAATCCCGGACCGAGACACCAGTGTCACGTAGCGTTTAAAGGATAAGAGAATTATTTAGAGGAAATAATAGATCTGATGTGGAAGATTTGGCTCAAGGAATCCCTGCTGGGTTTTCCCACTTCCGAAGGGTGACGAAGAGGGTAAATTCTCCTAACTCGACAGGTCTGGAAAAGATTGTAAGGAGATATTTGGTCTCTCGCTACCGTCGTCCCCTTCTCAGTTATCTATTATTATTATTCTTTAATTTATATTATATTTTACGAGCCCCCCCTCCCTTATAAAGGAAGATAAACATAGACAATATTCAACATCTAATGGAAGGAACAAAGCGTGGGGTACAGTATATACACCCAATTGGTTTATTGCAATAAAATGAATAGATGGTGAATGATAGTATTGTCGATGGAATTAGTGTCTGCTGTATGTATTATGTGTCTCACAATTCAAGTGTTTTTCATCATGGATGACTAAACTAGGCATTGATGTAGTGAGTTCCCTTTTTCGTGGACTTAGCTTTTCAGCCCCCGGCTGATAGTGAAGTGTGGTTAGTTCTCCGGTCTCCTGACGTTGCCCCAGGTAGGTCTTGAATGGTTCGGATTTGCCTTCTCTGTGCTCGACTCCGTATTCTGCGCTGAGATTGGACTGTCGTGCAAGGCTCCACCATAGACTGAAGACAAATACGACGGCTTCATTAATTTACTAGCTTTAGAAAGCAGTCTTTCCCTAAGCCGTCCCTCTGCCAGTCACCTCAGATTTTAGTCTCTAACATATATGTCTAGAGTCTAATCTTGAATTCAAGTTTCTCCTGTCTGTCCTTTATTATATTTCTCTGCCCCAGTGGCAGTATTATAATTCTTTAGACTGATTTATCGTCAACTTAACCCGATTGATTATTATAAATGTCAGTTAAACCCACCAAATTTATCATAGAAATGTCGGCAACAGTATTCTAGTTCTGCGCCTCTAGCCTAATCGTCATGTCATTATGATGAATTTAACAAATAATTGGACATCCGTGTTTTAGAATTGTCTGACAACATTATCACACACTTCATGTCTGGTCGCATCGTCATATAATTTATAATGAATATATGTCACGGTCTGTCAACATTATCGTTAATATTAATTTCCGTTAGTCTAAACGTCGGGTCGAAATTAATCAAATAATATGGAAATTAATAGCTATATATATATATATATATTCCCGTTATACATTATTATGAACATGTACATATCCCGTGGGATCATAAAATATACCCGATCACATGTGGCTGGATGTGATCGTAAAACAAAAATATGAATAAAGTAAACATACCAATCTTGCGTCGATTTTGCAAGGTACTACACATTTCATCACATTATATTCTAGCGAGATTTCACTTACCTACTCAAAGATGGACGCTAACCCGCAATTTAGGCACGTGGCTTCAGTGCTTTTAATGCGAGAATTCGCCGATATCTGGGTTAGACCTAGCTTTCTTGAGGGTTCCTGGGCAAGTGACAAAATGCTGGCTTTGCCGCCTTTTAGCGGGTCATTTCCGCTTGGACACGTGATCCGTAGCGTGCATCATGTGACCTTAGCCTCGTTTTAGACGCTCCAATCAATAATGTTAAAAGTCACGTGATGTCTTCCTAAATGGCCTAAACTGGTTCTCCCAAGTTCAAGCAGTTCTAAATTAAAACAGGTTCCTAGCTACCGAGGTCATTGGTCAACAATGACGTCGTATCTAAAAATAGCGAGGAGAAAATACCGAACGCTAGGAGATTTTCCGCAAGTGACAATTCCCGGGACTTTGCGATCATGCATTGAGGATGAGAAAAAAACGATGTCACGTACATAATAAAAAAAATGAAGAGAAGATTGGGCAAGTTGTCACAATATATATATATATATATATATATATATATATATATATATATATATATATATATATATATATATATATATATATATATATATATATATATATATATATATATATATATATATATATATATATATTTGATGTTGTGAAGTTTAAGTGATAATAAACTTAACAAAAAAACCTAAGTTAATGTGTCGGTCAGACCCCTACCCATTTATTCATAGTTTTCCACGATTGTGCGTACTGTTTGTTGCATAATTGTGAGCGTTTGAGTGGTTAAACGTATAGATTACCTGTACGGAGAGTATTATTGTCTAATAAGAAATTACAGTCCTAAAGATAGGCTGGATTAGAGTATCTTCTCAATCCAGAGACAGATTCTACCCTTAAATTATTTACTCGTGGAAGCTATTTCTTACACCTTTATTCTCACCTATTTACCACTATCACTTCTACTCAGACTGGGTCTAATAACTCCCTATACCTATCTTTAAACCATCCACGACAGGCATGCGAACATTTAAAATACTCCGAAATGCAAAGAGGTCGCTGTAAACATGAATGTTTGCAGCATGGTAACAGGAGAAGATGAAAATTCTCGATGAGAGGTCACAACAAGTGGGCCTGAAAAAACACAGAGAAAAGACAAAGATTACAAGAAATGATAACAAGATTGAACTTGAAGAAACACCACTAAAGGATGTAGAATCGTACACATATCTTGATAGTAATATAGACAAAGTTGGAGTGACAGACAATGATATGAAAATAAGAATACAAAAAGCAAGAGGCACTTTCATTGCATTGAGAAACATATGTAGGTCAAGAGAAATCAAGTCCAACACGAAAATAATAATCTTCAACTCAAATGTCAAGTCAGTCCTATTGTATGGCTCTGAGACATGGAGAGCAACAAAAACAACAACTAAAAAGCTACAGACTTTTATAAACGGGTGCTTGCGTAGAATAGAAAGACTGAAATGGTATGACAAAGTCACAAATGTGGAATTGATGACAAGAAGCAGACAAGTGCCAGTGGAACAAGAACTGAGAAGAAGACGCTGGCGATGGATAAGACACACATTGAGGACACCTGTTGATAGCATTACAAGGCAGTCCTTGTTCTGGAATCCACAGGGAAAGAGAGGCAGAGGTGACCAAAAAACACACGGAGAAGAGAACTGGATACAGAGGAGGTGAAAACAATGAGGAAAACATGGAAAGAACTTGAGCGGAAGGCACGGGACAGGAAGACTTGACATGTGTTTGTTGAAGGCCTATGCTCCTCGGGAAGCTAAAGGGTATTGAAAAGGAGCATTTTCCGAAATCGCAGATAATTTCAAACATATCAGTGAAAGTGGGACTGCAAAGATTAAATTGATGACACTTGAAATTTTACAGCTGATCGATGCAAGACCAAAAACTAAGCAAGAACAATAAGAATATGATCTATATTTTGTTGTTTTATAAACTACACTAAGTCATTTAACACGGTGAATCACGAGTAAATTATCAAAATGTTAGATAGCATAAACATCTATGGTTAAAACTTAAGAATAATAAATAACATGTATTGGCAAGAAACAGGTGTTATAACAAAGTATGAACATTTCAATAGGTTAAAAAAAAGTGTTTGAAAAGGATATGTGGTGTCACCAGATCTGTCCAATTTGCAGGGAAAATGGTTCAGTCCATCAAGTACACAGGGATCGAATTAAGAAGCACTTGGGACCCAAAGATGCAGCAATAGGGAATGCAGTCAGCGACCCATAGCTGGAATGCGTGCGTCAGGGTCAGCGAACCAGAGCTGACCAAGACCCTACTCCACCTCCAAGTGGTGGTCCTGGAAACAGGCTGCATGACTGCAGTCTGGCTGAGAGAGTAGGGATCAAAGTGGGAAGGCAAACCCGGTCCAAAAAAATGCCGTGCTGAAGTCGAATGTGTCGGCCGAAAGGTGCCGATATCGCAGCTTCGCTGTAAACGGACACGACGCAAGCAACGTCCTTTTCAGGACGAACGAGGAAGAAGAAGAAGAAGAAGCACTTGCTTGACACAAGGACAGTTTTACGTTGCGTGTTCTAAGGTCACAGTTTTACGTTGCGTGTTCTAAGGTCACTTCGCCAAATAATCTGTTTTTATTGGCACGATCATGCAAGCCCATCAGTTGGCACCTTCAATCAAATATTGTGTACAGGGAAGTTATAACTTAAACTTCAAAAGTGAAATCGGCTTTTAACATACCTAAAGAGTAACTACTATTTTGATATTATGTGTTAGTTATCCCACTTTTCATGTTGCATTACACAATTTTAAAATACACCGGATTAATATTTGAAATGATTCATGAGTTTTATAAGTTACAAAAAAAAAAAGCACAGGTATTTTCTAGATTCCCAATGCGAAGAACGGGTACGGGCTTTAGTTACTTATATTTTAAGAAAGCAATCCACAATCTTCGAGTATGTTTGTGGTAAAGTGGGATGTTATAAATATTTATAGGGGACTTAGTGTACTGACTGAGATCAGCTGTGAAGGTATCTATATCTAATAAGAGTAGTGTATTATAGATAACCTTACTTACTGCCACATATGTATACCTCAGTCAGAATTACTCTGGAATAGTGTGATGACTACGTTATATGTCTAGGGTATGTGTATGATGAAGTGTAAGTCATAACAACAACAGACAGATAAACAATTTAATTTATTCCACCACACTTGACAACACTGTGACACTCACATACATATAACACTCTAAGAGGATATCTTAAAGGAGTCAGTGATAACTTTTCAAATAACAATATGTATTCAGTGCTGTCATGAATGTATATGTGTCCTGATTCAAATACAAAGGGAACCAGGAATCACAATCAATTTTAATTACAAGTTATATGTACAGAATTTATTAATATGATTCTTATAGTGACATATATTATTAATGGTATCCTATGTGTGTCAGTTGTGTCGTGGTAATATGAGGTAATACTGGTTTTGTTTTGTTCAAGCTCTGTTGGTATTTGTCATCATGACTTCAATAGTTTGTTTCTATTGGAACTAGTATTGGAGATGTTCTCAGTTCCTGGTATTAAAACAATTAAATTCCCCTCTTAATTTTAGTTTATAATGTCATTTTAAGATGGGGGTACATAATGTTGAGCTCCATGGCCACACTCTCTTATCTTGCGTGATGACTGCAGTAAAAGACTCCTCTGCTCGAGTACTGTAATGAGTTCTGGAGCCACCCCACTGGTTGCTATATGGACCAAGGAGTATGCTGTCCACCTCTGGCTTCACAAAGCTCTGACCAGGTGCTGCTCAATAACTTTAAGACCACGGTCCCTGAAACAAGAAGGTTGTACCTTCTACGTCAGAACTAATTTATACTCCATTTTTACACTGAGCACAATACATCACAAACATTGAGTTCAGAGCGTTAGGCCAACTGTCAGCTTCATCTGAAATACTTTATACCAGTATTTCCCTCCCTAATGGTTACTACGCCTCTGCAATTCCAGCATTATTTCTTTCTAGTTAATAATCTAGGTGTCAGTGTACTGTTTGGCCATTCCATGCAGTTTTACTTTCCTCCGACACCTTCTGTTCAGGCTGGAGCACTATAGGCTTTACATCATGTTAGCTACTGAACCACACATATATACAGACATAAATTATCAATTTACATTCAATTTTCATTAAAAGATATTGAATATTTCAAGCTTACCACAATTCATGGAAATAATAATAAACAGTTTCGTTGACTGGCAATGAATATAGCACAACTCCGATCTGCCGATGTCCCAGGCTTTATTTTATAAAAAATATACACTGGTGCTCAACGCACTGCTTCTTAGTAGGTTTATTACAAGATGTGGCAATGAACAGACGCTCTGAATTGTGTATATTCGCAGCTCTACCCAATCACACCACGTCTACACATCTTTTCAAAAAAGTACCCCTTTCTCACGTTTCCCCTGACAACACAAGATAGTATTTATAGTCCGACCAATCGTGTTTAGTCTTTCATTTGTTGCGCTCCAATCACATAGGAGTTAACATGGTAGGCTATTTCCGTAACGTAATGTTTCTTCAAACACGTTATAAAAAAATTTTATGAGCAGAAATGATTTCATGCTGTCAGGCACCCCCACTATTTTATTTTGGCCATAACTTGGTAATTCCTAGACTATTTGCGTAACGTTTTACATATTCTTTGTCAGCAAACCCTAAGGAACCCAAATATACGAATTTAAGGGAGCTAGGTGGCTGCGTTCAAAATGTGCATTTTCTACCATCTCCTGTTCACTTCAATCCCCATGTGGTGTCTGGGTACTGTCATGTTTTCAAACGTAAACCCATCTAATGTCATCTTTCCCAATAAGCGTTTTTCAGGATTTTAAAACCTAACTCTGGTATGGGTAGTGAATTTTATCACTGTCGATTTGAAATAAAGTTAGTGCATATGGCCTTACACGCTTGATGGCAGCAACTGTGTATCGCGCGACGCGTGTTTAGTGTTGCAGGTGTCCCTGCTTTCTGCCTCTCCCTTCTCTGTATCCTTTAGTCCATCTGTCTTTTAGTTACGCCGTGTATAAAATGGAATGAATGAAATATTAAATTTAGGTCATTGATCAGCTTGCGTATCTCAAGGTTTTTCCAAGAAATACAGTACACGTTTCATTGAAGAAAGCGGGTAATAATACAGTAGGCTTTTACTATCAACGTGAAAACGTTACAATTTGCAGACGAAGTAGAAAACAAGGGGGATTTCGAGTACAGGCATTGTGACAGCACTGTTCTTTACCATTCTTCTTTCCTTTTATTAAATTTATTTGTTAGGCTTTGCATTTACGTTTTAATTTATATATGGGGATTAGAATAATTCACGACAATGTTAACAGAAGATGAGTGCTGGAATACATCGTAAGTATGCCAAATATTGAAGGACAACGACATAGATGACAAAAGAGAGTGAAGATACTGAACATCATGGCATGAACAACAGTCAACAAAAGTATTGATAAACGCACAGAGAACAGGAAGTTGTGGAGAGTCATGATCACCTATGCCACCAGCCATGTGTTACGTGCAGTCTTTGATATCTTACAATATTATACATTTGTTTGCTTGTTATGTTCGCAAATATTTTGTAAACAAAATAGATACTTTTTAGTGCTTAAGGAAAAGTGATTATTGAGTTACTTCCCTTGAAAGTTGTGTCGTCTCTTTCGATCGAACTCCGCGGATGAATCCAGTTTTACTGCGATTTATTCTTTGTTTGGGTAGTAATAGATTGTTCTTGCTTCAGAATATCTATGGCCTGAATTTATGTGTATTGTTTGTCTGAGTAGGACGAGTCTGTCTTATATCTGTATATCTTTACATATCTATGTCGAACTATATGTTCTTTTGTCTCTAGAGAGGTCAAAGGCTATTCGGCGGATGTGTCGCTAGAGAGGGGTGATTTGGCTTCGTCCTGATAGGGACTGTGTTTTTCTATGTCGGCTTGTCGCCGGAAAAAGTGATCTCTATATTTGTGGGGAAAGTGATAGTCGTCTAGACCTATCGTGTATGCTTTACCCCAGTGTTTATTCTTATTGCCAAGGAATGGCAGAATCATATTTCTGATACCAAGGTAATAAAAGATACTCTTTTGAACTCTCGTACGAAGCCACCATTTTCGATAGGTACGATTTGTATGTCTGAGAGAATATATTTGACTCGATGAAAACGACTTCGATTCCTAGCAGCACTATATCCTGTAGAATGCAGTCAATCGTTCATGATAAAATCTACAGAGCAATGAAATATTTAGTGAATGATTAACTTTGATTCAGTTGTATCCAAACGTGAGTGACAGCTCACGAGAGAAGCCATCTTGCATTCAAATATTTTATGACTTTCAAGAAGAGAAAAGGGTTGCCCCGTATTATCGCTTGTTGAGTCCAGAGATCACTGCTACACGTGAGAACCCTTTACTAGCGGTTCAATAGGATTATATGGAAAAATATGTGCTGAACATTATGTTAAAGAATCTTCGCTAGACGAGGTTAGGTCTAGAAGCCATCTGGAATATTATTTATAAGCTGACGTGCTCAGTCAGTAAACTCAGATGATATATATATGGGCAATACTGAGTGCTTGGCTACTGACAGTCCATTATACTATTATTCTACATGAGTGCCCATGTAACATTGCAAGACCATTTATCCACTGTACCATGATGTATTATGCCAACCTGTGATTTGTCACTATCTGTGCTGTCGAGTGTGTACGTCTAATTAAACTAGTAAAGGTACACAGTCGTTGGTGTCGATGACTTCCAGCCATACATGAGTGTGAGAAAAGAACATTTGTCAACACCACGAACTCTTCTTATCATTCGCATATTATACACTCAATCTATGTCTACACACCACTGCGTAGGTCAAGTTGACATTCCATACTCAAACCACGAGCAACACAACAACACAGTATTTAACTCTGGTGATGTTCGAGTGAGCTTCAGATCTTTCAGCATGTCTCTTGCTCAGGGCAAGGGTCTTGTATTAAGAGTTTATCAACTTCGTTGCTGACCTTTGTCTTCCAGCACACACCCATCATTAACACCACTGATTGCTGGGATTGTAGCACTGGTTTGTGTACACTACAGTGGAGCAAACAACACCATATATTTATCACCATGGTACTTCAAAAAGAAGACTATAGCCCATTGCAAGAGAATTGGAGACAAAAAAGACAATTGTAAGTAAGACGTAGAAAGACCTTGAGCTGATGACACGTGACAGAACTTGAGCTAATGACACGTGACAGACCTTGGGCTGATGACACGTGACAGACCTTGGGCTGATGACACGTGACAGACCTTGGGCTGATGACACGTGACAGACCTTGGGCTGATGACACGTGACAGACCTTGTGCTGATGACACGTGACAGACCTTGGGCTGATGACACGTGACATACCTTGGGCTGATGACACGTGACAGACCTTGAGCTAATGACACGTGACCGGCCTTGGGCTGATGACACGTGACAGACCTTGGGCTGATGACACGTGACAGACCTTGGGCTGATGACACGTGACAGACCTTGGGCTGATGACACGTGACAGACTTTGAGCTGATGACACGTGACAGACCTTGAGCTGATGTCACGTGACAGAACTTGGATTGTGTTTGTTGAAGGCATATGCTGATTGGAGAGCTAAAAGGTTCTAACTGGTATGGCACTGTATTATATTGTATTATCATACTCATCACTTTCCTTTGCACTGCTTACGAAACATAGAGCCACCACTGCCGTTGGACCCTTGCAGGAAGCCTTGGACCAAGCAGACGCAAGCTCTTTGAAGCGGTGGTTTCTGGGACAATTTATTTTAGATGATGAAGTTGCCAGCCCCATCTACAACCTCATATTAATGGCTTGTACGACATGTATAGGACTGGTCAGCAGATCTCTGCACCTGTAGCACCAGCCCCCAACCTCACATTAATGGCTTGTACGACATGTATAGGACTGGTCAGCAGATCTCTGCACCTGTGGCACCAGCCCCCGACCTCACATTAATGGCTTGTACGACATGTATAGGACTGGTCAGCAGATCTCTGCACCTGTGGCACCAGACCTATGACAGTTGAACATCTGCTCCAGCCCTGCCCAACTTACAGCAGTGAATGGAATGGCGTATAGCAACAACCCACTTCTATTCACGAAAAACTGTTTGGAGATGTCAGGAACCTTTAGCTGACTACCGCCTTTATTAGAATCATTAATGTAGAAGTCTGAAGGCGAACGAGATGTCAGGAACCTTTAGCTGACTACCGCCTTTATTAGAACCATTATTGTAGAAGTCTGAAGGCGAACGAGATGTCAGGAACCTTTAGCTGACTACCGCCTTTATTAGAACCATTATTGTAGAAGTCTGAAGGCGAACGAGATGTCATGAACCTTTAGCTGACTATTGCCTTTATTAGAACCATTATTGTAGAAGTCTGAAGGCGAACGAGATGTCAGGAACCTTTAGCTGACTTCTGCCTTTATTAGAACCATTATTGTAGAAGTCTGAAGGCGAACGAGATGTCAGGAACCTTTAGCTGACTACCGCCTTTATTAGAACCATTATTGTAGAAGTCCGAAGGCGAACGAGATGTCAGGAACATTTAGCTGACTATTGCCTTTATTAGAACCATTATTGTAGAAGTCTGAAGGCGAACGAGATGTCAGGAACCTTTAGCTGACTATTGCCTTTATTAGAACCATTATTGTAGAAGTCTGAAGGCGAACGAGATGTCAGGAACCTTTAGCTGACTTCTGCCTTTATTAGAACCATTATTGTAGAAGTCTGAAGGCGAACGAGATGTCAGGAATTTTTAGCTGACTTCTGCCTTTATTAGAACCATTATTGTAGAAGTCTGAAGGCGAACGAGATGTCAGGAACCTTTAGCTGACTACCGCCTTTATTAGAACCATTATTGTAGAAGTCTGAAGGCGAACGAGATGTCAGGAACCTTTAGCTGACTATTGCCTTTATTAGAACCATTATTGTAGAAGTCTGAAGGCGAACGAGATGTCAGGAACCTTTAGCTGACTACCGCCTTTATTAGAACCATTATTGTAGAAGTCTGAAGGCGAACGAGATGTCAGGAACCTTTAGCTGACTATTGCCTTTATTAGAACCATTATTGTAGAAGTCTGAAGGCGAACGAGATGTCAGGAACCTTTAGCTGACTATTGCCTTTATTAGAACCATTATTGTAGAAGTCTGAAGGCGAACGAGATGTCAGGAACCTTTAGCTGACTATTGCCTTTATTAGAACCATTATTGTAGAAGTCTGAAGATGAACGAGATGTCAGGAACCTTTAGCTGACTATTGCCTTTATTAGAACCATTGTTGTAGAAGTCTGAAGGCGAACGAGATGTCAGGAACCTTTAGCTGACTATTGCCTTTATTAGAACCATTATTGTAGAAGTCTGAAGGCGAACGAGATGTCAGGAACCTTTAGCTGACTATTGCCTTTATTAGAACCATTATTGTAGAAGTCTGAAGGCGAAGGAGATGTCAGGAACCTTTAGCTGACTTCTGCCTTTATTAGAACCATTATTGTAGAAGTCTGAAGGCGAACGAGATGTCAGGAACCTTTAGCTGACTACCGCCTTTATTAGAACCATTATTGTAGAAGTCTGAAGGTGAACGAGATGTCAGGAACCTTTAGCTGACTACCGCCTTTATTAGAACCATTATTGTAGAAGTCTGAAGGTGAACGAGATGTCAGGAACCTTTAGCTGACTTCTGCCTTTATTAGAACCATTATTGTAGAAGTCTGAAGGCGAACGAGATGTCAGGAACCTTTAGCTGACTTCTGCCTTTATTAGAACCATTATTGTAGAAGTCTGAAGGTGAACGAGATGTCAGGAACCTTTAGCTGACTTCTGCCTTTATTAGAACCATTATTGTAGAAGTCTGAAGGTGAACGAGATGTCAGGAACCTTTAGCTGACTTCTGCCTTTATTAGAACCATTATTGTAGAAGTCTGAAGGCGAACGAGATGTCAGGAACCTTTAGCTGACTTCTGCCTTTATTAGAATCATTATTGTAGAAGTCTGAAGGCGAACGAGATGTCAGGAACCTTTAGCTGACTACCGCCTTTATTAGAACCATTATTGTAGAAGTCTGAAGGTGAACGAGATGTCAGGAACCTTTAGCTGACTACCGCCTTTATTAGAACCATTATTGTAGAAGTCTGAAGGTGAACGAGATGTCAGGAACCTTTAGCTGACTTCTGCCTTTATTAGAACCATTATTGTAGAAGTCTGAAGGCGAACGAGATGTCAGGAACCTTTAGCTGACTTCTGCCTTTATTAGAACCATTATTGTAGAAGTCTGAAGGTGAACGAGATGTCAGGAACCTTTAGCTGACTTCTGCCTTTATTAGACCCATTATTGTAGAAGTCTGAAGGTGAACGAGATGTCAGGAACCTTTAGCTGACTTCTGCCTTTATTAGAACCATTATTGTAGAAGTCTGAAGGCGAACGAGATGTCAGGAACCTTTAGCTGACTATTGCCTTTATTAGAATCATTATTGTAGAAGTCTGAAGGCGAACGAGATGTCAGGAACCTTTAGCTGACTTCTGCCTTTATTAGAACCATTATTGTAGAAGTCTGAAGGCGAACGAGATGTCAGGAACCTTTAGCTGACTTCTGCCTTTATTAGAACCATTATTGTAGAAGTCTGAAGGCGAACGAGATGTCAGGAACCTTTAGCTGACTATTGCCTTTATTAGAATCATTATTGTAGAAGTCTGAAGGCGAACGAGATGTCAGGAACCTTTAGCTGACTTCTGCCTTTATTAGAACCATTATTGTAGAAATCTGAAATCGAACGAGAAAGACGAAGAAGAAGTATGACATGCCTCAGGGTTCAGTATGCCTGTTCTTTCTTTGTCGCTTCAAAGACACACTAGAACTACGGCGAGGTGTATTGTCATTTACTGTTTTATTTTGCAATGTATTTTTGCCACTTATTTCGACTATAAGGCATCCAATTCTGTATTTGCAATTCCACTTATGGTTGCTTATCAAATTTATCAGTATTGTACAGTACACAATTTTACTTCATCCCCTTCTTAATTCTTTTGTATACGTGGAATAATTTGCCGTGGGCCGCGTTCAGTAATGTTCAGCGTTGAATTATATAATATTGCATCTCGCACTCTTAACAGATGCGCATGAGTCCTTCAGAACTTTTCCCGCATTTTTTATCTACGCAGATTATTTCTATTGTAGCCTTGAAAAATGACCGGTTAGAACAGAAAATTAATATAGGATGTGTCAAGGACATCGGCCGTCTCCCAAAATTATTCATATCCAATGCATAATAGGATAGCAAATAACCTGGATGTTGATTTGTCAAGAGCAGAAGTTATGCAGATGACCTAGTTTCCATAAATACAATGGAAGAGGTACTGAAGTATGTGTGAATGGGATTAATTGGCGAGAACGGGGCGATGGCAATGACACGTGCGAAAATAAAAATAAAAACAACAGATGTTTGATTTTTAGTAAAAACAAAAAGTAGATCGCTTATAAATTAATTTATAATATATTATTATTGATTATTAGTTCCTCAGCTGAATCCCCACTTCAGACAAGAGTAAACCTTTTTTAGTATTTCTGACGCTCTATGTATTAATGTATTTAAATGAAAGATATGAACGGATAACAGCAAGTGTAAGAAGTAGCCTGATGAAGACGACAAAAAATAATGAAGGAATGGGAAATTATGGTGATAATGATAGTAATAAAGATGATGTAAAATGAAAAAAATATTTAGAGAAAAAAAAAGACAGAAAATAAATAATAACTTACATTTTGAAGTAAAAATAAAAGAAGCTTTGAAGATAATGTTTCTTGCTTGTAAGAGCGTGAGCCAGAAAAACGGAACAAACACCTGAACGTGTACAAGAAGAGAAATATCAGACTTCAAATACAGAAAATGTTGTACAAGAAATAAACGTAAAAGAGACCATGCAAGATACACAGTAAATCTTCATAATAAATTCTATTGTCGCTTCATATAGAGCATTCAGCCACCACTGGAGCTGGTTCCCCCGGACAACAAGCACCACTAGAACATTCAGCCACCACTGGAGCTGGTTCCTCCGACAACGAGCTCCACTAGAACATTCAGCCAGAACTGCAGCTGGTTCCCCCGACAACAAGCTCCACTAGAACATTCAGCCACCACTGGAGCTGGTTCCCCCGGACAACAAGCACCACTAGAACATTCAGCCACCACTGGAGCTGGTTCCCCGACAACGAGCTCCACTAGAACATCCGTGTGCTCTTGCAGCTGTGGTTTTTGTAGCAGTCTGTTTTACATCATGAGGTTGCCAGCCCCGTGCACATACACACACCCTCATATCAGTCGTATCTTACGACATGCCTGAGATAGTAGTAGTTTATTCTTTCTTTATCTCCGTAGATACCCCCCGGAATCTGCGGGGGGTGTCACGGGATTGTCTCCCCTGCTCCGCAGTAGTTATCAAACAAAAGCCAAAACTTAATGGGTGCATTCAAAGGTATCAACCTGTGCTCAAGATTATTCTTGGCAGAGATATAAATGGAAGAATGATGCTTCTACTTCAGGGCGCCTCGCGGGAATCTTAAGAATTCAAGCATAACAACCGAGATCATCTAAACCGTCATGAACTTTGAGGACAAGATATTTACTCGTATTTGCCTGAGCCCCCAAATGAAATGATTCGGTAAAATCTTAATCTAATAGCTCTTTATGTTTACGTATTTAAAACAGTATTTGTCATACGTGTGCAGACATACAATTCACTCAATTGTGATTATCCAACTACAGCTTTAAGTTACATATAAACAGGTTTAACTAGATGTAAAATAAATAACGCTGTTTAGAATAATGAAGCGATGGTACTTATCATCATTGGATGATTTATATTTTGGTGACAAACATCTGAAATATTCATTGATTTCCCTTATTTGCTACTTAGCGTCCAGTGTGGAGTCCATTGGCGTCTGCTTCAACCGCTGTTGGTTCCCTCCGGTGCTTTAAACTGTACTTCTTGTCATTAGTCAAAAATTGTGGCAGCAGCAGGTCTCTTGCACAAGGCCAAGGTAGCTTACGTTTTGAAGTCAAGCTTCTTTAAGACCCGTCTGATGAGGTGTCTAGCGTTGCTGGCAACTTGTACCGCAAAGTTAATGCTGCGTTCCGTCACTGTTGGTGACTTAAACCACAGACCCGCTATCGGGCAAAGTAATACACACGTTTGATGCACAAAATGGCTGTAATTTACTGCAACTAGTTTAAGATGCAGTATTCCCTCAGATAGATGAAGTAACAGTGTACTGATGTGGCAGTTCAGGGCTAAAAGTCAGATGTGTGACTCCTTAAGGTGGTTCCCAGGTTCTTTTGAGGCAAAGATTTGTGTTTCTTATTCAAAAGTTGGATTGTTATAATCATAGAATGAGTTTTGGTTTTAACTGTTCATAACATAAAAGAAATCAGAACGTGATTCAAATAGTAAATGTATCCAAGAAGAGGTATATCTGGAACATGAACTTTTATTTACTCAACTTCTGGCAAGCTGAAATCAACATCTTCAATCTCTGTGCATGAGTATGCAGGATAATATTCAATGTCTAAACTGGCACAAAGTCAAGGTCTATATCTGATGTGGAATAGTCAATAGTATCATCAAACACGAAAAACTGTTCTTCAAAAATGTCTTCTCTGTAAACTGTTATTTCAACCTGTATGTTCTCAACGTCTTCAACTTCATGTTTTGTATTCTCTGATATTTCTTCAAAGGTAGGAGAGTGTGGTTCTTCTATAGGTTCTTCTATCTCAATGCTTACGTTGTTGCGACTACGTTTAGCTTTTTTTTACTATTACATCGTTTGGACATCACACAGGCTCATGTTAGAGAGCACAGCCGCAATGAGCAAAGATTAACATTAATACGACCAAGGATATTGCAAATTGCAATTAAAAGGCTCTTTGCATGAAGCCAGCAACCTCAGCCTGTGAAACAAACTGCTACGTAACGCCCGCATAATGTTCGAGGGAAATCTCAGGTTATTTTTTATGTCTAACAGGGCATTGATTTTAGTGGGTTCCCTTTATTAGGCGGTGAAACAGAGACAAGAGTCCCTCGCCAAGGTACTCGCCGATTTCGGAATACCCATTGCAGTGGGTCGGCTCAGGAACGCCAGTCATGAGCAGCGAACTCCTTCAAATGTCCTCGCCAAATGTTAATCCAGTCCAAATCCCGGTCGACTGGAAAAATCTTGCCGTCGCCCGGGTTTAAAATCACAAAGTCGCCAATGTTGTAAAATTAGCGCGGCTAAAACTGCTAATAAAGGAACATGGTGGTCTGAGGCATGTTTTTTGCTAACAGGGCAACTGAAGGGGTTCCGGGACAGGAAGCGAAAGTTCACTTGCACTGGGAATGTTTTGACATTGTGACAACTGGGGAACAAATAAGAGAAAGACGCAGAAGAAGAAGAAGAAGAGAAAAAGACGCTTGACAGTCAAACAACATGGCACCGATGAGAGTTATACACGAACCAAGGAAGGAAAGGTATGAGGTTATGAACAACAGGTAGAACAACGTGGCACTTGATGAGAGTTATGACAAACAACGGGGAACTGATAAAGAGTTATCAAACAACGAAGAAGAAGAAGAGACGCACGATGAGACAGTCAAACAACGTGGCACTGATGAGAGTTATCAAACAACGTGGCACTGATGAGAGTTATCAAACAACGTGGCACTGATGAGAGTTATCAAACAACGTGGCACTGATGAGAGTTATCAAACAACGTGGCACTGATGAGAGTTATCAAACAAACGATGGTTATCAAACAACGTGGCATGATGAGAGTTATCAAACAACGTGGCACTGATGAGAGTTATCAAACAACGTGGCACTGATGAGAGTTATCAAACAACATGGCACTGATGAGAGTTATCAAACAACGTGGCACTGATGAGAGTTATCAAACAACGTGGCACTGATGAGAGTTATCAAACAACGTGGCACTGATGAGAGTTATCAAACAACATGGCACTGATGAGAGTTATCAAACAACGTGGCACTGATGAGAGTTATCAAACAACGTGGCACTGATGAGAGTTATCAAACAACATGGCACTGATGAGAGTTATCAAACAACGTGGCACTGATGAGAGTTATCAAACAACGTGGCACTGATGAGAGTTATCAAACAACATGGCACTGATGAGAGTTATCAAACAACATGGCACTGATGAGAGTTATCAAACAACGTGGCACTGATGAGAGTTATCAAACAACGTGGCACTGATGAGAGTTATCAAACAACATGGCACTGATGAGAGTTATCAAACAACGTGGCACTGATGAGAGTTTGGCACTGATGAGAGTTATCAAACAACGTGGCACTGATGAGAGTTATCAAACAACGTGGCACTGATGAGAGTTATCAAACAACGTGGCACTGATGAGAGTTATCAAACAACGTGGCACTGATGAGAGTTATCAAACAACATGGCACTGATGAGAGTTATCAAACAACGTGGCACTGATGAGAGTTATCAAACAACGTGGCACTGACGAGAGTTATCAAACAACATGGCACTGTTGACAGTTATCAAACAACATGGCACTGTTGAGAGTTATCAAACAACATGGCACTGACGAGAGTTATCAAACAACATGGCAACGATGAGAGTTATCAAACAACATGGCACTGATGAGAGTTATCAAACAACATGGCACTGATGAGAGTTATCAAACAACATGGCAACGATGAGAATTATCAAACAACACGGCAACGAGGAGAGTTATCAAACAACATGGCACTGATGAGAGTTATCAAACAACATGGCACTGATGAGAGTTATCAAACAACATGGCAACGATGAGAGTTATCAAACAATATGGCAACGATGAGAGTTATCAAACAACATGGCACTGATGAGAGTTATCAAACAACATGGCACTGACGAGAGTTATAAAACAACGTGGCACTGATTAAAGTGATCAAACAACATGGCAACGATGAGAGTTATCAAACAACATGGCAATGATGAGAGTTATCAAACAACATGGCAACGATGAGAGTTATCAAACAACATGGCACTGATGAGAGTTATCAAACAACATGGCACTGATGAGAGTTATCAAACAACATGGCACTGATGAGAGTTATCAAACAACATGGCAACGATGAGAGTTATCAAACAATATGGCAACGATGAGAGTTATCAAACAACATGGCACTGATGAGAGTTATCAAACAACATGGCACTGACGAGAGTTATCAAACAACGTGGCACTGATTAAAGTGATCAAACAACATGGCAACGATGAGAGTTATCAAACAACATGGCACTAATGAGAGTTTATCAAACAACATGGCACTGATGAGAGTTATCAAACAACATGGCAACGATGAGAGTTATCAAACAACATGGCACTGATGAGAGTTATCAAACAACATGGCACTGATGAGAGTTATCAAACAACATGGCAACGATGAGAGTTATCAAACAATATGGCAACGATGAGAGTTATCAAACAACATGGCACTGATGAGAGTTATCAAACAACATGGCACTGACGAGAGTTATCAAACAACGTGGCACTGATTAAAGTGATCAAACAACATGGCAACGATGAGAGTTATCAAACAACATGGCAACGATGAGAGTTATCAAACAACATGGCAACGATGAGAGTTATCAAACAATATGGCACTGATGAGAGTTATCAAACAACATGGCACTGACGAGAGTTATCAAACAACATGGCACTGATGTGAGTTATCAAACAACATGGCACTGATGAGAGTTATCAAACAACATGGCAACGATGAGAGTTATCAAACAATATGGCACTGATGAGAGTTATCAAACAACATGGCACTGACGAGAGTTATCAAACAACATGGCACTGATGTGAGTTATCAAACAACATGGCACTGATGAGAGTTATCAAACAACATGGCAACGATGAGAGTTATCAAACAATATGGCACTGATGAGAGTTATCAAACAACATGGCACTGACGAGAGTTATCAAACAACATGGCACTGATGTGAGTTATCAAACAATATGGCACTGATGAGAGTTATCAAACAACATGGCACTGACGAGAGTTATCAAACAACATGGCAACGATGAGAGTTATCAAACAACATGGCACTGATGAGAGTTATCAAACAACATGGCAACGATGAGAGTTATCAAACAATATGGCACTGATGAGAGTTATCAAACAACATGGCACTGACGAGAGTTATCAAACAACATGGCACTGATGTGAGTTATCAAACAACATGGCACTGATGAGAGTTATCAAACAACATGGCAACGATGAGAGTTATCAAACAACATGGCACTAATGAGAGTTTATCAAACAACATGGCACTGATTAGAGTTATCAAACAACATGGCAACGATGAGAGTTATCAAACAAAAGTGATATAAGGCACCAAGGGCCGAACGTTGGAGAGGAGCATGATAACATGTGCCTACGGTACAACACTCTGTGATAATTACGAAAGAACTGTGGCCCCGAAAAAAAAGTGTATATAGACCTCGCTTTCAAAAACGGGTGCTTGATTTGAACAGAAGGATTGACATGGTATGTCAAGGTCACAAATGTGGAACTGTCAAAAACGAGACAAGCGTAAGTGGAACAAGAGATAAGAAGATGCTGGAGATGGATAGGACACACACTAAAAAAAACCTGTTGATGATGTCACTACCAGACATTTCTTGTTCTGAAATCTCAGAGCAAAAGAGGTAGAAGAAAATCAAAGAACACATGGAAAAGAGAACTCTAGACAGACATGAAGAGGGTGAAGAAGACATGGCAAGACCTTGAGCTGATGGCACGTGACAGGAAGACCTTGAACTGATGGCACGTGACAGGAAGATTTGGCATAAATCTATCGAAGACCTATACTCCTTGAGGAGTAGAAATGTGAAAGAAGAAGGTCATGCTGACAATTATCCTGGAAATTATCAATTAAGAGGTACTTTAAAAATGAATGCGTCCGCGAAATAAAAGCCACCAATCAAATCCTTAATAAATTAACATTGAATAACTTGTGCACTAAAGTTCACATTTGTTAATCACGAACAAATGATCAAACTCGGTTAATGAAGACTCGTGCTGTGAATAATGAGTAATTTAAGCGATCGGTTTATTGGAACATTGAAGAATTCGTGTCATCGAAGCATTAAAACCTTCATTTAATTAAAACAGTTCAGTGACACACGAAAATTTGTAATACGAAAATTAGCAACGCTTTTAGCAGAATGGATGAGCAATATCATTAATGAATACAGTTGTTAAAGAAATGAAAGTATTTTAGCAGGAATCATTTGTTTACTATGGCCATGACAGGAAGTCAGAAAAGAAAGACTAAGAAATATCCCAACTAACATAATTACCAATGTATGTTACGTCGGTCGGTCTCACTCAAAATAGTAACTCGAGCCAGAAAAAAAAGTACGCAACGCACGGTGTTCAACTTGCGCGGCGTGGGTGTTATATAAAGCAAAATACTTTTTTTTTTTTTTTTTTTTTTTTGTTCTTTCACGAAATTAGTATCTCTCGACAAAGAAAAAGTGCGTAAAAATTGGTGTGCATGAGCCCTCACCCGATGTACAAATCATGAATACTTGAAAGTTTTTGTTAAAACCACTTATTATCAGGGAACACTCTTTGAAAACAATCCACGCACTTTTACACGAAATGTTGTCATCAAAGATTTTTTAAATTAAATCTAAAATAACATAATTCTCGCCGTGTGTACATTGGTCACAGCTGAGGAATGCAACCGTGTTGAAAAATTGTATTGTTTCCATTATATATACTCTCCCGAAAATAGTTACAATCAACAAAGAAAAGCGTTCAAATGACTGTGTTCATGAACAGTTTGATTACACTGTATAATGGAAAGAAACCAAAAACACTCAAAGAATGTACTTCTATCTGCTCATCCGGGAACGGAAACAGCACACTATGATTAAAAACACGTCACGTTTGACGGGTTATTGCTAGTTAATCATAATCATCAAAATCAAAATGATAAATTTAATTTCCTGGAGTGTTAACTCGATAATATATTTGTAATACGTGTCCATGTACGTTTCTTATTATTCAGTCCAATTCAAAATAATGCAGACCTGGATGACCTAAGAGTAGTGCTTCCACAAACAGTGTCAACGATTAAAAAAAGGTGGGATCCAATAGATCCCATCTCATTATAAAATCCCAGGTAATGAAGAGGCTGACAGATTGGCAAAGGAAGGTGGAAAACTTCCTCAGCCTGATGCAAGCATAACTTTCGAGGAGGCATAGAGTTTTATCAGAATCAGATACAGAAACAAATGGGATGTACAGCATCCAGGTCACACACAGAATGATGCATAGAACCAGCTCAAAAGAAGAGAACAAGTGGTAATGTTCAGACTCCGCACGGGCCACAACAGATTGAGATACCATCTATTCAACAAGCTAAAGATAGGAACTACCGATCAGTGTAACTGTGGCACTGATAAAATGACTGCTAAACATCTGCTTCAAAGTTGCCCTACATCTGTGGAACAGTGTCACAGAATATTTTGTCGATCTCTTTTCCTCTCCGGCAGTACTTAGTTACATTTTTTGAGTGGACTAAGTTACGTGCTTTTCTGTGGTCGGCATATTTTCTTCCCTGCCATCAAGCAGATATTTAGTACTTTCAAATCATCTTACAATCCTTTCAGTGAAAAGTCGTCATGTCTGTTTGTTTACTCGTTCATCTCTGCTGGAAAAGGAGACGGATAAGATCATTTTAACCGACAATCATGTTGGAAATTTTCGGGTCTGCCCGACCTCAGGCTACGGATTAGCACTAAAATTGCCCAGCGAATTTGTTTAATCGTTGATAAGGCTGATGTGCCTTCCTCGACCAGATGGGTAAATGAAGAATTTTGTTGACGCAAGTGACGGGTAGTTAGATTACTCACCTGCGCGACACATTTCTGGACAAACAAGAATAATATAATCGTTTCCGGTACACCTTGTTACAAAGACATTACTTTTAATGAAAGTAAGGTGTTGTATTTGAGACAACATTGCCGAGAGAGGATCGGATGTGTTCATTCCACATTTGAGAGACATGACCTCTGCAGTAACGCGCATAAATTTCTATGTGGAAATAATTTGAATTACCGCACAAAACACGCATGTCTGAAACGATTGGCAGACATTCGGAATGAAGGCACAACACCCCTTACGATTAGAGCCCTGCTTAACATCGTAAAAAACAAATGCGTGGGGAAGACAGGCACTATAACCTAACACTTTAGCCAGGTTAAAGCACTGTGAAAATTCAATCGCACCAAGAAGACAACCAGGCCTTACCAGAGTTACGAATAGTACCAGACTGGACTTTATTGGAGCATACTGAGGACTTAGAGCCCAGGACATCGCTACCATTTAAACACGGAAACCGGAATCTGAGGGAACTGAAAAAGAAGTCAAAGGGGGAACTTACTGCTAAAGTAACAACGCCCCAGACTAAGTGTAAGAGGCCTCTACAAGTGCCTTTATTTCTCTGAGCCAGCATTCTGTGAGCCTAAAGATTGACGTAAGTTGTACATTTTAAATTGTATATTTTTTCATTATTAACATGTGAACTAATACGTATATATTCTTCTTCTTTGATCCTTAGCCGCCGACCGTCAAAGCAGTCAGTGACCATCACGCCTAGTGGTGTCTTGTAGGGCAACAACAAATTGATTCCACTTTGCTCGGTCGGTGGCCATCCTTCGTACAGTGCCCCAACTCATACGAGCCTCATACTCCGGATGTCCATCCCGCAGCAAAGTTTGTTCATTTGTTGTTGTTTCCGTAACTTCATTGTTTTTTACATAGACAGGGGTGTCAGCCCTATGCTAAAAACCCCAACCTGGAGGACCAGGGAGTCTGCTTTAGTCTGACCACTGCCCGCGCACGTTTAAATTGTCATGTGAATATTAATATGTGAAAATTGCTAGTGGATGTCCAAGTCATTTGAGGCTGGCAACCTCAGCATATAGAATGATGATTTCATGAACCACCACTGCCAGGGCTGGTGACTGCTTTATTGCGGGTTTCTTATAAAGAAACAAAAGCAGAGATAGTCTCACGTTCCATATGGAGCAGGAAGGGAATGATGACAGAAATGATGTACATGCTTGTTATATTAGTAACCTTTTCAACCAGTGTAAATGTAAAACATTTTCACTCTAAATTTAATGAAAGTTTCAACCTTTTCAACCAGTGTAAATGTAAAACGTTTTCACTCTAAATGTAATGAAAGCTTCAACCTTTTCAACCGATGTAAAAGTAAACATATTCAATCTATATTGTAAACATTTTCAACAAAAGTTAAATATAAAACTATTCATGTTAAATATAAAGATAGTTTTTCGTCCACTGGGATTAATATTAATTGTCAGCGAAGGTAAAAGTTCTGAGATAGATGGGATGGTGGAATGAAAAGAGGGAGGCACATAAGTATGTGTCGGGAAACTCAATACTCAGAGGGTATTCGTTTATCTTCGTTTGACATACCAGTTGGTGGTACCAGTTGTGGGTACTATTTCTGGAACAGGTGAGGGTATACGTGTCCTGAAGTCGACGCTAGATACCATAATCAGACGGGTCTTAGGGACGCGTACCAGCTTTGCAGTTACTCCTTGATTCTACTTGGAACATACTGCAACTCTTAAATCTTGACCAGGGACGCGAGTAATCTAGTCATCTATCTGCAAAAACCCAAACATCAGCGGGAGCAGAAACAACTATTGGCAGCTAAGTAAAACTTAAAAAGCTGCCATGTGGACTGTCCATGTTCGAAAACCATAACATCATACTGTGATGAATACTTTTTTCTAAACAATTATTCATTTTTTATAACTGTTAAACATAACTGATTATTAAACTTGTTACTTGTGCAAAGACAAATCTGATTTAATCATTTTGAATATACTACAACCGTATGTCTCAGGCCATTTCTTAAATAAACTCAAACACAGCTATAAATAATAATAAGAGGAAACTCACTGAATTAACTCAGCTGGGGGCTTGTACGAGCTAAAATTATATTACTTAATCCTTCACAAAAGTTGTCGGCAGATACTAGAGTTAACGTGCTCAACCAATGCCGCATTGTTCTCTTTCTGAATATCTTGTGAACACTCCCTTGAGGTAGAAGCATCATTATCCTTCTACCTACAACTCTGCCACGAGTAATCTTGTGCAAAGGTAGACACCTTTGAAGACCCACATCAGTTACTCTTCAGTTTTGGCCACTGTTGGACCACTACGGCAGAGCTAAAGTGAGGCAACCCGTGACAAACAGAGAAAGAACATATGGCCGACACCAGTACCATTCGTGGAAAAGCTCTACGGAGATGCAAATAGCCTCAAGCTGACCACTGCTTTCTTTGAAAACATTCAAGTGGACGTCTGAGAGTGTACGAAGAGGAAGTTCAATTCACTACCTTCAGCTCCCTAAGGGCATAGGCTTACAAATAAATATGCCGAGTTCTCCTGTCACGTGCCATCAGCTCATGGTCTTTACATGTCTTCCCCGTCATTTTTGCTTCTGTCTCCAGTTCTTTTCTCCGTATATTCTTCAGTCTACCTATGCTTCTCTTACCTTGGGGATTCAAAACTAAAGGGTAATACTATCAACACGTGTCATCAGTGAGTGTCACATCCATCGCCAACGTCTTCTTCTCATATCTTGTTCCGCTAGCATTTGTCTGGTTGTTGTCGCCCATGCATGAAAGTCTGTAACTTCTTGGTTATTGTGCTTGTTGTTCTCCATGTTTCAGAGCCATGCAATAGGACTGACTTGACATTTGAGTTGAACATTCTTCTTTTTGAGTGGGACTGGATTTCTTGTCATTTTCATGTATTTGAAATGTTTTGAAAGCTCCTCTTGCTTTGTGTATCCTTATTTTGAGACCCAAAGATGCAGCAATAGAAAATGCAGTCAGCGACCCATAGCTAGACTGCTTGCGTCAGGGTCAGCGAACCAGAGCTGACCTAGACCCTACTCCACCTCCAAGTGGTGGTCCTGGAAACAGGCTGCATCACTGCAGTCTGGCTGAGAGAGTAGGGATCGAAATGGAAAGGTAAACCCGGTCCCAAATATGCCGTGCTGAAGTCGGATGTATCGGCCGAAAGGTGAAGATATCGCAGCTTCGTTGTAAACGGACACAGCGCAACCAACGTCCTTTTCAGGACGAACGAGGAAGAAGAAGAAGAGGTATCCTTATTTTGATATTACTGTCTGTCCCTGCATTTTTTTCTGTCCCTTCAACTGTGCCTATATTGTGCCAAGACATGTGTAATTTTTACTAGTATACGTGTTCGTTAACGTTGTAAGAATGGGACGGGTACAATGAATATTTCGTAAAGTTAAGAAAGCAACAACGAAGAATGAATGTTCACAATGTTGCGTGCAATAAATTGTTAAGTTGCATGAAAAGTTTATGTTTTATGAGCTTCTTCGTCTGTGTTCAGTTTGTCAATCACGCTAAATCAACAGACCTGTCGCCAAAAGGAAGTCCACAGTTTTTGATCCAGGTCCATGCGTCAGCCTCATAGCTTTTCCCTCAGCTGTGCCCTCGCTCGCCACGTCTGACGTCGTAGATCACTGTGGGCTGAGCAGTTTTTGGAGAAGGTGTTCAGGAGTCTGAGATTCCAGTTTCACGCGGACCTTTATTTGTGTGAGATATCCTGAGTCGACAAAGATGGTATAGTAATCCGCAGTGGGCAGCTCTCAGGCGGAAAAGAATGATTTAATGTGCCTACGAAGTTAGTGAACTGGATCGGATCTGCTGTCCACATCCCTTTCATTCTCCCAAAGGTAGTTGTACTAGTTGTGGATGATGGTTTTCGCCTCTCGATAGGGCCATGGATGGCTGGATTTCTCTATTTTACCACAAGCTCTAGAGAAAGCATCAGCTTTCTTGTTCCCAGTGATTCACATTGGGAGGTGATTGTAAGTTTATTACATGATTGCTTTGGAAGTGGACGAATTTATGCGTTATGTGACATGTCAAAGGTCACATGTGGCTTTGTAAGTTGTGGTCGAGTAACGAAGCTTACCAGTGGTAGTGAAGGAGAAAGGTTCTTCGTGTCTTTCTCTATTTGAGTAGTACTGAAAGTCAGATTTTCAACAAGGTGTTTGAGTTTGTGAATTGTATATCCAAACCGTATATTCAATATATTATATTCAATATATGACTGAAACTCGTCTCTGTGTAAGCAGGAAAAAAAAAACGGTACTTGTGCGTTTATTCACCGGTTAAATCAAATTCTGGAAATTGATTACCAAAACTGAGAACCGTACTTTTTCTTGACCGAAAAATGTTGATTTCACATTGTGATTTGGGAGGCAAGTTAAAAAAAAAGCGTGTCTCTTGCATTCATAGTTGAGACGCTTACGACAGACCCGCCCTCAACCCCCTCCCCCCCCCCCCGTATTTTTTTAAAAAAGTTGTATGCCATCTTTAGCGCCTTTTCATTTGATGTCACGAAATTGTGAGAGAAATAGCATAACATGGTGACTTAGTGTGACTCTTTATTACTTTGATCTTAACTGTTTGCGTACAGAAGCAGTCATTTTCGAGAGATGGGGCCTACCTAGCTATAAATGGGTACTTAACTTTGAGTTAGGGAAGGAAAAGACAGTGAGGAAGGAAACTGGTCTCCCCACCTTTCGATGCTGGACCTAGTATGGTGAAGTCTCTAACATTCCATAACCAGCTGTAAATGGGTACCTGACTCTGATCCTGAGTTAGAGAAGGCAACGGCAGCGAGGAAGGGAACAGGTGTCACGCATCAGTCAAACCAGCTGTAAATGGGTACCTCACTCTGATCTTGAGGTAGAGAAGGCAACGGCAGCGATTTCCCTTGTTTCCGGTGTACCGTTAACTTGTAGAACTGATTCAATTCCGTTCTATTGGTTTATAAACTTTATAAAAAAAATTCTACACTACAAATGGGGGAGAGCTCACAATGTGAAATGTCACGTTTTCAGTCAAGAAAGAGTACGGTGATCGGTTTGGGCAATAAATTTGCAAAATAATTATTACCCGGTGAATTAACGCACAAGTACCAAAAAAACAAATCTACGTGTGAGCTTGCTGCTTACAAGGTTTTTGAGATGTCAGAAAATTAGACTGGCAAATTTGTCATGTAAAACGAATTGTTACAAAAACCACAACTGCAAGAGTGCAAAGGCTTTAAAATAGGCTTCCTGAAAATGTGGACAGTTGCAGGTCCGGTTTAGGGCTCCGTAAAGCGCAGACAATGAAACAAAGAATTGAATTTCATCCAATCTTTAATGGAATAGACATTTGATATGGTTGCAATGCCTATTGTCTTTTCCTCTTGACCTGTCTATATTTTTTGTCTTTGTCGCTAGTTTGTAACTGTGGCTGACGAAGGGTAAACACCGAAACGTCCTGTGTTTCCAGTTACCGTTAATTTGTAAAACCTATTCCTTATCATTTTTTTTCTTTATTGATATATTACTAGATATAGTTTGTTCTCACTCGCGCTTTGATTTTGTGACTTTGAAATATTATTTACCTTTAATTACATCTGGGACCGCAACAATTTTCCTTTCAAGGACCACACTTACCAGATGGCTGTTGTTGTTGTTAAGCTACGACTGTTGAGCTTCTCGCTCTTTTGCAGCCAATACCAAGTTGAAGACTCCTTGGTATTATCTACACTGTAGATCTAGGCTTTTCGGTGGCTTTTCTGCCATTCCAAATCGTAGTGAGTTAAGTCATGAGCTCGCAGCTTCTCCAGCTTGGCTTGCATTTAAAGGATCATCACATCTATCTTGTCCCAAGATTGGAGGAAGAAGCATACTGTGCATTCCCCGTCATCCAAGGGAGCTCTTCAAATATGCAAAGCTAAAATACTGTGCTCTGGTTCTGGGCTCTCCTAACAAATTGTCATGTCCTACACAGAGCCACTTCTCAGCTCCCCCTGCCTATCATGGGCCCATAGTGAGATCCTCCTGCATACAGCCAACGAGGTAAAAAGCCAGAGTTACATCTAGGGGCTCAAGTGACTCCTCCAAGCTTAGTGTGCAATGCACACCACATGGGTAATCCCTGAAATGTGTGGGTGATTTCAAGAGTCAATGATGGTGCAATTAACACCTGCCAGACAGAGGTTCACTTCCACATTTGAATACTGTAGCACCGTGCTTAGCTGGTGGTCATATAAGAATGACTCTATATCTGCTTCTACGCATTGCCAGATGGTATCACTCATGGTAAACACACGTACGATTATTTATAAGCGAAAACTTGGGCAGTAATGAAGGCAAAACCTGCCAGATTTTGGCTTACACAAAATGCTAAATATATCTAAGTAAGAAAGTATCTATCTACGAAATCGTGCAGAAGATGCCCGTGAAAATAAAGTAGTCAATAAGATAATAAGGGAGCCGCGCTTGGATGGGAAGGAGCGAAGCTCCTGACCGGGTTGGAAGGAAAGTCCTCAGGTTCCCCAGCCTCGCAATGACATGTCATTGGGCCGAAGGGCTGAAAGCCCAAGTGCCGCTGGTTAAGGGGAAAAAAAAAAAAGGAAAAAAAAAAAAAAATAAGATAATAAAAGCTCCTTACTTCTGACGTTGAGCAGATAAGAAACAGATAAATGAGATTATGAAAATTTTGTAAAATGGAAAATCTAATGTGTGCGCAGCATACGTTAATAAAGAAAGATAAGTTTGTCCACATCCGTGGCTAAACGGCAGATAACAAGACCAGATTCGTGGAATATAATAATCCTTATGTTGGTTAGCTTAACACGTGCTATATCGATATCTACATGTTAGGAAATCATCACCCTTCCGGGCCCAATAGAGCAGAGGCCGTCAACAAGTCTTCCTATCCTGTTACATTAGCTCAAGGTGTTTCTTCCATGTCTTTCTGAAGTTCTCTTCACCTGGTCTCCTTCTATCACTCTTACCATGAGGATTCCAGAACAAGGACTTCATTGGGATGCTATCACAAGGTTTCCTCAATTTTAGGAAATAATAAGTTATATTTACAATGTTTTTCCATTATCCGCTGATTCAGTTTTCGCGCTCTCTTTACCTTGAAGAAGACAGTTTTCATCGAAACGTTAGCGCTTTCTTATTTTTATGTATATCTGCGCATTAATGCCAACAAAGTATTATGAGAAGATACTGCTGTCATATACAATTAAACACCAAATGCTGACATGTGATACTTCTAAACAAATCTTGAAAGCTCAGAGAGCTGACAAGGATCATAATTAAAATAGTAGAAGTACAGTCAAAGGAGAAAGAGGACTAAGAAAAAGATGAGAAGCAGAAGATAGAGAAGAAGAAGAAAGAAAAGAATTAGAAGAAGGAAGAGGAAGAAGAAGAAACATAAGAAGAAGAATAGGAAGAAAAACATGATGGTAATGAAGATGATGATGGTTAATGAAGATGAAAAAGAAGAAAAATTTAATGATGATAATAATGATGACAATTTATTCATTTAATCATTATCCTTCAGCTCAACAAGAAACATAAACCTTCAACAAATTTATCTCAAGTCATCCTGTCTGGTCCCATCCGCTCGTTATCTCCACGTCTTCTTTATCTCGTTCCTTTACGTCTTCAGTTCCCTTCTTCTAGTGTTTTTTGATCTCCTACTACATCGCTCTCCTTGGCGATTCAAAAACTAGGAGTGATCTATAACGCTATTAACAACGATGAACATTATTATAATAACTAACAATAACCCGTCAAATTTGACGGGTTTTTAGTTATAGTGTGCTGTTCCCGTTCCCGGATGAACAGATAGAAGTACATTCTTAGAGTGTTTTTGGTTTCTTTCCATTATACATTGTAATCAAACTGTTCATGAACACCGTCATTTGAACGCTTTTTCTTTGTTGATTGTAGCTATTTTCGGGAGAGTATATATAATGGAAACAATACAATTTTTCAACACGGTTGCATTCCTCAGCTGTGACCAACGTACACACGGCGAGAATTATGTTATTTTAGATTCAGTTTAACAGTTCTTTGATGACAACGTTTCGTGTGAAAGTGCGTGGATTGTTTTCAAAGAGTGTTCCCTGATAATAAGTGGTTTTAACAAAAACTTTCAAGTTTTCATGATTTGTACATCGGGTGAGGGCGACATAGAGCTGGCCGTGTCTGAAAATACAATTCACTTTGGTATGTTATTGGCTCATGCACACCAATTTTTACGCACTTTTTCTTTGTCGAGAGATACTAATTTCGTGAAAGAATAAAAAAAAAAAAAACACAAAGTATTTGTTTTATATAACACCCACGCCGCGCAAGTTGCACACCGTGCGTTGCGCACTTTTTTTTCTGGTGCGAGTTACTATTTTGAGTGAGACCGACCGACGTAACATACATCGGTAATTATGTTAGTTGGGAATTTGTGTAAAAGTACGTCATAAGACGGGAGTTAAATTCAAAAGCACAACACCTAACGGCAATTTTACTTATTCAAATGTATTAAAAAAACCAAAATATTTGTTTTACATCTGATGTTAAAAGTCTGAACATGACAGAAGAGCATCTTGATTTTCTGTTGTTTTAATATGGTGCAACTTAGATCATGGATCTCCGCATCTTCCAGTAAAATTTTACTAATAATGTAGTTTTACACTCTTTAATATTAATATATAAGTACTTTTTTTAATGAAAAAATACACCGATATAAGGGAACCAAATAATTATGTACAAAGTATGAAAGAGAGATGTTAGTGGCACCGTCATTTGCGCATTCTTCTTTGGTAAATGTTACTATGTTCAGGAGAGTACATATAAGGGAAACAATACAATTAATGTGTAACTTTCAACCAAAGTTGCATCCCTTAGCGTTACGCACTGACAGAAAAAGCTGGGATTCTATATATAGGATAACGAAAGGAATACACGAGACAACTGCCTGAATGGCGAGGGACACCTGTATCTGTGCAAGAAAAAAGGGGATACTCACGTAAAATCAGTCTCAGGTTAGAAATAATAACCTGAGATTTCGCCTCGTACGAAAAAAAAAAAAAAAACCACTCAGCTATACGGAACACAATTTACACTAAATAGAAGAGAATTAAATACTTTTCGATATATGCTGCGATAAATTAATTAATAACAAGCAAATCAATAAACGCTTATCGACTATTTTAACCAATCAAAAACCTGTACTGAATTACTCAAGCAAACCAGGAAAAATGGCGGTTAAGTTCTTTGTACAGGGGCACTCCAGGAAGCGACCCTCTCATGGACTTTCCACTTGACCTGTTCTGCATTTAATGGAGTTAATTGGCTGACAAGAAGGACAGCTTTCATAAAAATTCGTCATTGTTCTTTGCGGATCTTGAAATGTCCATTTGGGGCAGGAAGCAGATTTGTCGTTTGCATTTTTCTTACCAAAACAAATATTTAGAAGCACGTTGTGAACAGACGGGTGAAGTCACACTTGTTCTGTCAGACTTGGTAATTAGCAGCATTGCAGCCTCATCAATCCATTCTTTATTTGTTATCTGTTTCTTTCGTGTTATTTTCTTCCTCATCTCTTTCTTCTTATTTTCTTTAATATTCACCGTGAACTTCTTTCTTTGCTTTAAGAAAGGAAATAAAATTAAATTTAAATACGCCAAAGAAGAGTCGTGAACTGTCACTAGTCGTACCGTACGTTTTGTCTAAAGCGTGCGTTAAAGTGTCATAAATAAATATTAGACAAACACAAAGGTATGTTTTCAGGCACTCGTAAGAAATAAAGAAGTAGAACACTAGAGAACAGAAAAACAACAGACGTGAGTAGCTTACCCAGGATTCGAACCCCGGACCTTCCGTGCGACAACACCACCTAGCTATGCAAGCGAATCACACTATCCTCCCGGCCAGCTAGGCATCACCAAAAAATGATGCTTCGATGACCGGTCATTAGTGCGACACGCAAGACACAACACCGAAAGTTTACAATGGGCAGCTTAGCCTTATTAATGACGCAATCACTTCTGTCGTTCCCCTATTATACAGTATATGTCAGTCCATACAAGACAAAGACCTCGATACTGTGTCTAGTAAATGATAGAAGACTTAAGAACAGTAGTATAGAACAGAGGGTAGATTTCTGGTATTGTATAAACATTTATAACACATAAGGAAGGGAAACCCGAGGCCTGTAAACAGTAAATAAATATTAGACAAATATAAAGGTATGTATTCAGGCACTCGTAAGAAATAAAGAAGTAGAACACTAGAGAACAGAAAAACAACAGACGTGAGTGGCTTACCCAGGATTCGAACCCCAGACCTTCCATGCGACAACACCGCCTAGCTATGCAAGCGAATCACACTATCCTATATTTGTTATACCGGGTATTAAAGTGTCATAAGTTTTGTTAAACCGGGTAGTAAAGTGTCATAAGTTTTGTTAACCCGGGTAGTAAAGTATCATAAATTTTGTTAAACCGGGTAGCAAAGTGTCATAAGTTTTGTTAAACCGGGTAGCAAAGTGTCATACGTTTTTGTAAAACCAGAATGTAAAGTATCGTACGTTTCGTCTAAGGCGGACGGTAAAGTATTATAAGTTTTGTCTAAGGCGGAAGGTAATGTGTCATAAGTTGTAGTTCAACGAGTCTGTAAAGTATCGTACGTTTGGTCTAAGGAGGGAGTTAAAGTGTCATATTTTTTGCTAAACCGTGCCGTAAAGTGACGTAAGTTTTGTTTAAGGAGGTAAAGTTTCATATTTTTTGCTAACCGGACCGTAAAGTGTTGTAAGTTTTGCCTAAGACGGAGGTAAGCATCATAATTTTGTAAAGCCAGGCTGTAAAGTACGTTTGGTCTTGGGTAGGCGCTAAAGTGTTATAAAATGTCTAATGTGGGACATGAAGTATTATGTGGAAATTCTTGGGAAGGTGGGCGCTGACGGTGTCAGGTATTATACGTTATTACTAAGGCTCGCAATGTAGCATCGTAAGTAAGGTGAACGGTGAAGAGTCGTAGGCTATGTCTAAGGTGAGCGGTGAAGTGGTATAACATATGTCTAAAATGAGAGGTAAAGTAGCGTAAAATTATGTGTGAAGTTTTATAACTTGTCTAATGTAGACGGTGAAGTATATGGTAATGTGGGAGGAGGGTTGTCTAGTATTACACGTTATGGCTAAGGTGAGCGGGTAAGTATCCTAAGTTAAATCTGATGTGCGCTGTGAAGTACTGTAAATTATGTCTAGCATGGGATGTTAAGTGTCGTAAGTTATGTCTAAGGTGGGCGATTAAGCATCATAAATTATGTCTAAGATCGCCGGTTAAGTATCGTAAATTATATTTAAGAGGGACGGTGAAGTATCGTAAACTATGTCTAATATGCGCGCTTAGGTATCGTAATTTATGTCTAATGTGTGCGGTGAAGTATCGTAGGTAATGTGGCTAAAGTGGGCGGTGAAGTATTATATGTTATGTCTAAAGTATGCGGTGAAGTATAATAAATTATGTCTGCTCAGGCTGGTAAATTATAAAAGTATGTATCTAACGTCGGCGGAAAATTTCATAAGTTATGTCCATGTGGGGCGGTGAAGTCATAGGTGCATAGTAAATTATGACTAGATTTGTCCAAGATAGGTAGTAACTAGATTTTGTCTAAAGATGAATGTTAAGTATTGTAGACAATATCTTAAGAGAGCGGGAAAGCATCGACAAGTTGTCTAAAAAGTTATGTAAAGTGTAGTAGACTGTCTAAAATTGGCGGTAAACTATCATAGCTTTTGGCGGTAAAATCCTTTAAATTTTGTCTAATTAGAATAGGTGGTAAAGTATTGCACATTTGTCTAGATTTTAAAAAAAAAATAGAGTCTTGTCCAGATGCGCCCCGTTCAACCTGGACAAAAAAAAGATACTTCGGTTACATTTGGGCGTATGTCAAGATATAAAACTTTGTGATCTAGTAATAGATGATTTGTCTAAATTTATTTTAAAGTATCATATGTTTTGTCTATGGCCGGTGGTAAAATATCATAGGTTTTGTCTGTGGCTGATGGTAAAGTATCATAGGTTTTGTCTATGGCTGATGGTAAAGTATCACAGGTTTTGTCTATGGCCGATGGTAAAGTATCACAGGTTTTGTCTATGGCCGATGGTAAATTATCATAGGTTTTGTCAATGGCAGGTGGGAAAATATCATAGGTTTTGTCTATGGCTGATGGTAAAGTATCATAGGTTATGTCTATGGCTGATGGTAAAATATCATAGGTTTTGTCTATGGCTGGTTGTAAATTATCAAATGTTTTGTCTATCAATACCCTTTAGCTCCCCAAGGAGCATAGGCCTTCAACAAACACATGCCAAGTCCTCCTGTCCTGTGCCATCTGCTCAAGTTCTTTAAATTAATATGAAATTAATATGAAACAAATATAAAGGTATGTTATCAGGCACTCGCAGGAAATAAAGAAGTAGAACACCAGACAACAGAAAAACAACAGACATGAGTGGCTTACCCAGGATTTGAACACTGGACCTTCCGTGCGACAACCCCGCCTAGCCATGCAAGCGAATCACACTATCCGCTCTGCCATCTACGAATCATCAAAAAATGATGTTTCAATGGCAGGTCAATAGTGCGAACCACAATACACGACACCAGAAGTCCTCCATGGGCAATTCAGCCTATTAATGACGCAATCACTTCTGTTGTATTTCTATCAAGCAGTATAGGCCGAATCCAACAAGACCCTTAGGACCTTAATACTGTGTCCAGTAAATGATAGTAGACTAGAACAGTGAGAACAGGATAGTGGGTAGGTTTGGTATTGTACAAACATTTATTACAAATAAGGGAGGGAAACCTGAGGCCTGTAAACAGTAAATTAATATGAAATTAATATGAAACAAATATAAAGGTATGTTATCAGGCACTCGCAGGAAATAAAGAAGTAGAACACCAGACAACAGAAAAACAACAGACATGAGTGGCTTACCCAGGATGCCACTCATGTCTGTTGTTTTTCTGTTGTCTGGTGTTCTACTTCTTTATTTCCTGCGAGTGCCTGATAACATACCTTTATATTTGTTTCATATTAATTTCATATTAATTTACTGTTTACAGGCCTCAGGTTTCCCTCCCTTATTTGTAATAAATGTTTGTACAATACCAAACCTACCCACTATCCTGAGGCTGAATTGCCCATGGAGGACTTCTGGTGTCGTGTATTGTGGTTCGCACTATTGACCTGCCATTGAAACATCATTTTTTGATGATGCGTAGATGGCAGAGCGGATAGTGTGATTCGCTTGCATGGCTAGGCGGGGTTGTCGCACGGAAGGTCCAGTGTTCAAATCCTGGGTAAGCCACTCATGTCTGTTGTTTTTCTGTTGTCTGGTGTTCTACTTCTTTATTTCCTGCGAGTGCCTGATAACATACCTTTATATTTGTTTCATATTAATTTCATATTAATTTACTGTTTACAGGCCTCAGGTTTCCCTCCCTTATTTGTAATAAATGTTTGCTCAAGTTCTTTCCATGTTTTCCTCATCATTTTCACCTCAGTTTCCAGTTCTCTTCTCCATGTGTTTTTTGGTCTACCTCTGCCTCTCTTTCCCTGTGGATTCCAGAACAAGGACTGCCTTGTAATGCTATCAATAAGTTTCCTCAATGTGTCCTATCCATCGCCAGCGTCTTCTTCTCAACTCTTGTTCCACTGGCACTTGTCTGGTTCTTGTCATCAATTTCACATTTGTGACTTTGTCATACCATTTCAGTCCTTCTATTCTACGCAAGCACCCGTTTATAAAAGTCTGTAGCTTTTTGGTTGTTGTTTTTGTTGTTCTCCGTGTCTCAGAGCCATACAATAGGACTGACTTGACATTTGAGTTGAAGATTCTTATTTTCGTGTTGGACTTGATTTCTCTTGTTCTCCATATGTTTCCCAATGCAATGAAAGCGCCTCTTGCTTTTTGTATTCTTATTTTGATATCACCGTCTGTCCCTCCAACTATGTCTATGGCCGGTGATAAATTATGATAGGTTTTGTCTATGGCTGGTGATAAATTATCATAGGTTTTGTCTATGGCTGGTTGTAAATTATCATAGGTTTTGTCTTTGGCTGGTGATAAATTATCATAGGTTTTGTCTATAGCTGGTGCTAAATTATTATAGGTTTTATCTATGGCTGGTTGTAAATTATCATAGGGTTTGTCTGTGGCTGGTGATAAATTATCATAGGTTTTGTCTATGGCTGTTGCTAAATTATCATAGGTTTTGCTTTAAGAGGACGGTAAAGTTTCAAAGATTATGCTTTAAGTGGATGGGAAGTGTTAGAGATTTCATTATACTAGGTCCAGTTTTGAGAGGTGGGGTGACCAGTTCCTTTCCTCGCTGCCTTTGCCTTCCCTAACTCAAGAGCTAAGAGGTAAAGTATGATAACAACATTTATTGAACTAAGTCAGAATAATTCAGGACCACCACTGGTGTAAGACAAGGTGATATCATGTCACCTTATCTTTTCATACTCCTCATGGATGATGTCATCAAGGCATGTAAGGAGAGAACAAGAAAGTATTCAGTGGGGTACTGGAAGATGAGACAGGTCTGTATTTCAGAGCTAGCATTTGCTGATGATGTTGTCCTGATTGCTAAATCAGAGGCACATCTTCAATCCAACCTGCAAGTCTGGAAGGAAGAGCTGGAGAAGAGAGGGATGATCATAAATAGCTCGAAAACAAAAAACCAAGATGCTATCACTAGATGAAAGAAGACATCAGATTAAGCTGGGAGAACAGGTCCTGGAGCAAGTCGACCACTTTAAATACCTTGGAGCTGTCACAGACCGGAAGGGGGGCATCAAAGAAGAGTTGGCTAACCGAAGAGCAGCAGCTGGGAGACTGTACAACCTCGTATTAGTTGCCTATTACGACATGTAAGAGCTAGAAATAATCGTATTATTTATTCACCTTCCCAGATATTCCCTGGAGGCTACAATCTACAATCTACAATCTAATAGTGACATAATTTTCTGTGACCAGGAACAAGAAAATAGCTGTACTTGCCAAGAGTCCGTGCTCTCTAAACTTTTGAGAATCGCTGTTCTGAGCTGTAATTTCTGAACGGTCCACAGTTCTGTTTGTGTAGATAATCATAGATTTCTCCCACCACGTTATTAAGCGAGATCTGATTAAATTCGAACTGTTTGTGTAATTTACATGTTTGAGTTCGTAGCTGCCAATTGTAAACGTAGAATTCTCAGCACGTTTATCGTCGCAATTGATTTGTCGGTTTGTTTATTCATAGTTCGATATCCCTTCCATATATAACATTGGTCGGTTGGTCATAACCTCAGAAGAGACCCAGACACCTTCACCAGAACTGTTATGCTATAGACTCCAGAATGATGGCGAGACAAAGGCCTGCAAAAAAAACAAAACTTAGGGGAGAATCGGGGAAGCAGAGATTATAAACATGGACCACAGAGTTGGGGCACAGTACGACACATGGCCTCGGACCGATGGTGGTGGAGACAGTTTTCTTGTTGCCCTACACGGCGTCACTAAGCGTGATGACCACTGATTGCTGTGTCAGCCAACGTTAGTGGGTCCAAAAGAACAGAGGGTCCTACAGAACACAGCAAGAGCTAAGAAGTTACAGACTTTAACAAACTTGGGCATGCAAAGAACAGAGAGATTGAAATGATATGACATTATCACCAAAGAGGAACTGATGACAGGACCCAGACAAACACCAGTGGAACAATATATGACTCGGACTTCGGATAGTACTCACACTGAGAAAACCACGTGACAGCATTACAAAGCAATTTCATTTTTCTGGAATAACCCATTGCTAGAGACATAAAGACTTAAAAAAAAACACATACAAAACGGGAAATAGGAGAAAGGTATGAAAAGGGTGACACAGACGACATGGAAATCCCCTGAAGGGATGACACAGGCCGTCAAGGCTTAGCGTGAATTTGTTGACGGCATTTGATAGTTAGGGAGGAGAAGGGGAATGAATAAAAGAATAAATCAACCAATCAATCAAATCAAATCAATCAATCAATGAACGAACGAACGAACGAATGAATACATTAATGGAAGACGGAATGAATGAACGAATGAATGAATCAATAAATGAATGAATGAATGGATGAATGACTGAATGAATGGATGAATGAATGAATGAAGCAATGAATGAATGACTGAATGAATGAAGCAATGAATGAATGAATGAATGGATGAATGACTGAATGAATGGATGAATGAATGAATGAATGAAGCAATGAATGAATGAATGAATGAATGAAGCAATGAATGAATGAATGAATGAATGAATGAATGAATGAATGAATGAATGAATGAATGAATGAAGCAATGAATGAATGAATGGATGGATGAATGACTGAATGAATGGATGGATGAATGAATGAATGAAGCAATGAATGAATGAATGAATGAATGAATGAAGCAATGAATGAATGAATGAATGAATGAATGAATGAAGCAATGAATGAAGGAATGGATTAATGACTGAATGAATGAATGAATGAATGAATGAATGAATGAATGAAGCAATGAATGAATGACTGAATGAATGAAGCAATGAATGAATGAATGAATGAATGAATGAATGAAGCAATGAATGAAGCAATGAATGAATGAATGAATGAAGCAATGAATGAATGAATGAATGAATGAAGCAATGAATGAATGGATGAATGAATAAATGAAGCAATGAATGAATGGATGAATGAATAAATGAAGCAATGAATGAATGAATGAATGAATGAATGAATGAAGCAATGAATGAATGAATGAAGCAATGAATGAATGAATGAATGAATGAATGAATGAATGAATGAATGAATGAATGAATGAATGACGCAATGAATGAATGAATGAATGAATGAATGAATGAATGAATGAATGAATGAATAGATGAATGAATGAATGAAGCAATGAATGAATGAATGAAGCAATGAATGAATGAATGAAGCAATGAATGAATGAATGAAGCAATGAATGAATGAATGAATCGATAAAGGAAAAAAAATAATGGATGAATGAATGAAGGAATAAATGAACGAATGAAACTACCACACAACACCCTTATTTACCACACGAATGAGTGAGCAAACACGAACACAATATTAGCACGCGTTTGTTTAAATCTGAAAGACGCATTATGTTTGTCGTTCTCTTACGTACCATTGATTTCATCCGCAAGACCGGATGTTCCACTAGCTTAGCTGCAAGAAAATATGGCGCCGTTTTTATTTGATTGATAGCGTACGCCTGAATGTATATTTCCAAGCCACAATGTATTGTTGTGCTTTTTTCAGTAATATGTGATTCTTTATTGTAATTTTTCTACGTTTTCCTGCTTTCCCCTGCACCCGCCCCTCCCAAAAAATCCTTTCTTGGCGATTCGCCTAATTTACTTCAATAGTTAGTTCTGACTGAATAAACACTTTTGAAAGAATGTTTTTTTATTAATCGTAAAGAACTCGATGTTGTGATTGGCTGAGATAAGGTTGTCTGAAATATTGCAAAATGATTTGTCTGAGTAATCAGAGCAAAGAATGATACTACTGTACCTTTACATATTTACATATTTTATCTACCCCGCGTAATTCCCTGGAATCTCTGCAGGGACACAGAAAACATAGAACTACTGTTTCCTCAGACATGTCGTAGAGGGCAACAATTTATGAGGGTGTGCATGGGGTTAGCAATCTCATCATGTAACACAAATTACCACATAAACTAACGCCGCGAGAACATGTGAGATCTTGTTGCCAGGCTTCCTGTAAGGGGACCAGTTACAGTGGTGACCCCATGTTCTGTATGGAATACAAAGGAAAATCAAATGAGAGAGAAAGGAGTATGTTTTAACACAAATTTGTTGAGGGTACACATCTGCACTTGTTATCATTACAGCAGTGTGTTTTAACACAAATGTATTGAGTGTACAAACCTGCACTTGTTTTCATTACAGGAGTGTGTTTTAACACAAATGTATTGAGGATACACCTGCAGTTGTTTACATTACAGGAGTGTGTTTTAACACACATTTGTTGAGGGGAAAAAAATCTGCTCTAGTTTTCATTACAGGAATGTAAAGTCCAATGTTGCATCCAGAGCTGAACTCAATGACAGCTGCGATGTCAACTGCGATGTCAGATGAAATCCATATTCGATCCAGCGAAATCTATGTTACGCCTGCTGTGATCAATAAGTAATCTAAAGAGCTGTATTTAATCCTGGATGAATTGTACTTGATTAGAGGATGTATTATATGTGGTGGAATCGTGTCTTTCGCGAGTAAAATTTGTCTTCGATATACGGTTAAACTACGACTCGATACCAGATACTAGATAGTGAATAACAGACTCGAATCTTTGGCAATTAAGTGACGGTCATTCTAATCGCTGATTGGGTGGAGGGAGACAATGACTCGTTCTTCATCGCAAATCGTCACTAGTGAACCTACAGGCTAGTCTAATTCCCCGGGATTTCTGGCGGGGCAAAGAAAGAATACGAATGGTGCCACCTCACGCATGTCGTAAAGGGCGACTAATATTGAATTGTAAAATCAATAGCTACGTAAACCACTACTGAAAGAGCACAAAAACACCGTGATGCAGGCTTCCTGCAGAACAAGATGGAGGGGTGGTTCCATGCTCCAGAAGGAGCGAAAATTGAAAAAAATAACATAATAAAGAAAACAGAAGTAATAATGGATTTTAAACACATGAACTCCTTTTTTTTTTAAAATAAAGTTTTGCCTCGTTTTGGCGAGGCGCGTCCCTTTCAACCTAGTCGGTTATAGTAGGGCTCATGTCCAAACATAAAAGACCCTTAGCTCTGTGGTTAACACGTGAACTCCTGAAAAAACTGGCTACCACAAAGTGATAATGCTGAAAGTAGTTAGGAAATAAAGACACGACAAAATGTCCTGTGGATGGCAATGTCCAAGTAAAAGGTAGTCCCATAGCACAGATACTGCCGTAGGTGAGGGAAATGTTAGAGACTTCACTATACTAGGTCCAGCATCATGAGGCGGGGTTACCAGTTCCCTTCCTCGCTGCCTTTTCCTTCCCTAACTCAAATGCAAAGTCAGATACCCATTTACAGCTGGGTAGACTACATCGTGTTGATACCGCGAATCGAACTCGGTACTTTTGTCGCGAGAGACCAGCGCTATAACCACTCTGCCAATAGACCGCTTTATGCCCAAATATAGTTAGATAAAGACAGAATGTAACTACTGCATTCTGGGACATGTCGCACAAGACGACTAATATGATGTTGTCCGTGGGATTGGCAACCTCGTGACGTCACAAAAATGGGTCACATAAACCACTGGTGTGGAGGATGTGGTTGTTTGGTGCCAGGATGTGCTAGCTACGCTGGTGGCTATGTAAGGAACATAAAGGAAAATGATGATGATAAAGATAGTGATGATGATGATAATAGTGATGGTGATGATGATGGCGGTGATGAGGATGATGGTGGTTATGGTGTTGATTTTGGTGATGGTGATGACGATAATGAACAGTTAATGGTAAATAACATGTTAACTAAAATAAAACACAAAAAAAGGGAAAATAAATGTACACTCAATAACCTAATTATAATCGACAGCCAGGTTTAACAGGTTAGACTGTCTGACGAGGCATCAAATAAAAACAGCGCATGCACTGTAAATATCATTTAACAAAACAAACAACAACCCCACTCGCTGCAAGTACACCTAATCTTAGAGACGCAGGGCTGGCAGGGGAAGAGCGCAGTAAATGGATATATGCAAACAAAGCTTAACGCACAGTCGTGGGTGCCATGACAGACATTGATCAATTTACTGAGGATATCTTGTCCTCTTTAATATTTGTCCTCTGTCAAAGGCGTGATATAAATCCGTGTTTAGAGGTGCCCCACCCCCCACGCCCTCCGAAGTCAAACAATTAATATTCTAGCCCATAAGTAGCCAACACAGGAGTTGTGGCGATCTACGTTAGAAACACTGAGATCTACTTGATCAAATTATGATTGTGGAATTTAGTGGAAAATCAGTTTCAACTGTCAAATTAAGAGTTTTAAAATATCTTTAGCATAATCTTTCTCGACTAAAGTGATGGCTGCCTTGTGAATATCATCATGAGGCTACCCGCTCTTTTCAAGAGATGGCCAGCTCAAACTGTCCTTAGCTTAAACATTCTTTCTGCCGTCCATCCTCCGTTACCGAAAAATTTACCAAGTCTGATCTACCTGTAGAACGCGATTGACCGGTTGCCGACACATGGTCTAGTCAAACACTCTATTAGAAAATAATAGAGTGTCAAGCAATGTAATAAAAAACAGTCCACATGTCAGCTTGTAGTCAAACAGTCTAACAAGGTCAAGGTAGTCCAATAGAAAATACTACCGTAGTGGAGTGAAGTGTTAGAGACTTCACCAGACTAGGTCCAGCATCGAGAGGTGGGGTGACCATTTCCCTTTCTCGCTGCCTTTTCCTTCCCTAACTCAAAGCCAGGTACCCATTTACAGCTGGGTAGACTGGAGAGTGTCGGTACCGTGATTTTAACCTGGCACCTTTACCGTGAGAGACCATTCTGTCAATCGCTAGAAGAAAATAATTTGTGCTGTATCTAAATGTGCCAACAAATTTTACATTCTGATCAAAACTTTATTTATGATCAGAAGCAACTGACTCTCTTCTATATTAGGTGAAAATGGACGTACTTTAAAATAAAAGTGGTTTTAGGGGTTAATCCAATACCATAATTCCCGCCGTAAGGTATTTCCGTCGGTCGGTCTGTCACACTTTGCGCACCGTCATTTCCCCAATTTTTCTATTTTCGAGAGAGTGCATTAACTTTCGAGCACAGCTAAGGGGGTGCAACTGTGGTTGAAAGTTAGACAATAATTGTATTGTTTCCCCTTATATGTACTCTCGCGAAAATAGCAAAGTGTGACGGCGTGCATTAAATCAACAGACAATCAAGATACTCTTCTGTCCAGTTTCATTCTGGAAACGGATTTAACTCGTCATTTCTCTTAAAAACAACCTTAAAATGTAAGTTTTTAAATTGTTTCTTCAAGACAAAATTTTAATTTAAATTATTGCAGACTCATTATTATGGATCAAAATGATAAGATGGCTAATAGGAAGAGACGATCGCGTCATTCACAGCGAGCAAGCGAGACTATAGAAGAAGCAGTAATGTAATATATGTAACAGAAACAACACACTATAATTAAAAACCTGCCAATTTTGGCGGGTTGTTGCTAGTGTTTACCATAATTAATTACTCATATTGATAAGTCATCATCATCAGTTGCCATCTCCACAACGAAGGTTGGCTGTAATGGATCTCCAACGTCTTCTGTCTCTTGTCTTGGTGGTACACTCTGATAGACTCTTTCCCGTCCATCTCTTGATGTTATCTTCCCACTTATAGCGCTGTCTTCCCCTTGCACGTTTGCCTTCAACTCTCCCTTCTGTTATAGTCTTCTGCAAAGTGTTATGCCTTTTTATGTGGCCAAAGTATTTTAGCTGCCGAACTTTGACCTCTCTCATTATTGATAAGTACACTTTGTTTTTCAATTTTTTAAATGTTAAAATTTTTCTGCACTCTATACTGCTTACATTTTACGCATGTTTAAAACCACTCAATAGTTCAGTTAAGTGCATGTGTTCATTTCTCCACATTTTGATATATAACACTTTATGTTATCATTATAAATAAATTATTTCATGCAAATATCAGTAACGGTAACGGCAACTAGCAGCTAGCAAACGAACAGCCGTTCCACCGTAGCTGAGTTTCAAAGATGTGTAAGAGAGACATGGGCGAGGAAAGTAGCACTCACAACAAGCACAAGAGAGAATACCACGCCGAAAGTAACACTAGGCAAAAACAGCTGAGGTCTATCAACTCAGGGGCGCCATTCACGTAGTCAGTCTATGCGAAAATAATAAATAAATAAACAACACAACACACAAAGGTATGATCAGGCACTCAGTGGAAAAATAAAGAAGTAGAACACCAGACAACAGAAAAACAACAGAAGTGATAGGCTTACCGGGATCGAACCAGGACCTTCCGAAAGGCACCCACCGCCTAGCCACGGGAGCGAATCGTCACTATCCACTCTGCCAGATAAGCATTACAATGCTTAATCTGATGTCTTCTTTCTTCTCGTGATATCACCATGGATTTTGTTTTAGAGCTACTTATGACCATCCCTCTCTTCTCCAGCTCTTCCTTCCAGACTTGCAGGTTGGATTGGAGATGTACCTCTGATTTAGCAATCAGGGCAACATCATCAGCAAATGCCAGCTCTGAAATACATATCTGTCTCACCTTCCAGTACCCCACTGAATACTTTCTTGTTCTCTCCTTACATTACTTGATAACATCGTCCACGAGGAGTATGAAAAGATAAGGTGACAGGATATCACCCTGCCTTACACCACTGGTGGTCCAGGACTTCTGTTTTGCTGCTAGCACCTTGTTCTTTGCTTCTGTTCTGAGTATCACATATTCTCTATATTTCTCTATTTGTCCTGCTGTGTTTTTAGCTCCTAAGTATTGTTTCCATGCCATTTTCTTCTCTCTTATTTTCTCTTTAACTTCCTCTGTCCACCAAGGTGTCCTCTTTCTCTTGTTCCCAAGTCGGACTTCACCACATGCTTCTGCAGCAGCTGTCTTTATGATGCCCTTGAATTCAAGCCACAGGGTTTCCAAGTCATCAGGTTGCTCTTCTGTGTTTCTCACCACTGAAGCAATAAGCCCCTGATATCTGGTCTTAATTTCTGGCTCTCTCAGCTTGTAGGTCTTAATGGTGATTTCTTCCGTTCGTTTACTTGGTTTCTTGCGTGATGCTGGGCACTTCCTAGGCTGAGCAACTCTTTCAGTTGTTCTTTTGATTGTAAGCAGGAAGTGATCACTTCCAATCTCTGGCTCCCTCCAGACTCTAGCATCCCGGACATATTTGAATGAGTTCCTCCTAACAATGGCATAGTCGATCACTGACTTCTCATTCTTTGTTGGTTCACATCTAGTGTATGCATGTATGCGCTTATAGGGGAACTTTGTGTTGGTAATGATCAGATTCTGCTCACTGCAGAATCTAAGGAGTCGCTTTCCATTGTCATTGAGAGTATCTTCTCCATATCTTCCGATAACTCCACCCCATCTAGCATGGTCATTTCCAATTCTGGCATTGAAATTTCCGAGCATGATAATTTCATCTAGGCAGTCATCCACTGTCCTTTGAAGCAGCTCAAAGAATTCCTCCTTGACCTCTGCTCTCTCATCCTCATTGGGCCTATACAATATGACCAGGTTGACTATGGTTTCTCCTTCTTTTAGATTTACAACCATAATGCGCTCAGAGACAAAGTTCCATCCCTTGATACTATCTTTCTGGTTTTTGGCCACAATGCATTCCACGCCCCCTTTAGCTCTTTCAGATGTGGGTACACCACTGTATAGCAGCGTGTTGCCATCGAGATCAATGACTCCTTGTCCCTTTTTCTTTGTTTCCGTTATAGCCAGGATTTCTAGTTTTACTTTCCTCATCTCTTCCACCAGCTCCTCTCCTTTCCCATTTATACTTCTTGTGTTCCAAGTTCCATAAGTCGTAGTCCGTAGTCCGTTCCAATTCGTCGCCTTAAGAATCAGTCCGGTTTTCTCTCTTATATTACTCGTAATCGTAGTTTAAAGCAAACAGGTGATTGGCCTGTTGTGCCTTTGCATGGTGGAGGGTCTGCCTCCTTACGACCTCCATGCAGGCCGCCCTCCTCCTTTTTCAGCCGGGCTTGGGACCGGCCTAGGCGGAGTTCCATATAATAGTACGTAGTCAAAAAAAGTTTAGTAGAAAATAAAACGTAGTCAGCACTGTAATAACAAACAACCCACTTATCCGTTTGTAGTCTAAGGGTCTTGACGAAAATAACTCGTGGTCAAGCAATTTGCTACGATGGTGCCTTTAGATGCTTAACTCCCACCGTATGCCTGGGTTCATAGGCTCTACTATGGTAAACTTCAACACAGTACACACTGATTCTTGCATATGCGAAAGTCATCGAATAACATGCTGTGTACCACAATTTATTTGATGTCAACAAGTGATGAGATTCACAGTACATCTACAGCAATAATAATCTCTGGTTGGTCATACATAAACCAGAAACTCATGGGTGGTGTATTCACGCCTCTACTCCCACACCCATACTCCAATATTTCTCACAGCTCTCATATATCTCTAGAGCACTTAATCTTATTCACAGAACAACCCGAATCACACAGAAACGGTAACTGTCGACAATCTTCACAACTCTCCTTGCAAAAAACACATCTCGACACTTCAACATCTCTCGGCCGACTCCCCCCAAACCCTAGCTATCCCAGCCAACTCACTGTTAGCTCACTCACTCACATCTAAAACACGAGAACAGTGACCATACATCTCTATGCCAAACATCACGCATAAATCCTTCACACCAGTGAACACAAAACAAACTTTTAACAATAAATAATACACACTCCTTCCTATTCCCTACCCACACTATTCCCAGTTACTACTGTTACACAACACAATATAATAACTAAAAATGCATATAACAGCACGTTTTCAGCTGTAATTGGGACATTAATCACCAATAATCAATGTGGAACTAGTAATCATGGACCAATAACCCTTTTTTGCCTTGAGGGCCGGGGCGCTATCAATCCGCCCCTGCAGGAGCGTTTAACAAATTCATTTCGAATCCTGTTCATTTACCTCGAGAACCAAGCGCTTTAACCAATTTGCCACTCAAAGTGGTAGTAGTTTTAATATAGTTGCTTTCTTTACATTGAAGCTTCTCTTCTTCTTTGGTTTAATTATTGTATTTGCCAATAATTTTCGCACTTGTCGGCAGTGTACTTTGCTCTCATCTCGTGGCGCTTCTACATTTCTTGTCTTTGCTACATGTCTGTGACTGTCTCTGACGAAGGCTTGTCCCGAAACATCTCCTGCTCCACGTGCGTTGTTCATATATAAAACATATTCTAGTACCATATTTAATTTGTTTATGTCTATTGTCAGTTTTACAGAAGCTTCTCTTCATTAATTTCTCTTTCTCTATATCGCTCCTTACAGAGATGGAGCCTGTACTGTAGTTGTACCGAGGAAGCCTTCACCAACCATTCGCATGCGCTTGTAGCTGTGGTTCCTATGGCAGCTAGTTTTACATGATGAAAGTGCCAGCCTCATCAAGCCTTCATTACTTCCACCTATTCTTCTTCTTCTTCCATCCTTAGCCACTGACCGACAAAGCAGTTTGTGGCCAATACGCCTAGTGGCGTCTTAGGGCAACAAGAAATTAATTGTTGTTCCGTTACGCCTAGTGGCGTTTATAAGTACAACAAAAAATTAATTGTTGTTTCCGTAATCAGAGTGACTGGCAAGCGGGTGATCAGCCCACTGTGCTCGAACTTGCCCTCATGTTTACTCTCCCTCTGCCGCTATAAAACCGTCATACCTTCGAGACGTCAGCCCAGGTTTTTTCATCTTTTTCATGGATCGGAGAAGACAGCAATATACTAAAACGAGCGTCCTTTTCAGGGCGAACACAGCCGTCAGAATTTACAAAAATGACTCGTACCAAGCAACAAGCTAAAAGGAGGAAAGTCTATACAAGCCCTCAAACACTTGTCAGCAGTATCAAGCAAGAACCTACAAAGAGCAAACAGAGGCAACCAGAGAGCACGAATACTACAACTACTAGCGTCGTGGCCAGTCCTTCTCAGAAGACGAACAACGTAACCTCTAATACTACGACCGATGATCGACCCAAAGATTCGAGGGCAGATGACAAACAAGCTCTGAAACCAGACTTAGCAACATCACCGCTGAAACAAGGTGTCGAGGCGGTAGCTACATTGTGCAGTGACAAGGCAACATCGAAGACAGAGGGTAACAAAGCATTGAAACCAAACAAAATCAATCCACCGGCAAAACGAGATGTCATTGTCGAGTCTCCAACATACAGTGACCAGCCAACTCCGGTGAAACTTGACCAGATGCAGACGACCCAGAATGCGAATCCGGCCCGCAGACCGTACACACAATCTGAGACAGAAGTTGGAACGTGCCAACTTCGCAAGCATCAAAACGCAGTATCCAACGTGGCACTACAGGAGAGAATAATTAAGATCACCCAGATGTCTGGAGGTGAGGCCTCGCTCAGGGCCCTACCCGACGACAAAGTAATCGGCATACTTGAGTCAATAACGGGCAGGAGAAGCATATCTAATGTTTCAAGACACGACAACGGAGTTATCATAACTCTAAACAAGACGGAGAAGACAAACCAACTGATGGTCGAACTTGAATCCGGACACAAAGAAGTCCAGCTGCCCCACCAGATTAAAGGTACTGTGGAAATATTCAAGAAGACCAAAAAGATAGTTTTGAGAGGGATCGACAACAGCCGGTCTACACAAGAGGTCCACAGCCGCCTACAAGAAGAAAACAAGAACATCAACATAACACAGGTTGAAAGACTGAAGACATGGGACAAGAAGGACACAAACCTAGTTATCCTAACTATCGAGGGGACTTCAAGACCAAGGCAACTCAACCTAGACGATAGATGTCGAAAAACAGAAGAGTACATCCCTCCTGTTATGCAGTGCTCAAACTGCCAACAATTCTCGCACACTAAGAAAACATGCAGGAGAGAGGCAGTTTGTCGATACTGTGCGGGAAGTCACACTTACAATGAATGTCCTCATGCGAAAAATGATGATAACTATAAAGTGCGCAACTCCAACAGAACCTGCGCAAACTGTCTTGGGAACCACGGAGCAAGATACCGTGGCTGTCCGACCTTCTATGAAACAAAGGCCATACTGAAGGAATCTGTAACCAAAAACATCTCCTTCAGAGAAGCAAGAAACCGAGTGGCTTCAGGCGGCACTGGTAAACAAGAACAGCACACAAGAGCCCAGCTGATAAGACTAGCCACAGATATGCGAGACATAAAACAACAACTCAAAGTCGAGACGAACAAGCAACACAACGAAGACTCAGATGCCATAAGAGACGAAACAATAGGAGCCGTACAGAGCGCCCAGGCAATATTACAGGAAATGAAAACTATCAAACACGAGATAGAAGTCGACATCGTCAAACTCACAGAGCAAAAGGAAGAGAACGAAGAAATCCTCAAAAGAATTGAAACAGAGAGAAAGATCGCTGAGGATACCCTTACAAAAAGTAGAGAACAAAACAAAGAAACTAAAGACAAAATAAAAACCGAAATCGTGCAGGAAATACACAGCAAACTAGAAAGAAGAGAAGCAGCGGAAATAAACATAATTTTAAAAACCATAATGGAGATGCTACCAAAAATAATAGCGACAGCCTTTGAACAACACAAAACGGTAACAGACAACAAGTAGCTAGAGAACAGGCAGCTAGTGGTCCTTTTCAGGAACAATCAGCTCAAGGACTCGGAAAGCGATACCAACGAAGACTAACGCTAACACCCTATATACCGCAATACAACCGTTTGTAACCTGTAAGGCAGGAAAGGAACTCCATGAGAACGCCACGACACCATAAAAATACAAGCAACGACGAAGGATCCAGACAGTCAGCTAGTAGTCCTTTTCAGGGCTAATCATTTCCAGGACTAGGACAATGATACCAGCGAAGATGTTAACACACTATATACCCCAATATAACCGTTTGCAACCCTTCAATGGGTTTTGGTTGAACAGGGTATCACAGCAAAATGTTAGACCCAAAGAAAGAAAGAAAGACGTCAGCCCAGCCAAAAATGACTCAGGACCTGGAGGTCCGAGGAAAAGAGCAAAATCTGGTACGGACACAGCACCGTGCACTACCTCTGCTACACTGGGAAGACCCGGCAACCGGGACCACACACAGCCTCGAGAGGACAAGATCGCCTGAGGAAAATCCACCTATTGTATAACGTATTTTTCTATTGCTGCTACTCTGACTTTCCTTGCTTTCTTTTTGTACGCCGTGCCAAGCATTTCTTTACATTTATAATATATTTATTTATCTTTTGTAAGCCTCTCATAGCCTCTCTCTCTCTCTCTCTCTCTCTCTCTCTCTCTCTCTCTCTCTCTCTCTCTCTCTCTCTCTCTCTCTGTAACTGTGGCTGACGAAGGACAATCCCGAAATCTACTGTGTTACTAGTAAATTTTCCTGTTGTAAAATTGAATCTAACACAATGTATCTTATTTATTTTGTTAACTTCTTCGAGCGACAGCAACAGTCATTACCATCTTGTGCTATGGCTGTTGCTGTTGCTGTTAACAACCATTCACCTCCACATCTGGCTTATCTTAACATTCCTGAACTTGAGATTCCTGAAGGTTTAGATGTGCAGAAGGAATTCATTCAGTGAATTTAAGAGAAGCGGATGTGAAAATTAAATGTTCATAACAGCTATAATAATGCAAAAATCAAATATTGCTTGTGTTCTTTGTGAAAAATAGTACTATGTACTATAAACTGTCTATAGTTAATATGAGTATTTTCTTGTAATAACTGCTTTGTACAGGGAGATTTAAAAGTCACTTCCAACTCATTTATATCAAACAAGTGTCAAAATGACAAGACAAAAATTAACAACCATTTTAATACATAAAATGATTTCACATTAACATGACAGCTCAGCGTGAGATCTGGTCTGTTTAATACATTATTTCATAGCGGTCATAAATTTTTCTGTGTCTTGTTGTCGTGAGTTGGAGTTTTCTGTCGATTCCACCCACACAAAAATGCCCATTTCTTATCTTTGATTTGTGTCCCCTTCCCTCTCCTGTTTGCCTTCATTTTGTAGTAAATTCTGACTCCACCAGTGTCAGTCTTAATTTTGACATTCTCTGTCAATTGACTCTGTTTGTCGGCTGGTTTGTTTGTCAGACCGTTGCTGGCTACCGAGTTAAAACGGAGGCTGCCAGCACCGTCTTCTTTGATTTCAGTCAACTACTCATTATTTATTCCCCTGAAAAATTTCTTTGGGAAACACAGAGCTAGAAGTCGTACGCCATCCTCTGGCCAGCGACAGTCATGTTAGAATAAGATTACCTAACAACACCACCTGCAAAGCGGTATTTCGTTTATCCACGGAGAGATTTAGGTCTCTGATTTACGCGATCAAACTAAATTGTTTGCTTAAATCAGAGTCAAACGAAGTAAAAGTATTTGAGGGACTGCTTGCTACTGCACGTGTAAAACGACGCGTGTCAAATGTTAAGTGTCAGAGCCATGAGTCTGGCTATGTATACCGCAAGTTGTAAGCTATAAGACACATCACGTTTGAAACGCGACAACGATAGTGAAGGTAAACAGAGTATTTCTATCAGAGTGTCAAATACGACTCTTTTCCATTGGACTCCAGTTTATTTCCTGGTTTCTCGGGGTAAACCTACACCTTTAATATATTATAGGCCTAGTTATTAGCCTGTATTTATAATTGCTAGCTAAAACTTACATTTTTCAGTGAAAACCCACTTACTCACTATTCAGAAATATGTAGGGATTTTCTTGCTTAGTGTTACTGCATTGTAAATAACGTATAGGGGGAAATCATTTTTGTTAGAACTACTTAGACCCGGAATGGAACCGATGATTATATATTTTGTAGTTATAATAACTTCCACGTCAATTCAAGATTTTTCACCCATCAGCCAGCGAAAGAGTTTCTCTATAACACGTAAAAATACGATGAATCCCAGGAGCATAAGCTTATTACATATGGATGTACTCAATGTTGGAGCTGCGGTACCGCAGTGGTTAGTGCACTGGCTTCCCAGGTCGGTGGCCCTTGGTTCGATCTCCAGTTAGGGTGAGGTTTTTTAGACCACAAACGGCTCCGAGGTCGACCCAGCCTCATAAAATGGGTACCAGAGCTATTCTGGGAAGGTTAAGGCTGCCAGCGTGATGCTGACCACAAATCCCTAGTGTTCCGATGGTCAAGAAAATATGTTCCTAACACCATATTCCCAATATGTATCAATGGGCATGCAACGGGTCCTTTAACTTTTTTTGCTACTGGCTCTACGGGGCGCATACAACTTAATGGTGCAACGGCAACGAGAACTACATTATGGAAACCGCATTGTTCATTTGGATGGAAAGAGTTAATGTTCTGATGTACAAATAAATGTCTTCTATGTACGCTGAATGCTGAGAATTGGCATTGTGGAATGAACAGGAGGACAACCCATATGGGAGGAACTAACACAAGGACTCTTTTTAAGCAAATAAAACAATTAAGGTACCCGTGCAGAAATGTTAATTACTAATTTATTGTATGCTAGAAGTAACGTGTGTATGTTTAACATTCAGTTCCAGAGTATACAGCGGAAGAAAAGCAAACAACGCAGGGAACGTACATTCTCTCTCCTAAACAGCCTTCAGAAAGCAGATTGCTAAACGAGTGTCATAACTTGTCTACCAATAACCCACTTCGCAACAGCAAACTAAACGGGTGGCAATCACCAGAGAAAACCATTCACCGCAGTGTGAACCAGGTAACTATAGCCTGACGCCATCAGCCGTTGTGCTGTATTGGTTCATTAATCACCAATGGTGGCAACCAAAACCTCATTCTACTCAGGTTCGCTAGCACATTGAAAATCGGGTACCCGCGCTTTCCACGGAGTATCTATCTCGCAGAGACAGAAGAGTATTATCAGAACTTAGCAGTCCACACCTATGAGTTAACCTTGTATACTCTACGCCCAATCGCTGTTGAAGGATAGAGCAATGTTCCCCTTGGATTACAAGTATATTCAAGGCTCAAGGATAAAGCATCTATACGTGGAGTAATAATAACATATATACCCGGGAGGAACGAAGGCACTGAAACTGTTATACCGTGTTTTACGGACTAGCATTTACTGCATAGACTTTTGTCTGTTGTTGTGTCATACCTAATTGCTTTCTTGATGGTTGGAATCAGTTCTTGTTAACTTTGTTATTTGATCTTTTGTTATTTGCTGAGATTTTATTCTTTATCTTATTTACAATCTAAAAGGAATTTTGATAAATTTTCCTTGCAGTCAAGTATTGAGATTTAAATGTCTTAATTACTAATAATCAGCAAAGAGAACGCAGGGGTGCTCATTTGTTCCTGTGTTTCATGAAAATAGTACAGAGCAGCCTTTCTCAAACTTTTAACCTTGGCGGAAACCTTGAAATAATTTTTCAGGTCTCACGGAACCCCTGCATAAAAGTTATTATATCTTTAGCTCAATGTAATTTTAATCAATGTTATTTACAACATTTATTGACAATGTTGTATAGTAAAGCTACTGTGGCGTATAATGGAAACATAGCCTACGGTAATCTGACGGTCTTTTTGGTGACCTCGTAGGGTTCTATGATTTGCTAGCAAAACCATGCAATTTTCTGCCTGTCTTACCCACACAAGCTTAATTTTCATCGACGCCTCTTTTCCTTGAACATAAACGAACGAAGTTGTTTACCAACTTTCGCGACCTGCCAGTCATAACAGAGAGCGGATCACGATTGTTTATCAAGTTTCTCACGCGAGCTGATCTGTCAATCATCGGATATCTGACAGACCGCACGTGGAAAAACACCGGACCTTTTTGAAGTAGTCGCACGGGCAAAAATATTTCCGCATGTACCCTTTGAAGTTCGTACACAGAGGGGAGTTAAATCTTTGATCTCCAGAAGCGGGGGAAATCTCCGAGGAACCCGTTACTTGGTTTTAAGTCTCTGATGTCGATTAGCAACGCCCGTCAGAGCGACAGTGAAAACGTTCATCTGGGGGATTCATGCTTCTGATTCTCTGCTACGCACTATAGTGTGAAAAGTAGCATCCTCTAGAGATCACATAAACATTACGATATATAAACTGTGTCTTCCGAAACCAGCTATCAGTTGTCACTCAGAATTTTTCAGATAGTCTAAACACGTAGTCTAGAACCATTGTGGAAGATGTGTTAAAAGTATTCGTGGGGATTGTCATTCTGATGTTCTGGTAATGGAAATTAGTGCTTTAATGTAAAAGTGTTAAAGCTTTTACCATTTTAATTCACTAAGAGTTCTAGCTGTTACAACCAGTGAAATAATAACGAGTAGCTATTCTATACTAGATGTGTGGAGCCGCGCTAGCGTAGTGGTTACTACACCGCTCTGGCGACCGGGTGATCCAGGATCAAACCCGGGTGACGGCATTTGAGGATTTTTCGTCGACCGGGATTTGGACTGGATTAACTCGAGACCTGGACAGAAGAGTGTCGTCGACCAGGGATTGGCGGCTCCTGAGCCGACCCAGCTGTAATGGGTACCTCCGAAATCGGAGAGTATTTGCCTGAATGGCGAGGGACACCTGTCTCTGTACAAGAAAAAAGGGATACTCACGTAAAATGAATGTCAGGTTAGACATTAGTAATAACCTGAGATTTCGCCTCCAGTATTAGCAGGCGTACCAAAAAAAAAAAAAAAAAAAAAAATACCAGATGTGTCAGTTGTAACGTTAATCTTAACCACCCGCTTTCTCACACAAGGAGATATGGTTTAGCTGACTGATATTATATGCTAGGCGCGACTGATAGTGGAAGATAGAATTCACGTTATATTTCATTTAGTGTAATTATAGTAATTGACTATTATTTAATACTATACGATAACCAACAGACGCCGACAATTTAATAGCTATTAACATGTTATTTATTTAAATACTTATATTCCTTACCAGTTTTACCGCAGCCTTTTAATTTATTTAGATATTTATGTAAGTGCGCGTAGGGATAATTAAATAATAATTGACATTGTACGCTAATCGTTACAGCGCGCAAAGTGGCGGGGGAGGGTTGCATAACTTCATCCGACCTGAAATTGCAGCGCGGGCGAAAAGCGACGCGCGATAGGATAGGCTAAAAGCATAGTGTGCCTTTTAACTTTAATCAGGTCTGACGGAGTGGATAAGAGATCGTCTTGTCCCCGTCCGTGTGCATATATGTAGATATATAATGGTACCATTTTTCCATAAAATGTTTTGTTTATTTCTCGCAGACCTGATCAAAGGGCGCCCAGCGGTCTTATTTCCTTGATTCTACACTAACCATTCGAAGTGACACTCAAGGGGCCAATTTGGAAGATAAAAACACTGGCAATTTTATATTCAGGATAATTGTATTCCCAAGGGACCACCAAGAGTAGGTAAAGAGTGATTGAGTGGCCACGTATGACAGAGAGAGTGAATATTTTTCTTAGTTACAGAAACTGTACAATCTTTGATTTTGCTTAAATATTGTTTATTTACTGGATAGCATTTAGAAGGAACTTTGTTTTCTTTACTGTCTATTCTGTAACATAATGCTAACCTTTGACCTTTGGGTTATTAACTTTTTGGGTTCTTTTCTCAAGAGGGGGAGGGCACATTTATTCTGTTATTTCCTATGTATGAAATTCTGATTTGATTTGATCTTTCTTTAGATATTTGATGTTGTCAAGTTTAATGATAATAAACAACAAAAGAAACTTAACTTAGTGTGTTGGTCAGACCCATACCCAATTAACCATAGTTTTTCACGAGTCTTGTTGTCACATAGTTGTGTGTGTGTGTGTGTGTGTAGTTAAACTTATATTTACATGCATAGGGAGGGAAAGATTGTCTTGTACTAAATTATGGTCGTATAGATAGGCTGGACTAGAGAAACTACTCATTCCAGAGACAGATCTTCTCCTTAAACTATTCACTCGTGAAATCTATTTCTCACACCTTTATTTCTTACGTACTTATTACCATCCACTCTACTCAGGCGGGACCATAAATAACTTTCAAACCTATCTAATTACAACAGCTACCAAAAACCATAGGCACAAGCAATCTGACTAAAAATATCGTCTAAGATACAATTTTATACAAGACATTAAAATAAACCCGATAATTTTTTTTTTTTTAATCACAATCTCTCGTGGAACCCTTAGCGACCTCTCACGGAACAACGGTTTAGACATGCTGGTACAGATGTATAAGAAAAAGCAGACTGTTTCTGCCCGTGTCTATCCCGGGGGTCTCTGAACAGATGCAGAAAGACTAGGACTACTGCACCCCAGGCATGTCGTACAAGGCCACTAATATGAGGTTGTGTATGGGACTGGCAACCTCGTCATGTATAGCATATTGCCACAGAAACCACAACTACAACAGCATGTAAAGGCACGATGCAGGATTTTAGCAAGGGGATTAGCTGTTGTGGTGGTTCCATGCTCCGCAAGGAGCGCTAAGGAAAGTGATGGTGGTGATTTTGATGGTAATGATGATGATGATAGTGGTGCTATACAGAGCTTCTACAAGTCTTGCAGAAATTATATGAGGACAGCAAACCATAAGTCAGAAGAGTTCAGGACCACCACTGGTGTAAGACAAGGTGATATCCTGTCACCTTATCTTTTCATACTCCTCATGGAAGATGTTATCAAGGCATGTAAGGAGAGAACAAGAAAGTATTCAGTGGGGTACTGGAAGATGAGACAGGTATGTATTTCAGAGCTGGCATTTGCTGATGATGTTGCCCTGATTGCTAAATCAGAGGCACATCTCCATTCCAACCTGCAAGTCTGGAAGGAAGAGCTGGAGAAGAGAGGGACGGTCATATGCAGCTCTAAAACAAAATTCATGGTGATATCACGAGAAGAAAGAAGACATCAGATTAAGCTAGAAGAACAGGTCCTGGAGCAGGTCGACCACTTTAAATTTCTCGGAGCTATTATAGACCGAAAAGGAGGCATCAAAGAAGAGTTGGCCACTCGAAAAGCAGCAGCTGGGAGACTTTTTCAGGTCATAAATCGAGGATTCCTCAGCAAGAGAGAGGTTGGTAAGAAAACGAAGACGGCTGTATACCGCTCCACCTATGTCCCAGTCTTGACATATGGATGCGAGTCATGGGCAATGACTACAACCCATAAAAGCCAGATCCAAACCTAAGAAATGAGGTATCTGAGGAAGGTGGTTGAAGTAACAAGAAGAGACATGGTCAGCAACCAGACGATACGTCAAGGCCTAAAATCCCACCCCCTGCAGACCCAAGTAGAACAGTCCCAACTAAGATGGTTTGGCCATGTCTGCAGAATGGGAGAAGATCGGCTACCACGACAAGCATGGGAAACGAAGAGCCAGGGATCCAGATCCCCAGGACGACCCAGAGTCCGCTGGGAGGACCACATTAGTCAATCTTTGAAGGACCGAGGACTAGAATTGAACCAGGCCAGGAGGAAGACAGCCGATAGGATAGTCTGGCGCTCTCTCTTCCAAATCTCTACACCTCACGGTAGAAGGGGAACGACTAAGTAAGTAAGTATGATAGTCGTGATGATGGTGCTGGTGGAGGTGATGGTGATGAAGATGAGGAGGGTGATGGTGGTGGTGTTGGTACTGATGACGATGATGATGAGGAGGAGGAGAGTGGTAGAGGTGGTGGTGGTGGTACTGGTGGTGTGATGATGATGATGGTAATGATGATGATTGCGATGACGGTGACGATGAAGATATGAAGATGATGACGAAGATGATGATGAGCATAATAATAGAAAGTTTATTTTAACACACTTTCACCGCACAATAATCCACTAAATCTTAACTCCGTTAAACAGTCTCTTATCTTCAGTTTGCAAACACAGAGGAAACGTCAGTGTACACAATGAAAATCTTGTATGGACTAGAAAACTGTGTAATGGAAATCTTGTTTTGACTAAGAAAACTGTGTAATGGAAATCTTGTATGGACTAGAAAACTGTGTAATGGAAATCTTGTATGGACTAGAAAACTGTGTAATGGAAATCTTGTTTTGACTAAGAAAACTGTGTAATGGAAATCTTGTATGTACTAGAAAACTGTGTAATGGAAATCTTGTATGGACTAGAAAACTGTGTAATGAAAATCTTGTATGGACTAGAAAACTGTGTAATGGAAATCTTGTTTTGACTAAGAAAACTGTGTAATGGAAATCTTGTATGGACTAGAAAACTGTGTAATGGAAATCTTGTATGGACTAGAAAACTGTGTAATGGAAATCTTGTATGGACTAGAAAACTGTGCAATGAAAATCTTGTATGGACTAGAAAACTGTGTAATGAAAATCTTGTATGGACTAGAAAACTGTGTAATGGAAATCTTGTTTTGACAAAGAAAACTGTGTAATGGAAATCTTGTATGGACTAGAAAACTGTGTAATGGAAATCTTGTATGGACTAGAAAACTGTGTAATGGAAATCTTGTATGGACTAGAAAACTGTGTAATGGAAATCTTGTATGCACTAGAAAACTGTGTAATGGAAATCTTGTATGGACTAAGAAAGTTGTGCAATGAAAATCTTGAATGGACTAACAAAACTGGGCCATTAAAATCTTGTATGGACTAAGAAAACTGAGCCATTAAAATCTTGTATAAACTAAGAAAACTGGGACTTAAAATCTTGTATAAACTAAGAACACTGGGATGTTAAATTCTTGTATAAACTAAGAAAACTGGGACATTAAAATCTTGTATAAACTAAGAAAACTGGGACATTAAAATATTGTATAAACTAAGAAAGCTGGGCCATTAAAATCTTGTATAAACTAAGAACACTGGGATGTTAAATTCTTGTATAAACTAAGAAAACTGGGACATTAAAATCTTGTATAAACTAAGAAAACTGTGACATTAAAATCATCTATAGACTAAGAAAACTGGAGCATTAAAATAATGTATGGACTAAGAAAAGTGGGCCATCAAATTCTTGTCTGGACTACGGAAACTGGGACATTAAATTTTTGTCTGGACTACGGAAACTGGGACATTAAAGTCTTGAATGGACTAAGAAAACTGCCGTATTAAAATCTGGTAAAGTCGACTAGCTAGTTGGATGAGAGTATGGAAAAGTTGGTATAGACACATAAAAAAACAGTATTAAAATCTTGTAAAGTCGACTAGCTAGTTGGATGAGAGTATGAAAACGTTGGTAAAGACACAGAAAATACAGTATAAAATCTTGTAAAGTCGACTAGCTAGCTGGATGAGAGTATGGAAACGTTGGTAAGGACACAGAAAATACAGTATTAAAATCTTGTGTAAAGACCACAGAAAATACAGTATTAAAATCTTGTAAAGTCGAATCGCTTGTGGTCGATGAGAGTATGGAAACGTTGGTAAAGACACAGAAAATACAGTATTAAAATCTTGTAAAGTCGACTAGCTAGTTGGATGAGAGTATGGAAACGTTGGTAAAGACACAGAAAATACAGTATTAAAATCTTGTAAAGTCGACTAGCTAGTTGGATGAGAGTATGGAAACGTTGGTAAAGACACAGAAAATACAGTATTAAAATCTTGTAAAGTCGACTAGCTAGTTGGATGAGAGTATGGAAACGTTGGTAAAGACACAGAAAATACAGTATTAAAATCTTGTAAAGTCGACTAGCTAGCTGGATGAGAGTATGGAAACGTTGGTAAAGACACAGAAAATACAGTATTAAAATCTTGTAAAGTCGACTAGCTAGTTGGATGAGAGTATGGAAACGTTGGTAAAGACACAGAAAATACAGTATTAAAATCTTGTAAAGTCGAATCGCTTGTGGGATGAGAGTATGGAAACGTTGGTAAAGACACAGAAAATACAGTATTAAAATCTTGTAAAGTCGACTAGCTAGTTGGATGAGAGACAAAAGAAGTTGCTAAGGACAATGAGAATTGCATCATTAAAATCGTGTGAGGACTAAAGAAACTGCGATATTAAAATCTTGTAGAGTCAACTTGCTTGTTGGGAGAAAGAATGGAGAATTAGGTAAAGACAAAGTGAAGTAAGGTATTAAAATCTTGTAGAGTCGACTTGCCTGTTGGGTGAAAGAATGGAGAATTAGGTAAAGACAAGGTGAAGTAAGGTATTAAAATCTTGTAGAGTCGACTTGCCTGTTGGGTGAAAGAATGGAGAATTAGGTAAAGACAAAGTGAAGTATGCTATTAAAATCTTGTAGAGTCGACTTGCTTGTTGGGAGAAAGAATGGAGAAGTAGGTAAAGACAAAGTGAAGTAAGGTATTAAAATCTTTGTAGAGTCGACTTGCCTGTTGGGTGAAAGAATGGAGAATTAGGTAAAGACAAAGTGAAGTAAGGTATTAAAAATTTGTTGTAGAGTCGACTTGCCTGTTTTGTGAAAGAATGGATGAATTAGGTAAAGACAAAGTAGAAGTAAGCTATTAAAATCCTCGTAGAGTCGACTTGCTTGTTGGGTGAAAGAATGGAGAATTAGGTAAAGACAAAGTGAAGTAAGCTATTAAAATCTTGTAGAGTCGACTTGCTTGTTGGGTGAAAGAATGGAGAATTAGGTAAAGACAAAGTGAAGTAAGCTATTAAAATCTTGTAGAGTCGACTTGCTTGTTGGGTGAAAGAATGGAGAATTAGGTAAAGACAAAGTGAAGTAAGGTATTAAAATCTTGTAGAGTCGACTTGCCTGTTGGGTGAAAGAATGGAGAATTAGGTAAAGACAAAGTGAAGTAAGGTATTAAAATCTTGTAGAGTCGACTTGCCTGTTGGGTGAAAGAATGGAGAATTAGGTAAAGACAAAGTGAAGTAAGGTATTAAAATCTTGTAGAGTCGACTTGCCTGTTGGGTGAAAGAATGGAGAATTAGGTAAAGACAAAGTGAAGTAAGGTATTAAAATCTTGTAGATTCGACTTGCCTGTTGGGTGAAAGAATGGAGAATTAGGTAAAGACAAAGTGAAGTAAGGTATTAAAATCTTGTAGAGTCGACTTGCTTGTTGGGTGAAAGAATGGAGAATTAGGTAAAGACAAAGTGAAGTAAAGTAAGGTATTAAAATCTTGTAGAGTCGACTTGCTTGTTGGGTGAAAGAATGGAGAATTAGGTAAAGACAAAGTGAAGTATGCTATTAAAATCTTGTAGAGTCGACTTGCTTGTTGGGTGAAAGAATGGAGAATTAGGTAAAGACAAACTGAAGTAAGCTATTAAAATCTTGTAGAGTCGACTTGCTTGTTGGGTGAAAGAATGGAGAATTAGGTAAAGACAAAGTGAAGTAAGCTATTAAAATCTTGTGGAGTCGACTTGCTTGTTGGGTGAAAGAATGGAGAATTAGGTAAAGACAAAGTGAAGTATGCTATTAAAATCTTGTAGAGTCGACTAGCTTGTTGGGTGAAAGAATGGAGAATTAGGTAAAGACAAAGTGAAGTATGCTATTAAAATCTTGTAGAGTCGACTTGCCTGTTGGGTGAAAGAATGGAGAATTAGGTAAAGACAAAGTGAAGTAAGGTATTAAAATCTTGTAGAGTCGACTTGCTTGTTGGGTGAAAGAATGGAGAATTAGGTAAAGACAAAGTGAAGTAAGCTATTAAAATCTTGTAGAGTCGACTTGCTTGTTGGGTGAAAGAATGGAGAATTAGGTAAAGACAAAGTGAAGTAAGCTATTAAAATCTTGTAGAGTCGACTTGCTTGTTGGGTGAAAGAATGGAGAATTAGATAAAGACAAAGTGAAGTATGCTATTAAAAATCTTGTAGAGTCGACTAGCTTGTTGGGTGAAAGAATGGAGAATTAGGTAAAGACAAACTGAAGTATTAAAATCTTGTAGAGTCGACTTGCTTGTTGGGTGAAAGAATGGAGAATTAGGTAAAGACAAAGTGAAGTAAGCTATTAAAATCTTGTAGAGTCGACTTGCTTGTTGGGTGAAAGAATGGACAATTAGGTAAAGACAAAGTGAAGTAAGGTATTAAAATCTTGTAGAGTCGACTTGCCTGTTGGGTGAAAGAATGGAGAATTAGGTAAAGACAAAGTAAAGTAAGGTATTAAAATCTTGTAGAGTCGACTTGCTTGTTGGGTGAAAGAATGGAGAATTAGGTAAAGACAAAGTGAAGTAAGCTATTAAAATCTTGTAGAGTCGACTTGCTTGTTGGGTGAAAGAATGGAGAATTAGGTAAAGACAAAGTGAAGTAAGCTATTAAAATCTTGTAGAGTCTCTTGTTTGTGAGGTGCGAGAATGAAGCAGCTGTTAAAGACAAAGAAAACTGCGTTATTAAATTTGTGTAGGGACTAAGAAAACTGAGGCATTAAAATCGTGTATAGTTAGTTGTCTTGCTTGTGGGAGGAAAGATTGGAAAAGCTGGTTAAAAAATAAACAAATTAAAAGGAGTAATATCATCTTGTAGAGTCGTATTGTTTGTGAGGTGAGAATGGAAAAGTTGGTAAAGATGCACTCTGGTAATTCTAAAGTTTAGCCACGAAGTTTGCATTAGTCAAAAATAAGTGATACAAAGATTTATTTTTTTGTTTCAAACAGAAGGAACGTAATAAACTGTACAAGGAAAACACGGAAATCTAAAGTCAAATTTGAAAGAACAAGGCTTATACATAGTCTAGAGCGACAGAACTATGCAGGTATCTAAAGATAAACAGATATTTTAAAATATCAGATAGGGAAAAAATACCAGATAAGAAAGTAAAGTTCAAAAACGCCTACAGCTTTCTAAACACGTAGACAACTTCAAGGAAAGTAAAAGCCATAAATTACTGATATAAGAAACGTAATTTCTAAACGTATACTTACCTATATTACATTTCCAATCTCGCGGGAATAAATTAATCTGTCAGGTAAAATGTGTATATGCATACACATAGCAGAAAATCATGAGTACTCCAAAACAATTAACTTGTGAGAATTAGTGAAAATTCATCAGCCAACTCCTCGTCAATTGAGTTGCGTAGCGAAGTTAAGCTAAGCTGTAATCAAGAACCTCTGCTGGAAAACGCTTGCTGCATCCACGCTACGGTGATTCACATTTCATCAACAGCAAAGAAAGAGCGCGCGAAGGTTCTGCGCCGCGGATTGTTTTCAATTTCTGACATCCAAGGGATGTAATCGAGGAATTGTTTCATTCGAATTTCACATCTAGCTCCGTGACTATTTTTAACTTGTCCTTAGTGCTTAGCTATTAAGTTGTTGGTTTTGTTTTTTTGTTTTTCAGTTGAAGGATTGGGTTTAGGAGAAAATTTTAGCCCTTCTCTTTCCTTTTCTGGTACCGGAGTCAGACAACACCTGCGCATGATCAATAAAGTTACTATAGATGTGAAACGCTTTAGAAGAGCAGCGCAATATGGGGTAATTTGATCGACAGATGTAGTCTTATTTGTCAACCGTTTCGGCCTACTTAGACCGTAATCACACACTTTTCTTTCTCCTGATCTTGTAGAAGAAAGAATGTTTACTTTTCCTTTTATTTTCACTTTCTCTCTTCATCCTACTGTCATGACACCCTGCTTTTGTTTTTGTTACATCATCTGCTAAATCGAAGTCCTTGTGGGACCGAAGACGCAGCAAAAGAGATGAATGCAGTCAGCGACTCATAGCTTGACTGTTCGTGTCATGGTCAGCAAACCAGAGCTGACCAAGACACTATTCCACCTCCACGTGCTGGTCCTGGAAACAGGCTGCATCACTTCAGCCTGGCCGAGAGAGTAGGGATCGAAGAGGGAAGGCAAAACCCGGTCCCCAAAAAATGCCGTGCGGAAGTAGGATGTTGTCGGGCCGAAAGGCGCAAATATCGCAGCTTCGCTGTAAACGGCGACACAACGTTACCAACGTTCTTTTTTAGGACGAACGCAGGAAGAGGAAGTCCTTGTAAAACTAGCAATATTGTTATCTTCTTCTTCTTCATTACCCTATTTCCGTTCCCTATGGAGCATGGAGCCACACCTGCAGCTACTCCTCTTGGATTAAACCTGCACTAAAGCTTTCACAAGCTTTTGCAGCTGTAGTTTCTGTTGAGCATCTGGGGCATCCTAGCTCAAACGGTAATGCATAAATGCGTGTGTCGACCGGATGATGCTCTCGTGCAAGTCGATATTTTCGACCCTAAAATGTCTAAGGACATGAGGTATAGCAAACATAAGGACATGAGGTATAGCATACATATGGACATGAGGTATTGCATATATATGTGTTCTGGTGCCAGACTGTATCGGCTACGCCGTTCCTCTGGATTCACCAGCTTCGTGGGTCATGCTGCATGGGCAACAGCTTGACCTCTTTACCCAAGCACTCAACCTCACGTCAACCAAGACATTGTCTTGGGGGCGCGTTCCTGTGGTAAGTAATGAATGAAAGGGACACTCCTACTCCTACTCCGACTCCTCCTCATACTCATCCTCCTACTCCTACTCAACTCCTTCTACTCCTGCTCCTCCTACTCACACTCCTCCTACTATTTTTACTATTCCTACTACTACTACTCTTCCTCCTCCTCCTACTACTACTACTTTCTTAGCCATTACAATGGAAGGAGTGCTGAAGACAGACAACCCAGTACAACTACAAAATACAATCAAAAGGTATATCAGGAGGACAAAAGTGAAGATACAAAAAAGAAACAAACACTTTTCAAATGATATTTTTACGGTTAGTCTCTGAGCTTCGCAGGCCCATTCGCTTGCTTACCCTTTTGTTGCACTGTTGGAGGCTCCCCCAGAAGCTTGTGGATAGATAGGAGGATTGAGGACAGAAGAAAGACGGACAGAGAAGCAAAAGCACTAAAAATGGTCATAGTTGTCACGTGACCGATAATTTATTTTACCATTTCGTTCCATATGTTATTAACTCTTTTGATGTTCTGTTTTCGTAGACATTTGTATTCTTCTTTCTATCTTTTTTTTCACCTTTTCAAACCCCGCGCTTTGGGTACGTTCTGGCCTTCAACGGTCAGATAATATTACATACGCGCACCTGGTCTGACCAGGGGGAATTTCTCTAGTCGCTCTAAGTCTTTGATCACGAGCGGTTGGTACCCTTTGAGGCCTGGGTAACCGTTTCATCTTCGAAACAAGGGGGAGATAACAATCGCGGTCAGTCTCTGGGTTTGCCCCTTAGACGAGTTAGAGCTCTCATAATATTATGCATTTCTCTACCTGAAGGAACTTTCTTGCGGTTGTTGACTTCTGATGTCTCTAGAATAACCTTTGTCTTACTCTTTTGATTACGCATTACGCCGATACATTTGTAGAATCAGGTCATGCTGGTGTCCTGAGTGGCGTTGTATGTAAACATATAAATCTAGAAGAGTCTTAATAGACAAAGACATTCGTGAATATTTCCTGCCCGAGATGGACCATCATGAGAATTAAGGCAAACTTTAACAACAGAACTAAATGTTAAGGCCTATCTCTAGTCATTTTTCGGGTTTCAGGGAGACCGAATCGCTAGAGCAGACTCCAGTCAGGCAAAGAACGACATGTCCTCTTCGATCTAGAGGGTTTCTGAACACCGCTAGCGTCACGAGTAGTCAAACCCCGTTCCTGAACCTAAACCCTTTTGTCAACGCCAAGTTAAGCTAACGCAGTGCAACGGAGCCAACTCTAAATCGGGAATCACCAAAATGCAGTAGTAGTTCTCTACTCGCCTATTGGATTACCAGTCAGAGCATTGCCGCTTCCAGAATATCAAAACCGCCCAGCATGTCTATAGCAGAATCTGATATCACCCGACTTTGTGTTCCTAAACGGGGCACTCAGCAAACCACAGCCAACCAGTTTAAACAGGATTTACACCCAAGCAGAGCCTAGCGCCGTGTAGTGAAATTGACCGAGATACAACGGTAAAATACTCAAAAGATAACATTTAAGGATAAAAACATAATGCGTAGGCTGCTGATGTACATGATCGCCTAGACCGCGGGTCATCACCCTCCATAAAATTGACTTGCTAGACAGGAGGGGAACGGCGGATCAAAAGAAAAAAAAATATGACTGGAAAGGCTAAGGAGACGCAATGGGGGGGGGGGGGGATGGAGGAAAGTAAAAATTCACGTCCCCCAAATTGACACGAGGTACGGAATTGGACGTTTTGCGATACCAAGCCTTGATTTGAATTGAGCGGCAGAACGCGGATGGTAGGAAAATTACAAAAATTTAAAAAGTAATTTTTCTTAATATTAATGTTAGGAATATAAAAATTAGCTGGCCGGATGGCCTATTCTGAGCAGTGAACTAATATGTTCTTAAATTTACAAACGGATAGATAATATTGAAGATAATGACAAAAGACAGTGTAGTTTACATCATCGACAGACTGCCTTGAATAAAAAAGTGTCGTTATTTGCACACAAAAACACGACCTTGGGAACAGGTGTTCAAAGTTACTTATTATGGAGGAGAGGGTTTTTGAGCGGTAGCTGTGTCTAAATATAACTTTTTACGACAAAATTTTAAGGGGAGAGAAAGGTTGCTTCAAAAATCAAGCACATTTTTTTTAGAAACACAAGTAGAGACGGACAGACTAACAGATAACCATCCATACTTGACTGAAGCATGACTGAAATGACTTTAGTGTAGAAATTTGAAATTTAAAGTACAACTAGGCAGTGATTGGCCACAGACAATCATATCATTAGCGCTCAGACGCGCATTTGGGGTCATTCTTCAATAATTGTTCAGTGTTAGACACAGATTTTAAAGTGTGGTGTTTTCCCATATGAAAGACAGTGAATAAATTTAGGGACGCCATACTATAGCCAGCAGCTCAGCTGAGTTTTGCTAGCAATTCTGTGTTATGTATTCATAATCTGGTAAGATTGAAATTATTTCTTTATATATTTTGAATATTGTTTCATGTTCGAGTGATTTGATACTGCCATATCAAAATCTAGCCTTACAAACAAGTAGGGAGTTGCTCTAGACCCCCCGCCCAAGTCAGGGTCTAGGGACCAACAGGTACATAAACTACAGCAAGGATTATGCAAGATATATCAAGCGTTGAAACAGATTACCTATCTTCTTTTAGGGCCGACAACTAATAAATATTTTTCAGAATCTATAGTCTGGGAGGATCTATCTGATGTAAACCCACCATGGTAACTGTGCTGTTTGGTCAGAGAGATCTGACCTGTCTGTATGATGTGGTTGTTGTGTCAGTGTGGTGTCCAGACGTGGGTATAGAATAGATTTTGACACATAGCCCATACTTTGATTGCAGAGCTGTGAGTTTCTATCGACAACAAAGCAGAGTCTATTCGGTGGGTGACTTTACTCGAGTGTATCTGTGCAGTTCTTGTGACAGAGACCACCATTATTGTCCGCCAGCACGGAGAGGTGGGACCGCAAGTTTTCAGCACCAGAGCTACAAAAAGATGAGTGAGCCTCTGGTCTGCTGGACATTCACCAACTATTGGTAGTGACTAATATCCCCATAAAAATTCCCACCTTTTTCTGGACACTGTGTAGTCAATATAGACAGGTGTGATGAGGCCACCCCAACAGCACAAACAGTAACTATCCTCCCAAAGAGATGACTACTCGAACATTTTAATAAAACTAACTAGTCTAGTACTTAAATATGTACACTCTTGAATTTATTATGTAACATTCCATGCATACTTTTCATAAATTTTAAATCCTTCTTTTTAAAACAAGTTCTGGTCACATAAAACTTGATCCAGAACCAATAAATGTAATATAATTATATCAAAAATTTTTATACACGTGAGTTAGTTCAGTGTATTTTAACACTTGTTAATCTTATTAGTCTTCTTAAATATCTGTGGGTGTATTTATAACTAACACACCACATTACACATCATTACCCTAGACACTTTACGTAGCCACATTCATTAAGAAAAAAAAAAAATTAAGTGTGAGGTCGTAGTGGTAGCAAGAAAGGCCTTCTGACAATTCTCAACTACATTTTATCTCAGGAGCCTTCACAGCTGGCCTCATACAATGTACATGTAGTAATAACACCATCATACAATACCATCAACACCACTACATAAATTGGGGTCTTGTCCAGGGATAATTAGCCAATATTAATATTAAGATCTCCTGGTGGGAGAAATAAAAGTAGGGAAATAAATTGTAAAATTTCCTTTAAAATTAAAAGTGTCCCTGCAGATAAAAGTTGGTGAATCTTCACAGCCAGTAATAATTAAGTAGTTAACTGGTTAGTTAGATAATAGTCATAAGAATTACTTAGTGTATTTACTGGTTAGAGATTTAGCTTGTATATTATTATATTGTCTGAAAAGTATGGCTGAGCTAGCAAAGTTCCGATCAGCTGCTGTGCTCACGGCGAAGGAGATGGGAATGGATGGTCAAATTTTAATTCAATACGTAACGGCTGAATGTGATAAATATATTGAACGGGAAGAAAGGAGGTTAGCTGAAGAGAAGAGGTTAGAGGCTGATAGAGACATTAAGAGGCTGCAGATTGAGGCAGAAGAAAAACGACAGCAAAGGGAGGCAGAAGATAAAAAGGCCGAAAGGGAGGCAGAAGATAAAAAGGCCGAAAGGGAGGCAGAGGAAAAAAGGTTGACTGCCGAAAGGGAGGCTGAAGATAGAAGGTTGCAGAGGGAGCACGAATTACGACTAAGGGAGCTGGAATTACAAGGCCCGGCCCCTGAAAATGGTGCCAGCCCTTTTGCCTCAGATGCTACGCCCAGTATGGGAGCCTCAAACTCAGCTATGGGGTTTCATTTAGACCATTTTGTTGAGAAAGACGATGACATAGAGGGGTACCTGGGACGTTTTGAGTTATTAGCTACTACATATGGGTTAGAGAGAGAGAGGTGGAGTTTAAAGCTATCACAGGGATTGAGGGGTGCTTCTTATGAAGTATTTGCCAAAATGAACAGGGAAGACCAAGACAATTATGACATGTTAAAGCAGGCTTTGTTATTAAGGTACGAGAAGAATGGTGAATTTTATCGTAAGAGATTTAGAAATGCCAAACTGTTGTCTGGGGAGACATACCACCAATTCTCTGCCAGACTAGAAACCTATTTGGAGAAATGGACGGCTCTGGGGAAGACCCAAGATCTTAAAGAAATGATCATGATTGAGCAATTGAGAGAGTCCATGGCTCCAGACATGAGAAAATTTCTCATGGAACAAGGTGCAGAGAAGTTGGGGGAAATTTTAAATGTTGCTGAGAGGTATCAGGCAGCTCAGGCAGAGGTAAGTGGTGCTAAGAAGAAGCACATAGACAATTTTAAAGCTCCACAGCAATTTAATAAATTTGATAATAGAGAGCAGGGAAATAAGGGTAGGACAAATTTTGAGCGGCCAAGAAATGACTATCGCGACAGAAACTCACAGTTCAATGACCAAAAGTTCAATGAAAGAAAACCGTTGAACCAAGGAAAAAGATGGTGCAAATGGTGCAAGAAGGATAACCATAACACCGAATTTTGTAGAAGGAAACCTTCAAACATTGCTGCAATGAAGTCGGGGACGCAAAGAGTAAAGGTTAATCCTAAGGGACAACAGGAACCTTATCACCCCCCAGTTTGTGAGGATGTTATTTGTAATGGGGTCACCATAAGGTGCCTTTATGATACAGGTTTGGATTATGATTCAGTTGTGAAGTCTAGCCTAGTGGACCCAAGTCAGTATACCACAGAAACAGTGGAAATACAAGGGGCGACTAAGGACATACCACTCATGACACTTCCCATCGCAAGGATAACGGTGAAAACTCGCTATGTGGAAGGAGAAATCAGAGCAGCAGTGATAGATGAACCAATCTACCCTCTGATATTGGGGTGTAGATACGTCTTCTTGGGGAATCCCGAGAAACCTGTGATCATGGCGACAGTGCAGACCAGGTCACAGAAGAAGGAGGAAGAAGGTGAACCTATAAATGCTCATCCAGAGGAGATGAGGAAGGCGCAGGCTGAGGATAGGACACTCAAGCCCTGTTTTAAAAAATTGCCCAAATGCCACACACCTCCGAGCAAGGGGGAATATTTCATGAAGAATAGATTATTATACAGGAAGACAGGAACTAGATCCACTGGTCACGGACAGTTAGTTCTTCCCAAGAGATATAGGGCAAATTTGATAAGGAGCTTACATGTTGGAAAAGATGGTGACCATGAGAAAGTCGGTACCATCTGCCAAAAGATTGCTCTAAAATACTATTGGCCCGACGTAAATGTCGATGTTGAAAACTTTGTAGAAGCATGTGGCGTATTTCATGAGGGAACACCCACAAAGGGAAAATATGTGCAGGACCTAGAACCGCCACGGGGCAACTTTAGGCCTGAAAGGAAAACTAATTATACACGGGTAGACAAAGTGGAATGGGAGCCCCCTTTTCACACCCAGTCTTCACTTGAATGGATTAACATGGCCGCTATGCGAAGAGTACAAAGAAGAAATTTAACCCAGGATAGGATGACAATCCCTCGGTCAGACTTATATAAACTGGAGGAACAGACAAGAGAGCGAAGATCTCTCATAAACAATCTTAAGTGGGGAGACAAACCCCAGAGAAAAATTGGTAGTGGTCGATTTGTGAGTGATGATTCTAGGAAGAAAAGTCCTCATTATAAAGCTTCTAATGGACGGGACCAGATGAGTTCCATGAAAAATAAGTATGATAAATTAAAGATCCAGATGTAACTTTATTAAGGACCTGGACAGATGAGAAGGCGGAAGAGACTGTTACCTCATCGTATCAATACGTGAACGAACTGACCACTCGTTTGAAAGCTGGATGGAAACTGGCAAATGATAATTTGAAACAAGCCAGGAAGAAACATGCAGCATATTTTAATAGGAAGGCAAAGGACAGGGAACTGGCAGTCGGAGAGAAGGTGCTGCTTTTACTACGGGGAAGCCAGAATAAATTACAAATTGGTTGGCAAGGTCCATATACGGTTCTAGAGAAGGTGTCTAGAACAAACTATAAAATTGACAAAAAGGGGAAGGAAAAAGTTTATCATGTAAACCTGTTAAAGAAGTATCTGGACAGACCACTCCAGGAAAGCACCCCCTTATTGACCTTAGCTATTGCAACCCAGATGCAAAAGGAACCACTCACCTCACATGAATACCCATTACATCCTTGTGAAACCGCAGCACAGGTAAAAGTCAGTAAGCACCTGACTAAAAATCAGAGGGAGAGAGTTCAACAGGTTCTGGAGGAACATACAGATGTATTAACAGATAAACCAGGCCATACAAATTTGCTACAGTATGACATGAAACTGGTAGACTCAAACCCAATCTGTATGAGAGCCTATTCTATTCCGTTCGCGAAGGAGAAGGCATTAAAGGAAGAAATAGATTATTTATTGAAGGAGGGGATTATTTCGCACAGTGAATCATCTTTTAGTTCTAGTGTCGTTTTGTTGAGGAAACCGTCTGGGGAACACAGACTGTGCATAGATTACAGGAAACTGAATGCTGTCACAGAAGGACAAGTGGATCCATTACCAGACACAAAACAGTTATTTGCCAGACTGAACAAGGCAAAATACTTTTCAAAAGTGGATCTTAGTAAAGGCTATTACCAGATCCCAGTGAAGCCTGAAGTGAGACCTTATTTGGCTTTTAGCACTTCGGATGGACATTATGAATTCAATATGCTACCATTCGGACTGAAAAATGCTCCGAGTGTGTTTTCAAGGATGATGCGAAAATTGTTGGACCCCCTGAATAACCCATGTATCACGAATTTCATGGATGATATACTCGTCGCCACAGAGACATTTGAAGAACACATTGAAGCTCTGGAGATGTTGTTTGATAGACTTCGGGAGGCGAACTTAACTGCTAGGCCAACAAAATGTTGTATTGGATGCAAAGAGTTGGAATTCTTGGGGCACACTGTATATCAGGGTAATATGACCCCTGATCCTAAGAACTTGGAAAAACTGCAGAGAGCACCTAGGCCGCAAACCAAAAAGGACGTGCGATCATTCGTGTCGTTATGCGGATTTTATCAGAAATACATCAAAAATTTTAACGCCATTTGTGCTCCTCTGACTGATCTGACTCGCAAGGGACTTCCAGATAAAATTATTTGGACTGCACAATGTGAACTAGCGTTCCAAGAGTTAAAGGAAAAACTCACTAGCAAGCCTATTCTCAAACTGCCTGATTTGACACAGGACTTTGTCTTAAGAACCGATGCCAGTAATGTAGGACTTGGAGGGGCTTTGTTGCAAAGATCATCTTCACCTGATGGGGAACTGAAACCAGTCGCTTATGCAAGCCGCAAATTGAATAAGGCGGAACAAGGATACTCCACAAGCGAAAAAGAATGTTTAGCATTAATCTGGGCAATAAAGAAGTTTCAAATCTATCTGTATGGTAGGACTTTTGTGGTGGAGACGGATCATCAGCCTCTCGTGTTCTTGTCTCAGGCTAAGCATGAAAACGCAAGATTGCTGAGGTGGTCTTTATTGCTTCAACCGTATCAGTTCAGTATCCAATATATCCCAGGCAAATTGAATGTCGGTGCAGATTTCCTCAGTCGGCACCCCTGTGATCAAAATTAGAGTAGTGGCAGACGTGAGGAGTAATTTTACCTATGTGTATCGCTGGTTTTGGAACTTGCCATAGGCATGTTTTCAAGTGGGGAGATGTGTAGTGAAATTGACCGAGATACAACGGTAAAATACTCCAAAGATAACATTTAAGGATAAAAAACATAATGCGTAAGCTGCTGATGTACATGATCGCCTAGACCGCGGGTCATCACCCTCCATAAATTTGACTTGCTAGACCGGAGGGGAACGGAGGATCAAAAAGGAAAAAAATATGACTGGAAAGGCTAAAGAGACGCAATTGGGGGGGGAAATGGATGAAAGTAAAAAAATTCAAGTCCCCCAAATTGACACGAGGTACGGAATTGGACGTTTTGCGATACCAAGCCTTGATTTGAATTCAGCGGCTAAAACGCAGATGGTAGGAAAATTACAAAAATTTAAAAAGTAATTTTTCTTAATATTAATGTTAGGAATATAAAAATTAGCTGGCCGGATGGCCTATTCTGAGCAGTGAACTAATATGTTCTTAAATTTACAAACGGATAGATAATATTGAAGATAATGACAAAAGACAGTGTAGTTTACATCATCGACAGACTGCCTTGAATAAAAAGTGTCGTTATTTGCACACAAAACACGACCTTGGGAACAGGTGTTCAAAGTTACTTATTATGGAGGAGAGGGTTTTTGAGCGGTAGCTGTGTCTAAATATAACTTTTTACGACAAAATTTTAAGGGGAGAGAAAGGTTGCTTCAAAAATCAAGCACATTTTTTTTAGAAACACAAGTAGAGACGGACAGACTAACAGATAACCATCCATACTTGACTGAAGCATGACTGAAATGACTTTAGTGTAGAAATTTGAAATCTACAAAGCAGAGTCTATTCGGTGGGTGACTTTACTCGAGTGTATCTGTGCAGTTCTTGTGACAGAGACCACCATTATTGTCCGCCAGCACGGAGAGGTGGGACCGCAAGTTTTCAGCACCAGAGCTACAAAAAGATGAGTGAGCCTCTGGTCTGCTGGACATTCACCAACTATTGGTAGTGACTAATATCCCCATAAAAATTCCCACCTTTTTCTGGACACTGTGTAGTCAATATAGACAGGTGTGATGAGGCCACCCCAACAGCACAAACAGTAACTATCCTCCCAAAGAGATGACTACTCGAACTTTTTTTAATAAAACTAACTAGTCTAGTACTTAAATAGGTACGCTCTTGCATTTATTATGTAACATTCCATGCATTTTTTTTCATAAATTTTCAATCCTTCTTTTAAAACAAGTTCTGGTCACATAAAACTTGATCCAGAACCAATAAATGTAATATAATTATATCAAAAATTTTATACACGTGAGTTAGTTCAGTGTATTTTAACACTTGTTAATCTTATTAGTCTTCTTAAATATCTGTGGGTGTATTTATAACTAACACACCACATTACACATCATTACCCTAGACACTTTACGTAGCCACATTCATTAAAAAAAAAAAAAATTAAGTGTGAGGTCGTAGTGGTAGCAAGAAAGGCCTTCTGACAATTCTCAACTACATTTTATCTCAGGAGCCTTCACAGCTGGCCTCATACAATGTACATGTAGTAATAACACCATCATACAATACCATCAACACCACTACACGCCGGATAAAGAGCGCCTGGGACTCCGTGTCCTCAAGTGACTTCTTCTGGTGTATTTCTGGATACTTAAAACCTCGCACGTATGAGCAGCCATCTATGGACAGAGTTCCAGCCCCCTCACGCAAGTAGCGGTCACCAACGTATAGCACCTACAAGGAAAGTTGGGTATTTCACTTCATTCATCTTGAAGGATATTTATCTGTAAGACACTTTTCTGGAGCTAGCGCCTTTGGTCCCACGAAAAAAGCGGATGGACTGTCGCTCAGTTCGTTTATTTGGTCAGCAGGAGATAAACAGCGTCTTCCAGTGTTCCCTCGCGCAATTAGGGGTCACCAACGTTTAGCCCGACAAGGAAAGTTTTGTATTTCACTTCATTCACTTGGAAGGATATTTACATATAAGACACTTTTCTGGAGCTAGCGCCTTTGGTCCCACGAAAGCGGACCCACTGTCGGACAGCTTAGTTATTTTCTCTGTGTTCTACAGGTTTTATGAGTGTGGGTGGTGTGTGTGTGTTTATGGGTGTGTATTTACGTTATTGATGGTTATTGATGACAATTGATGAATATTTTGATTATTGATGTAATTTATGCTGTGTATGATGATATGCATTAGTTCCATGCTTTTCTTCTTTAATAAAGTTTACACATTTATTAATGCGCCTTTCCCGACCCTTTTCATCCATAATTTAAAACTTGATATAGCTCTTTACTAGAATCTCTATGTTTGATAAGAGAAAAGAGTGAGAGCAGGAGGTGCTTAGACAGTAAAAGTGAGTTGAGGCTTGGAGAGAGAGATCACTTTGATAAATCTTCTTATCTGATTAGCCAGTAGTAAGTTACTAATCTGTACAAGGGAGGGTGTTTCATCCGGATGATAGTAACCAATCCTCTCAATAGCTTAGTACTGACAGAAATGGGGTGAAGTGATAGTAATAAGTTTTACATCACTTACATTTTTTGGAGTTTTTGGGGGTTTTTGCTTGTCGATCAGAGTAGCTACAAACTCTCTTGTTTTTAAAGTTCCCAGGTTAGCCTAGATTTTATTGACTATTAAGTTAATCAGCACCTAGTGGACTAGGTAACTAAGATCTCTAGGTTCTATTCTTCTATAGTGTTTGCTCACCCTGATATAATGGCCTATCTAGATAAAGTGCATAGGATTGCCTTCGAGATAGCTAAGTACATGGAGTACCAGGATAGCGAAATCCAGCCCTTTCTAGAATTTGCAGTAAGCCTGCAGGTTCAATACGAGGTAGACAACTGGTTTAACAGCCGTTTAATCCTGGCATGGTCCTGTAAACAAACTGGGGAGAGCGAAGCATTCACCCGACTGTATGTAGAAGAAGTGATAGAAGAGGAGAAGCAATTGGAAATAAAACGACAAGAACGGGAGGAGCAATGGGAAATAGAACGACAAGAACGGGACAAGCAACGGGAAAAGGAGCGACAAGAAAGGGACAGACTAAGCCAAGGAATGGAAACAGATACTAAACGTAGTCACGCTAGTTCTCCTTCTTCTGCGCCCTCGTCTGACCATGCCCCTGCAAACCTTGTGCCCCTGAAAGATAACTTGCCTGCTAAAACCGAACCCCGACTCCAGAAAATTGACTTTCCTTGGGACTTGGATCCGAAGCCCGAAATAGGAAAGAATTTATGTCGGGATAACAGACCTAAAGCCACGGGGAAAATTACGCAACGTTCCCAGGCATGGAGACTGCACAAAGGTGAGAGAGGTGCTAACAAGCATTGTAATACGGATTGTTCCCGTCTGGCAAGCGGCGAACCCCGAGCCTCTCACGCTCCAGATCGAGCAGCACCTAACCGACACGTGACGTCCGAGAGAAACGGGAGCCACACCCTATCACGTTTATATTTCGGAAGTTTCCCGGCCGGACAGCGAAAATCCATATGCAGAGGCGCATCCCTCCAACTCAACGATCGTAGAAAGGAGGTGCCGCTCCTCTTATCACCCTGAGCTTAAAAGGTGCAAGAATAGGTCGCCTGCAAAAAAAAACGGGCTAAACTTTTTCCAAAACCGTTCCAAGGAACTTTGGAAAAAAACACACCGAGAGTTTTTTTCTCGGGCACTTTCGCGATCTAACGGATCTCAAACCGTCCAGTCCTTTGCATGCAGACTGCGGAGCCTGTAATCCAGGAAGTGGATCTCGCATTGCAGGACATTTGCCAACCGACGCCATTAACTTCCTCAGGGGAGGGCAAAGTTTACGTTTCTGGTGGACACAGGGTTCCAGGCAAAGGGATCCCTGGTACTCCATCTGAGTCTCTCACACTTCTCAGGGCAGAAGACAGTGAGAAAAGCTGCCGTACTACTTCACAAGGAGTCATTGTTGAGAGCCTTGACTCACGTCATGCTAGTACCGGTAAAGCGACTCAACAAACTCTGCAACTCGCAGATAATACCTATCTTTCCCCAAGGATAGAAGCTACGGAGATCTGTTATGATTTAGTAGAACCCCAGAATGCGATCGATTACTCTCTGCTTCAGGCAGCTGAGTTCTCTCATTCAAATCGCATTTTTCCAGTGGTCTCAACCCCACTGATGGACAGCAAAGTAGTCGCCTACGCCAGGCCATTACAGAGCAACTTGATCATTTCCGTTGACCAAGCCAGAGTTGTGACGGGCAAGGCAAGGAAAGCTCCAGACCCACCTTTAGACGGCACAGGTCTGAAGATTGATCAATGCTCCCACCGAAACAGGGGAGTAGGTGTCGAGAGGCAGAAGAAAAATGCTAGCATTTCTTCGGCCAACGAACGGCTTTATTTGCCAACTAGGGTTACACGTGCGCGTAAAATCCCGATAGACTGCAGCTATAGAGGGTTATTCAAGTCCACGCCCGTGACAGGTAAACCCATAACGAAACGTAAACAGCCCGAGTCCAGCAAGGATTACACTGCACATAACAGGCGGATTACCCACGCAGTGGCCAGTGAGTTCAGGGGGTGCCGAAAACCACAACAGGTGCGGATAATTTTCCGGACCATAAACAGGCACAGCGAATTGTGGAACCAAGATCAGGTTCACAGGAAAACGAAGGGCGTCAGTGCCGACTGGCCTCGCAAAATCCCATTCGCTGAACGTCTGTTAGACAGAGGGAAGAAAAGAAATGAACTCGGAGCTAGTCATACAGTACTGACAGAAATTGGATACGATTTTGGTTATGATTATCGGATGTTCTAAAGACATGTAATAAACGTCTATGGAAAAGATAAATTACTGTCATTTTTGTCCGAATTCCTCGAACTTTAAGGGGGGGGGGGGGTGGGAACTGTCACGTGACCGATAATTTATTTTACCATTTCGTTCCATATGTTATTAACTCTTTTAATGTTCTGTTTTTCCTAGACATTTGTATTCTTCTTTTCTATCTTTTTTTCACACCTGTTTTTTCAAACCCCCGCGCTTTGGGTACGTTCTGGCCTTCAAACGGTCAGATAATATTACATACAATCCGCGCACCTGGTCTGACCAGGGGGAATTTCTCTAGTCGCTCTAAGTCTTTGATCACGAGCGGCTGGTACCCTTTGAGGCCTGAGTAACCGTTTCATCTTCGAAACAAGGGGGAGATAATAATCGCGGTCAGTCTTTGGGTTTTGCCCCTTAGACGAGTTAGAGCTCTCACAATATTATGCATTTCTCTACCTGAAGAAACTTTCTTGCGGTTGTTGACTTCTGATGTCTCTAGAATAACCTTTGTCTTACTCTCTTGATTACGCATTACGCCGATACATCTGTAGAATCAGGTCATGCAGATGTCCTGAGTGGCGTTGTATGTAAACATATAAATCTAGAAGAGTCTTAATAGACAAAGACATTCGTGAATATTTCCTGCCCGAGATGGACCATCATGAGAATTAAGGCAAACTTTAACAACAGAACTAAATGTTAAGGCCTATCTCTAGTCATTTTTCGGGTTTCAGGGAGACCGAATCGCTAGAGCAGACTCCAGTCAGGCGAAGAACGACATGTTCTCTTCGATCTATAGGGTTTCTGAATACCGCTAGCGTCACGAGTAGTCAAACCCCGTTCCTGAACCTAAACCCTTTTGTCAACGCCAAGTTAAGCTAACGCAGTGCAACGGAGCCAACGCTAAATCGGGAATCACCAAAATGCAGTAGTAGTTCTCTACTCGCCTATTGGATTACCAGTCAGAGCATTGCCGCTTCCAGAATATCAAAACCGCCCAGCATGTCTATAGCAGAATCTGATATCACCCGACTTTGTGTTCCTAAACGGGGCACTCAGCAAACCACAGCCAACCAGTTTAAACAGGATTTACAGCCAAGCAGAGCCTAGCGCCGGATAAAGAGCGCCTGGGACTCCGTGTCCTCAAGTGACTTCTTCTGGTGTATTTCTGGATACTTAAAACCTCGCACGTATGAGCAGCCATCTATGGACAGAGTTCCAGCCCCCTCACGCAAGTAGCGGTCACCAACGTATAGCACCTACAAGGAAAGTTGGGTATTTCACTTCATTCATCTTGAAGGATATATTTATCTGTAAGACACTTTTCTGGAGCTAGCGCCTTTGGTCCCACGAAAAAAAAAGCGGATGGACTGTCGCTCAGTTCGTTTATTTGGTCAGCAGGAGATAAACAGCGTCTTCCAGTTGTTCCCTCGCGCAATTAGGAGTCACCAACGTTTAGCCCGACAAGGAAAGTTTTGTATTTCACTTCATTCACTTGGAAGGAATTTACATATAAGACACTTTTCTGGAGCTAGCGCCTTTGGTCCCACGAAAGCGGACCCACTGTCGGACAGCTTAGTTATTTTCTCTGTGTTCTACAGGTTTTATGAGTGTGGGTGGTGTGTGTGTGTGTTTATGGGTGTGTATTTACGTTATTGATGGTTATTGATGACTATTGATGAATATTTTGATTATTGATGTAATTTATGCTGTGTATGATGATATGCATTAATCCCATGCTTTTCTTCTTTAATAAAGTTTACACATTTATTAATGCGCTGTTCCCGACCCTTTTCATCCATAATTTAAAAACTTGGTTATAGCTCTTTACTAAAATCTCTATGTTTGATAAGAGAAAAAGAGTGAGAGCAGGAGGTGCTTAGACAGTAAAAGTGAGTTGAGGCTTGGAGAGAGAGATCACTTTGATAAATCTTCTTCCAGGTTGTCTCAAGTCCATCTCCTATTTACACCTTTCTGTGTGTGTGTAATCTATAACTCTGTCAGTCCACTATCCCTTGTCGATTTCACTATGGTCCAACTCGCACAAATACTCTACACTTTACTCAACCACGACAATAGTGCTGACGTGGCACATGTTAACCTTGGACACACACCACGTAGGCGGATGGTCCTAGAAAGTGAAACCAGGACAAGCCAATCGGCAAAGAAAATGCTGTTGCACTGAAGGCCAGGCTTACAGATCTCAATGAAACAATGAAAGAATTGGCTAGACTAGATGACAAGAGGAAAAGGTTCTGTTCACGTTGCCGAAAGGGTCGACACTGCAAGCACAGTACGGGGGCTCGGGGACCGACATGAGGGTCTGTAATCATCACAGCCAGCTGTTACGGTGGTCATATACGAAACGCAGGTACCACTAAAGCTCAGCGCCTGATTGTCACCCATCTCCGATACACAGGATTCGAGATGCCTCAAAAATCCTCTTATCTTGTTTGGAACCATGTACAGTGATAAACTTTCCCCAATGTACACTGGGTGACAGGTATCCTAAGACCTTCCCCCAAAATCAAGTAAATTATTACAATAATTATAAGTGATAATAGCCCCTTCAGTCATATCTGACTATGGAAATGCGCCCCTGAGGTGACAGCACTTCAGGCTTAACTGACTATGGAAATGTGCCCCTGAGGTAGCAGCCCTTCAGTCATAACTGACTATGGAAATGCGCCCCTGACGCGACAGCCCTTCAGTCAAAACTGTTTAGATGGGAATGCGCCCCTGAATTGACAGCCCTTCAGTCATAACTGACTATGGGAATGCGCCCCTGAGGTGACAGCCCTCAGCTGCGTATTTTCCTGGTGTTCCTTTAGACGTTTTCTCTTTTCTGTTTGTCGTGAGAGCATCTTTTCGCCCAAACTGAGGTGGCGCCGTAGTGTGACGGGGCACGTATTAATATTTTTTTCTTTTTACTGCTTGTATATTCCAAGTTAGATCTTGACTGGCTTAAAGTCCGCCAGAGGTATTACTTTCTTGGTTTCAATCTACAGTATTTGGACCCAGGTTGGTTCGTTCCTCTTTTGAGATGTTTTGATGGGAAACAATAGTAGTGATGATGTACCAAACCTGTACATAACATTTAACTTATCCAACTGTTAAGTAATCCATCAACAGCCTTGACAATTAAAGTGAAGTTTATTTGAAGCAGAACTGTCCAAGATCAACAAGCAAATATGGCAACAATGTTTCATCTATTTACATCATATGCATCCATTTCAACATGTATGATAAACCTTCCCTCCTTAATTTCAATCCAAGGTGGTTTGTATATTTCCTCAACAGTTTCAAACTTCTCTGAGTACTTAGTGTTTATTATATCATTGTTGGGCACTTCGTATGTAGGAGTCTCTAAAGTACTTATTTCTAGACTTACCATAATATTTTTTTTTCAAACCGGGACAATTTCGAGAGTTTGCTCGAAACAGAAAGTGAGCGCCTTCTTTGCGATTTTAGAAAGAGAGAAGTATATTCAGCTAAGTACTTATGATTCAAAAAGGCTAAGTAAGGGAGTGGTTAACAAAAAACAACAATTATGTAGTAATAATTTTTAATTACTCTTAACTGAACATAACTTATTATTAAAAAGTTATTAATATTTATCACTAGCGTGAACTTTCTTTAAAAATTCTTTGTTATTTTTAATCGCGTCAAAAAATTCACTACAATTTAGTTCACAATTAACTTTGCAGCGCAATAAAGCTTTTACAGTTGATTCAGCCATTCTACCTCTTTCTTCAGACCATATGATATTCATTATTGAGAATATCCTTTCAACAGGTGCAGATGTGCCTGGCAGGCTGAAAATGTATTCTATAATTTGGACAAGATTGGGCAATGAAATGTTCTTTTCTTTGAAATGGCTGAATAGTTGTGTCCATTTTTCTTCGCAACTTGTATTTTTCCAAATGTCATAGTTTGCAGACCAAAAACCTTTTGCAATCACCACTTCATCAATTTAGATGAACAATCGGCAGACTTGAAGCTGAGATTGTGAATAGCAACATGACATGCAAAAGTTGCTTCTTTAGCAGCTGTTAAAAATTCTTTGTCACATGGATCGGCACTTTTAAAATATGACAATATTTTTGAGGAAGTTCCTGCCGCTGCTACACTAGCCTTATGTCTCCACATTTCAAGTGATTTTTGATGTCCGAACGTCCACCATGAGCCACCGAAAATTTTGAAAAACACTGTTCGCATTTCACTTTGTCAATATGAACACAAACTTTTTTCAAAAACGGATAATCCTTTCTTAATTCATCCGTAAATACACAGTTTCTTTTTGGCATTTTTGGGGTTAAATTAATTTTATGTACAGTACAAAATAATCGCAAGCAACACGCCGAAAACAAACACCGACTCGAGTAAATTACCTACGCAATCTGACAGAACTCAACTAAGATTGCGCATGCACGGCTACGCTGCGTACTAGGCCAGTGTTAAAGACGGATTTTCGTGTTGCCTAATTGCCATTTTCCGACGCTGCACTTTTTGACTTCGTGTATATTCGGCACTTTTTAATTTTTTCCAAATAACCGGGACAAAATGACAAACTGGCCGGGACGCCGGGACCATACCTTCAAACCGGGACAGTCCCGGTCAAACCGGGACGTATGGTAAGCCTACTTATTTCTCCATTTAGTAGCTTCATTAGTTTCAAATATCAGGGACTTATCACGAAAATCGAGCTGAAAATGAAATAACGTTCCTTGGAACGTACTTACGTGGATGAACCACAAAAATATAATCTGTATGCACAGATTTTCACAATAAAGGAAATCTCTTCGTGCAAACTGCAAAAATCTTGAAGAGTATGGAAATACACTAAGTTTCTTGTTGAATATCTCAACGTAGGAGCAGGACTTGTGTGACAGACGGGGGGATGCGCCAAATATTATCCCCGCACGGTTAGATCAAGTCCATATGCAAAGCTCAATCTGTACAGCTAACTTTCAGAAAATTATTTTTGAGCCGGTTTCAGTAGTGCGCGATTCTGGCAACTGTTCATTGGTCAAAGTTTTATTTTGTTAATTTATTTACTGGTCATTCCATCAAGCGATCTTACAGTGAGTAAGGCTATTCCTATCTACGTCACTATTTCTATGGTAACTCCCGCCAATCGTTAGCGTGGCTTATGCCAAGCTTGACATAATTAATTTCATCTTACGTCATCCTATACTCAATGTATCTCGGGTTTTTAAAATTTTCCACGAGATCTCATACTTACTTGTTTATTTTCTAGAATAGTAAATGATAATTTCTGTTATTTTATTATCATTAGTTTCTAGCACGAATAAATGCTATGGTAGTAGGTCATACTGCCACAGTAGAGAGCATCACCAAGTTGAGCGATCGGCAGCTTCATCCTCCCAGGATGTTGGATTTATGTCCAGTGCAATCATGTCTCTCTTGTACACATCTTTGAACCTCAGCTGTGGTCGCCCAACTGTTCTTTTGCCATCTGCCAGTTGTCGGTAGAGATATCTTTCGAAATGCTACCATCTTCCGTGTGGCGGACATGGCCAAGGCGGCGTAGTCTGCGCTGTGTAAGCAGTGTATCCATGCTTTGAAGGCCAACACGTGACAACACCTCGACATTTATCACTGTTATAAGTGAACATCAGCTGCAATAATTAGACAAGAAAACATCCTTCTTCTTCTTCACGTACCATGCCTTGTGGCGTAGGAGATCATGTCTTTCCACAACTTCCTATCGCCATAGGACCTCCGTAAATAGTTCAATCACGATAAATAATAGGATGAAGAAAACAATAACCACAAGAAACAAAGCATATTAACATTTTGTTTAATGAACGCTATCAGCACATAAATACAATAGAAAAACAGTTCTGCAAAATCACAAACAGCAAATCAAATGTACTGCAAATACTCAAGCATAAATCAATGAAGCAACAAAACTCTGATGTAAATATATACCACTCCATGCACTTGTAAATAACTTTATGTTTGAAATGTCATTCAAAATTTAAAATAACAAATACAATGAATACCTTAATTATAACCGAAAGGTAGGTTGAACAGAGTAGACTCCCCCTAGATGGTGGATGAGCGGCGGGACATTGAGCGCTTCTGGTGCTATTTCGCTCTTCTCCAATTTATTTTAAGAAAAAACGTTTCTGTACCAATTTGTTTAGAATGATGAGGTTGGCAGCCCCATACACAAACTCCTATTTGTCGCCTCCTACGACATGCCTGAGGTAGCAGCTCCTCAGCTGCGCCGCCCGGGAACTGTCAGGCGCAAACTTACTTCTTCACACATGTCCATTAACCTTCATTCATTTACACATTACATGGTACTCTACAAACAGCACGGTGCCTTATCAGCCATATGACATGTCACCGACTGTCTAGCCAAAGCCCTCTCCTCCCGTGCTTAAATGTTTATAAAGGCGATACGACAGTTTGCTTATATGGCATCCAAGTGTTGCTCCTACAGGTCAAAGGTGAAGTCCTCCCATAACAGTAAATAAACCAACATAAAGTATGTTTCAGGCACTGGTGAGAAATAAAAAAGTAGAAAATTAGAAAAACAGAAAAACAACAAAAGTGATAGGCTCGAAGGAGAATCAAACCCAGGACCTTCCAAACGGCATCATCGCCTAGCTACGGAAGCGAATCACACTATCCATAATTGTAAGAGACTTCGCTACACTAAATCTCAGCTTTACGAGTTAGGGAAAGCGGGGGGGTGGGGGGGGGGGGGAGAAGAGGGGGGTGATGTGACCATTTCCTTTACACGCTGTATTCCCGCCCCTAACTCAAGAGCAGAGTCGAGAGTCAGGTACCCATTAACAGCTGGGTAGGCTGGAGCCGGACGCTGCAAAGTTTCGATCAGGAAACCCGAAAACGTCACAGCAAGAGAAAAATGATCTAACCGATAAACCAACCGAACAGTGAAGTCTCTAACACCTCACTCCGCTACGGCAATATCAGCTATTGGTGCGACTACATTTCTTTTCATTTTACATCAATTATTTTAATATGTTTTTTTTTTAAAACATGCGTTTAAAAAAAAAAAAAGTTGTCAGATATAAAACACAAACCCCTTTCACTGATTCAATCTTGTGGGCTTTAACCAGCAATGCTAGACCTGGCGACATGTTTTAACACAATGCCGAATAAATAAAAAGAACTTTTCTACAGCAAAATGTTGATAGGTTATTTTAGCATCACCAGATCTGGTACTGACTTTTCGCTCGCACCGCTTTAAAAATATCGTGTGCATCTCGCGTTTTTCGTTTATGTAATACAAATGACGTCATCACTTTTTGTGTCACTAAGTGTATTATGGGTAATAGATTGATAACCCCCGCATCTCTATGCGCCCTTCTGATAACGTACAGAAGAATTAATTAGCCTTTAGTTTGTCATTAAAGTTTAAGTGTATCTTTTCAAATGTGAGACTAAGTATAGAACGTGCTGATGGTAATAATCCATCAAGATGTGCCGGCCTAGTTCTGCTTCAAATTACACTGACTAACAAAAAAAAACTTTTTTTTTCTTTCTCTAACATTTCTATGTTTTTCTGGTCAATTTTAATGCGCTGTTTTTAAATCTGCAAACCGTTTTTCTCTATCAGGTCGGGATCTCTAGAAATACGCAATTGAAGTTTTTTAACAACGCATACAGTATTACATCATTCGTACAAGAAGTATAACAGTTATGTAGGCTTGAATTTCTTTGCAGTCGACTTTCGTCGGTGAATGGCATGTGGTACATCGCGATGAAGCATCCAACAATAATCGGCAAGCATGGTCACACTCCACCGTCCTTGATAACGTGACTCCATTACGGCGATATCTTGATGGAATCATTCTCCATGTTCATCGGTGACTTCGCCAAGGTTGTCAGGGAAAAAGTCAAGATGCGAATCGAGCAAATGGATTTTGAGGGACATGTTACAGCCCATAATTATGTATGCATCTATGCACTGCTTAACAATATGCAACATAGTTGACAGATTTGTGATTTTCCAGAAAGTTATCGACGATCGATTTGAATGCCATCCATGCGCGAAGTTCCCTACCATGTAACAAGTTCTCGAATTGTTTGTCTGCAATAACTTTCCTAATATGAGGTCCTACAAAGATACCTTCCTTTATCTTTGCATCGCTAACTTGCGGAAACTTTTCTCGAAGATAAGTGAAAGCTTTGCTCGTTTTATCTAACGCTTTTACAAAATTCTTCATGAGCCCCAACTTTATATGTAACAGTGGTAAAATGAAGGTGTCTTTGTTAATTAATGGCTCGCGTATTACATTTTTATGCCCGAGCTGCATACGATCCCGGATAGGCCACTCTTTTCTTGCATAATGTTCCTGTCTGTTGCGGCTGTCCCATTCACATCGGAAGCAACAAAATTTAGTATACCCAGTCTGCATGCCCGTGAGAATTGCAATGACCTTTAGGTCTCCACAAATCCGCCATTGGTAGTCATTGTACTTTATTTTTTCCAAACGTATAGCCATATTGTCATAAGTTTCTTTCATATGAACAGAGTAGGCGACTGGAATTGTTGAAAAAAAAAAAATTTATGTTATGCAATAACACGGTTTTTAGACTAATCTTGGAAGAATCGATGAAAAATCGCCATTCGTTGACTATGTGCTCATGACCGTTTACATCTTTGCAATAGCAAATGTCATCATCCATCTCAAAGTATTGAACAAGTTCTCTGTGTCTATGACGAAATTTAGATATCGGAGTATTGGGCGCTAAAAGATTCCATTCTTTGAGTCGCGAACCGAGTAATTCCGCTTGTCCTTTGGTAAGAGCGAGATCACGTATTAGATCTGAAAGTTCTGAATGGTTAATTAAGTAAACACTATCATTCACCGGTATGTAATCTGAGTCAGAATTAGTTTCTAAAGCAGGTAAACTATCACTTTCTGATGGTTCATTTACGTCCAACGGATACTGTTCTGGTGGTACTTGGATCGGACACGTGATTGGATCATGAGGCACTGGTTTCGAAACCGATTCAATATTTGGATAAACCACAGACTTTCTAGTTTTAAAAGTGAAACCATGGATATTTGTCAAGCAGAAGTAACAATCAGTAGTGTGATTTGTATGTTCACGCCATATTACTGGCACGCCAAAAGGCATCGACTTATGCTTCGGCGATTTTCGCAACCAACCTGCCAATGTATCGAACAAAAAGCATTTGGCTTCCAAGATTTATTTGCATCATCAACTTTCGAATCGAAATAAAGTTCATATGCTATCTTTAGTAATGGTGTAAAGTTTTTCTGGTCAACACGATCGGTAAAATATCCGCACACGTAACAGAACAGATCAGCCGAATTTCTACAACTTCTAGAAGCCATATTTTGCTCAGAATTATTTCAAAAATACAGTAACTATTTGAAAAATCGCGTAACATATGTCATGCATCTTTTAGCAGTATAAAAAGTAGAATTATGTTGCTTTTTATTAATTTTTAATAAGTTATATAGTAAAAATGAAACGGAGCAAATAACGGTTTCCCAAAAATATATTTATTCACAAATATCTTAAGAACCCGACGTGATAGAGATAAACGGATTTCAGATTTGAAATCAGCGCAAGAAACTGACCTAAGAACACTTATTCTTATATAAGAAAGAAAAATGTTGTTTGTCAGTGTTATCCTCCTCACATTACATTTATTTCCTCCTTTTCCCCCCCCCCCCCCCCCCCCCCCCCCCCCCCCCCCCCCCCCCCCCCCCCCCCCCCCCCCCCCCCCCCCCCCCTCTTTCAATGAAACGAAAGTTAAGTTCGCTACTCACATTACGTCTATTTCAACCTTTTCGTCCCCCACCCGCACCACCACCACTATGAAACAAAAAGTTAATTTCGCTATGCGTTTTATGATATAGAATGTTAAGGTGATTTTCATCCTTTTTTCTTTTCTTTTTTTTGTTTTAAAATCTATTATTCAAACTTGTCTTTTCCTAGAGGAGGATCTTGCTGCCTAAATTGCTTTTGTTTCTTGTAACTCCGTAAAATCACATCTGATGTTTATGTTTTTCTAATGTTACCATTCTTACTTGTTTCCCGTTCTTGTATGTTCTTGCTAATCTGTAAAACAGACGTTATCATTATTGCGGTGGCGTAGCGTGCATACATGCGGGTTTACCCTGCTTCTATTTAAACCCAACTTTACGAAGTAAAATACAGAAATGTTACCATCTATCGTTAATAAGATTCATGAATAATCCAACTTGGCATTTACACTGTTTTCCAAATCTTCATGAAACGCTGTCACATCGGCGACATAGACAAGGGCTGGCGAAACGTCCAGACAGCGTGTGCCATAACTAAGGATTAGCTTCTAAAAATTCTCTCGCGTGTCTGTTGGAATTTTCAGTAACAGATTGCCATTTATAATTATTATACTTTTCATGGAGACAATAACCAAATGCTTGAAATCATTCGTACAAAATGTGTGTTTAGGGAAGTACGATCTTCTACGAACACTTTCTGAAGTCAACTTGAAAATGTTTAAAGAAATCAGCGGTTAGCCTGAAGTTGATTGTTGTTAGCGGTTAGCCTGAAGTTGATTGTTGTTAGCGGTTAGCCTGAAGTTGATTGTTGTTAAGAAGAAGAAGGATAAGAATATGATGATGATCATCATGAAGATGATCTTGGAAAGATTTGATGAAAGTGTCATATAATTAAAATTTACAGATTATTATGGTTACAAATTAATCAAGTAAAATAAAAACTGGACACCAAATTTGTTTTACAATTGGCGTCGTCTACGGCACAATATTTCGTCTGGTAGTACGAGGTCACAACGTTTATAACAGGTACAGGAACTCCCATGGCAGGTACTACCGTAAAGGAGTTAAATGTTAGAGAGTTCATTATATTAGCTCCAGCTTCGAGAGGTTGGGGGTGATCAGCTCTCTTCCTCAATGCCTTTGTCTCCCTTGACTCAAGAGCAGTGTCACATACTTATTTACAGCTGGGTAGAATGGAGTGTGACGCCACCGAATTTCAAACCCCGCATCATTACCTCGACTCCACCTCCAAGTGGTGGTCCTAGAAACAGGCTGCATCACTGCAGTCTGGACGAGAGAGTAGGGATCAAAGAAGGAAGGCAAACCCGGTCCCAAAAATGCCACGCTGAAATCGGATGTGTCGGGCCGAAAGGCGCAAATATCGCAGCTTCGCTGTAAACGGAGACACAACGTAACCAACGTCCTTTTGAGGACGAACGCAGAAGAAGAAGAAGTACATTTAGCACGAGAGGCAAGTGCTCTAACCACAATGCCCATCGGATGCTCCCAAAATTTACTATGTAATAAATTAAACAACGACTTTGTTCAGCCGATGTTAGTTGAAAAGTGTTGCCTGTCATGTCATACCACCTGCTGACAAAAAATACGCTGTTAGTGTTTAGTACAAGGGTAAAGGTAGTCCCATGTCGTAGGGGAGTGAAGTGTTAGAGACTTCACTATACTAGGTCCAGCATCGAGAGATGGGGTGACCAGGTTCCTTCCTTGAACCTTTTCCTTCTCTAATTCAAGTACAAAGTCAGGTACCCATTTACAGCAGGGTAGACTGATGCGTGTCGACACCGTGAACGAAACCTGGCACCTTTGCCGTGACAGAGCAGCGCTATAACCACTCTTTCAATATGACGCTTTAATATACAGCAATACCCCGCTTAGCGCTGTTGATTAGTTCTTGAAAACTCGAGCGCTGACCGACAACGCGCTAACTGTAAAAGCGCTCAACAAAAATATATTTCCCATCAGAGTTAATAAAAATCAAATTAACTCGTTCCCGAGGCCCACACAAAGATGTGTCAAAGTTAAGTAAAAAGTGGTTTTAAAAACCACTAAACAACATTTATTAACAACATATAATTATCAGCAATTAAATAATACACACATAAAGGTGTGTTTCAGGCACTGGTGAGAAATAAATAAGTAGAAAACTAGACAAGAGAAAAACAAAAGAACTGATAGAGACTCGAACCCAGGACCTTCAGATAGGTAACACCACCTAGCTACGGAAGCGAATGACACTATCCTCACTGCCAACTAGGCACAACAAAAATAATGTTTCGTGGACAGGGGTCATTAACGTGATTCTCCCCACGTGACAAGAGATATATATTTACATAATTGCTAATAATAACCCGTCAAAATTGACAGGTTTTTAATTGCAGCCATCTTATCATTTTCATCCATAATAATAAATCTGCAATACTTTAAATTAAAATTTTGTCTTGAAGAAACAATTTTAAAAAACTTATATTCTAAGGTTATTTTAAGAAAATGATGAGTTAAATCCGTTTCCCGACTGAAACTGGACAGAAGAGTATCTTGATTGTCTGTTGATTTAATCTGCATCTCCGCATCTTACTGTCTCCAGTTCATGTACTGTTTATGAACTGTGTTGTTGGCTTCTTTCCATAATCAAACTGTTCATAAACTGTTCTATTTTCGGGAGAGTACATATAAGGGAAACAATACAATTATTGTCTAGCTTTCAACCACATTTGTACCCCTTACTGAAAGTTAATGTACTCTCTTGAAAATAGAAAAGTCCACAAATGACGGTGTGCATGATGTGCGACCGACCGAGGTACGCGAGAATTATGGTAATTGGATATTTTTGTGCACACCGTCATCTGCGGTCATTTGCGCACCTGTTTTTGGGGAGAGTACATATAAGGGAAACAATACAATTATTGTCTAACTTTCAACCACAGTTGTACCCCTTAGCTGTGGCTGAAAGTTAATGTACTCTCTTGAAAATAGAAAAGTCCACAAATGACGGTGTGCATGATGTGACCGACCGAGGTACACGCGAGAATTATGGTATTGGATATTTTTGTGCACACGTCATCTGCGCACTTTTCTTTGTAGAGTGTTATTATTTTATAAGCGAAACAATACAATTAAGTCTAACTTTCAACCACAGTTGCATCCTTAGCGTTACGTACTGACAGAAAAAACTGGGGCTTTATTATATAGGATAACTGAAGGGGCTACAACTACTACAATATGTTCGAATGTGCAGTAGTTTTTCCTTCTTTGGCTTTTAAATAAATATTTCAAGGAAATAAATACAATTGTATGAATCTTAGATGGTATCGTGTGTCTTTGTGATAAAGTCAGTTTGAACCTCCCTCCTCAAATCATGTATAAGATATTATTCTATAGATTCTGCTACTATGGTCTTTTTTTTTTAAATTGGACAATAATTGAATAGGACAACGCCACCATTTTTTGTCAGCGATCCGCGCTGGATTTGAAAGTATTGACGATTTGCTAATGATACCCCCCCTTTCCTAAAGTACAAGCCTTTTTGGTAGCTCCTCCCTAATTTTTAAAAGTAACGTTAGAATGACTTGGCAAGCGGCCAAGACATCGTGTAGTTCAAAAGAGTGAAGGAGTATAGGAGTGAAAGAGTAAACAGGAAAAAAACTACTGTCCAAAATCTATAAATAACTACGCCACTTGTATTGTATCTAAGTCCCCCAGCAACGGAGTATTTGAAACAAATCTTTACCCGCCCGTACCCTCTCACTTTTTTTCTGACGGAAGCTTGACAGACGCCTATCGCGTGCTTAGAGAGGGGAAAACGATGGTGGATTGTAAAAAAAAAAAAAAAAAAAATCGCGTCTACTTGGAAATTTGGACTCAACTGCATTGTGCAAGAGGCAAAAGTGAAACTAAGAATACTTATTTCTTCATAAAAACGAAAGAGAGTAAATACAAGAGATATTTTGACAATAGAGTACTGTTGTTTAATATAATACCATATATAACTGATAGGGACTTAGAACCTTTCTTTCCCTGATATGCTAGCACAGTGAAAAGAGCCCATGATAATAAAAAGGCAGAAGTACAAAAGTGTAAACGATGATAAAGAAGAAAATAAAACTTAGATAGAATGATAGATGCAAACAAGCAGTTTAATAATTAGTTTTAATATTTAAAATCGTCCCATAAGTAACCCAGATATCGTAGAATTGAGACAGACTAGCAGACACACGGATAACCCACAATGGTTCAGTTTTGAAAATTGTCCGCTGCAGTCAAATATGACTCGATTTGATTGGGTACATCAATAGTTAGAAAAGGGGAGGTGGAAACTGCAGATTTGTTAGCCACGAGAACCGTATTTTTACATAGTAATAGAGGGATCAGACAAGCAAACGTAGTGATAACCCAAAAGGTGGGGTTTTTCAAAAAAAGAGAGTTAATTTCGGATACGCAGTTTCCATTGGCCAAAGAGATTGATAATAGTGATAAGGTACAAGCCTAGAGCGCCATTTGAAGAATAATTTTACCAAGTGAAAGTTTGACCACAGAAGTGCAGAATTGAAAGCAAGTTTTCTGCAGTCTGTACCAGACGGCGATCTTTATTTGGACAATCGATTGCTAGTCAATCTATTTCTTGTGTATTATTTCATTGATTGCAGTAAAAAATGATTTATTAATATTATGTAGAGGCGATAGGGCGCCTAACAAAAATCTTATGTTGTACGACTTAGCCATTTACATATGATGTCATTCTAAAAAAGAAAATAAATTAATAGTCAGAGAGCTACAAAAAGATGATTGTATCCCTAACTGAAGAGATGAACGATAACAAAGATTAAGTGACAGAGGCGTTGAAGATATGTGGGGAAGAGCAGGTACCCACTGAGGATGATGAAATCACAAAAAATTAGAGACTGAAGCTTTGGATGAGCAATGGTAGCTGATCACTAGAAATGTTTGAAGATGATATTTGTTAAATGTTGGGATATATTTATAAAGTATATTTAGGAAGGCATTATTTCATCGTTGCAGGGTTGAATCGTCTTTTATCATGTCAAACATAACTGGAGATGCTGAGTACTAGGCATTCTGTCTGGTATATGTGAAGAAACCAGATATCAGATGATCCTAGGAGACCCTCTGATAAGCGTCTTTTCTTTGTCACCACGTTAATAAAGCTGGTATTGGTGTAAATGGTCAACTCTAAACCGGCACAGTGTTGGGCATACAGGTCACCTTGTCCAAAAACGTAATGAGGCCCCGACAAGGATGTAATGTTGACTATGAGTGTTAATGTGAGTGTCAATACGCGAATGCATGGATTGTTCTGAAGAGTTGACTAGAAGATCGAACACTCACTCACACGTAGCTAGAAGTTAATGATGCAGACTACTGTGGTCGTTTCATACTGTTTAATTGGACGCACACACTTGGACAGTACGGGTATAGTTACAGGAAAACAGGTCGACATATATCATCATACGGTTGATCAATGGTCTACAATCTTAAGTTGGCATTCATGTTGAAAAACATTACAATGGAACGTCCGTAGACAAGCACTTAGATCTCCACTGTTTATAAATATAATCATCAGGCCTTACTGACTGATCATGTCAGTTAATAAATAATGTTCAAGCATGACTCCTAGACAGAACCTCTTTTCTAGCGAAGATTCCTTTAGGTAAAGTTCAGCAAATATTTCTGGAAACAATGTTAACCCACCAGTATTGGGTTTTCTTTATAACTGTGATCCCTTAATCATCACCTGATAATAAGGGGCATCCCTGTTCTCTGATCGATGATCGACAAAAAATATAAGATCCAAAATGGCTTCTGGTTCCAGTGAGCATTACTCACTATACAGATGCATAGTAAAGCTTCAATAAAGGCTTTGTTCATGAACACAAATGTTTCTACAAGAATCAGCATATTCTTTCATCATAACTGCTGCATACAATCATATTCAGTGCTGCTAGGTAACATGTCATCCCGACATATTGATATAGATAATCATCATATAGACGTCTGCCCATCTAAGCCTAGCAAGGAAAAAGTTCAGCAACAAGTTCTTTTACCTGGGCATGGGAAATACACTAGCAGAACACATACGCCCTCTCCTGGCGTTACCGAATAAACACTGGGGAACTCATAGACTTAATAATCATATAAGAAACTATCTTCTTCCCCATAATAGATCACAGATATCAACAAACTTCGGACTGGTCTCCGACATGGCATTCACCAGGCTTCATCATCACGGAAGACCCTTTTTCGTATCCGCATGCGCAGAAACTGCCTGACCTCAAAGTTCAGTACAAGGAAAAATAGTCCCACTTAGACATACAAAGATATCACGATATAAGACCGAATCGTCTTAAATAGACAAGAAGTAAATATAGAATCGGACCATAAACAATCCTGCATAAACCTAAGCAAGAACAATCTGTTTCTGGCCCAACAAGGAACAGACGAACAAAATCTGGATTCATACGCCAAGTTCGATATTCAGGGGAGATAACCCATGTAACAAAAGTATCAATCAATCATGGGTGATATATCTTTGGCCAGGAAAGCATCCTGATTTTCAAAACAAATACTTTCCCTCAGACAAATAAATATTATGATAACTACATACATTGCCACCAGTAATCTGTTGGTAACACCCTCTTGTGTAGAAGAGTGGGCAGTTATTATAGCAAGTTACTTATTTACTCCAGGAGACCCTCTTGTGAAGAAGAGTGGGCAGTATCATCAGGAAGACTTCCATTTTCAACAAGACCATCAGATAAGCCTTCATGTTTTGGGCTTATGACATTTTATTTAATTATTCTCCACACTTATTTTATTAATACATTTCGAGTGAAGTGATGAGGACATCAGTCTCTCCAACTAGTGATATATTATAATACACCAATTGGTCAGAAAGGGATACAATATAGGAATTTGTTTATTAAACACTTAGTATGGACAAGAAGTCCTGCCTATTTAATTAACTGTATATACATACTGATAGATAAAACTACCTTTATTAATTGTTTGAATTTTACTCCTGTTCCAAAAGAATTTGAGGTTCAGGAGAATAAAATTGTAAAAAAAGATTTAATTTCAACAAAAGTTAACCACTGTTTTACTTGAGTTTCTTATCTTGAGTTACAGTTGTGTGTATGTTATCAACATCACATCATACAGTCATTCCCCTAGACACTAGTCAAATAAAATAAATAGGTTCAAAATATATCGCAGAGTGAGTTCACCGGGTGGTAGCAGTTAGGTTAAATCAAAACCAACAACAATAAGTACAACACAAAAATCAGAATCTCAACTCAAATGTCAAGTAAGTCGCTAATGTATGGCTGTGAAACTTTGACACTAGTAAATCCAGCAAATAAGAAGTTACAGACTGTCGTAATTGAGTGCTTGTATGGGATAGAAGGCTTGAAATGGTACAGTAAGGTCGTCAACGTGGAAATGATGGCTAACACCAGAGAAGTATCATCGGAGCAATAGATGAGAAGAAGAGGCTAGCTATTGATTGGGAACACATTGAGGAAACCTGTTGATAGTATTTCCAGATCATCCTTGTTCTGGAACCCCCAGGGCAAGAGAACAAGAAGTAGCCCGATAAAGAAGGGAAACCAGAGGCCTGTAAACAGTAAATAAATATTACACACACATATGTTTTCATGCACTCGTGAATAATAAAGAAGTAGAAAACTAACAACAGAAAAAACAACAGACGTGAGTGGCTTACCGGGGAATCGAACCCAAGACCTTCCGTGTGGCACCCCCGACTAGCTATGGAAGCGAATCACACTATCCTCCCTGTCAGATAAGCACCACAAAAATGATACTTCGATGACAGGGGTTATTAGTGCGACCAGCAACACATAACACGATGACAGGGGTTATTAGTGCGACCAGCAACACATAACACGATGACAGGGGTTATTAGTGCGACCAGCAACACATAACACGATGACAGGGGTTATTAGTGCGACCAGCAACACATAACACGATGACAGGGGTTATTAGTGCGACCAGCAACACATAACACGATGACAGGGGTTATTAGTGCGACCAGCAACACATAACACGATGACAGGGGTTATTAGTGCGACCAGCAACACATAACACGATGACAGGGGTTATTAGTGCGACCAGCAACACATAACACGATTACAGGGGTTTTAGTGCGACCAGCAACACATAACACGATGACAGGGGTTATTAGTGCGACCAGCAACACATAACACGATGACAGGGGTTATTAGTGCGACCAGCAACACGTAACACGATGACAGGGGTTATTAGTGCGACCAGCAACACATAACACGATGACAGGGGTTATTAGTGCGACCAGAACACATAACACGATGACAGGGGTTATTAGTGCGACCAGCAACACATAACACGAGGACAGGGGTTATTAGTGTGACCAGCAACACATAACACGATGACAGGGGCTATTAATGCGACCAGCAACCCATAACACGATGACAGTGGTTATTAGTGCGACCAGCAACACATAACACGATGACATGAGTTATTAGTGCGACCAGCAACACATAACACGATGACAGGGGTTATTAGTGCGACCAGCAACACATAACACGATGACAGGGGTTATTAGTGCGACCAGCAACACATAACACGATGACAGGGGCTATTAGTGCGACCAGCAACACATAACACGATGACAGGGGCTATTAGTGCGACCAGCAACACATAACACGATGACAGGGGTTATTAGTGCGACCAGCAACACATAACACGATGACAGGGGCTATTAGTGCAACCAGCAACACATAACACGATGACAGGGGCTATTAGTGCGACCAGCAACACATAACACGATGACAGGGGCTATTAGTGCGACCAGCAACACATAACACGATGACAGGAGTTATTAGTGCGACCAGCAACACCCAACACGATGACAGGGGTTATTAGTGCGACGAGCAACACATAACACGATGACAGGGGATGACAGGAGTTATTAGTGCGACCAGCACCACAAAAATGATGCTTCGATGACAGGAGTTATTAGTGCGACCAGCACCACAAAAATGATGCTTCGATGACAGGAGTTATTAGTGCGACCAGCACCACAAAAATGATGCTTCGATGACAGGAGTTATTAGTGCGACCAGCACCACATAACACGATGACAGGGGCTATTAGTGCGACCAGCAACACATAACACGATGACAGGGGCTATTAGTGCGACCAGCAACACATAACACGATGACAGGGGCTATTAGTGCGACCAGCAACACATAACACGATGACAGGGGCTATTAGTGCGACCAGCAACATATAACACGAGGAAAACGTGCAGAAAACATCTGGAGACAGAAATTGATGAGAAAGGCATGGAAAGACCTTGAGCTGATGGCACGTGACAGGAGGACTTGTGTTTGTTGAAGACCTATGATCCTTGGGCAGCTAAGGGTATTGACTGATTGATTTATTGACTGATTGATTGATTGATTTGTCTGCATGTTATGTTCGATGAAAGGAGGTAAGTCACCGGGTGTGGATAATATTCCAGCAGAACTCTTGAAATATGGAGGACCAGATATAGTAAAAATCATGACAACAATTTGCCAGAAGATATGGAGTACAAAAAAATAGCCAACACAGTGAACGCAGTCATTAGTAAAACCGCTTCCAAAGAAAGGAAATCTAAATATGTGCAAGAATTACAGAACCTTTAGCCGTATTAGTCATCCAAGTAAAGTGATGTTAAGGATACTTTTGAACAGAATAAAACAGAAATCAGAAGAAATATTGTCCGAGGAACAGGCCTGGCTTTAGACCAAAAAGAAGTACCTCAGAACAAATCTTCAAAATTAGATTACTGATCGAAAAACATCTCCAGCATCAACACGATTTATACCATAACTTCATCGATTTCACAAAAGCCTTCGATCAAATCTGGAATGAAGGCTTATGGCAAATAATTAGAAAATTCAATTTTGATACCAACATCTTAGATATCATTGAAGCATTATACAAGCACGCAAGCAGTGCTGTTTTTGCAAGCAATGACATTGGATAATTTTTCAAAACAACTGTAGGAGTTCGTCAGGGATGTATTCTGTCCCCGGTGCTCTATAATATGTATCTAGAACATGCTATGCATGAGGCTCTACGATTATAAAACAGCCATATCGAGTGGAGGCCGACCTCTTTGCAATCTACGTTTTGCTGATGGTATCGATCTTATAGCTGGAACAGAATCAGAACTTCAAGACCTTACCTCTAGACTATTTTCTTTGTCTTTTGTCCTCGTAAGACGAATCACCTTTTTTCGATTTTTTTTCAAACCCATCCATTGTATTCCACGTCTTACCGCAGTTCCCCTCAACTTCCTCGATTATATATATATTTTTTTTTGACTGCACCGTGTCTCTGTTATCTCGTATCTCTATCTACCTATCCTGCTTATCTCCCTGATCCTATCCTATCGCCTTTTCTCAGTATTTTATATCCTATTCACCTATTTATTTTCGTATTTCCCTATTCTTCCTTCATACCTTATATTACCGCAATCTACCCTATTTATTTATTGTTTCAGCGTTTTATATTTTATTTATTTCATATTTTACGTTTTTTATTTTCTGGACGTTTTACTTTTCCCCACTATGCCCTCTCTGAAATATTTTATCAACTCTCTCCGTGTGTCGGTTACCACCAGCTTTAGCTCCCTACCTCCTGATATATCCCGTGTCGCTATTGATTTTGCGTTCGTTACTTTCAAGAAAACTAGATTCACCTCTCATCTCCACTTTATTCACACCTGCCTCCACCACAAAATTCTTCCTAATGGATTTTCTTCCAATTTTCATCCATCTGCTGGTACACTCAATCCTAGGGAACAACGTCTCCTACAACGAATTGAGACCAGATGTGGCTTTCAACGTATGCGCGTAGTTGCCGCCAGTCACTCCCGCCTTTTATCAGACCTCAGTGCCCAAAAGACCCAGCTTCTGCTTCGCTTACGTTGTCTCACCTCCAACAACTTCCCTTTCTATTCTATGATACGCACCACTATCCACACACTGAACCGGCAGCTGCATGAGTTCCTTTCCACGTCTAAACACCATAAACTATCCCGTCTCATCCCTACCCCATAGCTACCCCTCCATCCTCCACTCCATCATGCACTCAGATAGTCTGCATCCCCCCAGATCTACCCCTCTCTGAGGGAGAGCGCTCTGTTCTTAGTAAGGGCTTAAAAATTTGTTCCTCTTCGTCCGACCCTAGACCAATACAATCTCCTCCAGGATGTTCATCGGTTTCACCGTCGCATGAGGCTGAAGCTCCATTTTAGAGAGAAAGACAGCACTCCGCAGTCTCAGGCTGAATCCGACATCTTCGCACGCTTTTCTGACTCTACTAAACCTCCCTTTACACCTAAACCTGGAGCCTCTCATGCCCTGGACCTGTATATCAAGAACACCATCCATGACATTCAGCAGCTCCGCCCTCGTAGATTGCAATTATTCCAATCTCACTTCGGCAGAGTCTAGTGCTCTCTCCCTTCTTCGCCGTAGAGACGACATTGTCATCCAACCGGCTGACAAGGGAGGAGCCATTGTCGTCTGGCAGAAGGACTTGTACCTAAGTGAAGGTAAAAACCAGTTGACCAATGGCTCTTTTTACAGGTCCAGGACCAGCGATGCGACTGTCTCTAACAATCGCATTGTGTACACAACACGATTAAACAGCTTATCACTAGTAATGATCTTCCTCCCGAAGCATCTCATCTTAGGATTCATGACAGCTCTTTGGGCAAGCCTGTATTCTACATGCTCCCCAAAATTCACAAGATCGAAAACCCTGGAAGACCTATTGTCTCAGCCTGTTCTTGTCCTACTGAACACATTTCTGACTTCCTCGATAGCATTTTCCAGCCTATCGTTGAGAATCTTCCCTCCTTCATCAAAGACACCAATCACGCTCTTACAACTTTCTCCTCTATCCGACTCCCAGCAGACCGCTCCTACCGTCTTTTCTTTCTCGACGTCTGCTCTCTGTATACCTCTATTCCCCACTCTGATGGTCTCCGAGCTCTTCGGTTTTTTCTTGACCAACGCACTTGCCCTTCTATATCCACTGTCACTCTTCTCCGTCTTGCTGAACTGGTCCTTCAACTGAATTCCTTTGAATTCAATGGTCAGTTTTTTGACCAAATTAGTGGTGTTGCCATGGGAACGAAGATGGGTCCCAGCTATGCCTGTCTATTCATGGGCCACTTGGAGCATCAGATATGGCAACAATACTCCGGTCCTTTCCCTGGGTTTTACCGCAGATATATCGATGATGGCATAGGTCTCACAGATATGTCTGAGACTGATTTACACCGCTTTATCGACTTTGTGAACCACTTTCACCCCACCATCAAGTTCACCTCCCTCGTCTCCACAGTATCTGTCAACTTCCTTGACATTACTATTTCTATCACGCCCTCCGGCCTTAATACCTCAGTATACTACAAGCCGACAGATGCCCACAGCTACCTCCTGTATACCTCTTCTCATCCTCGGGCCTGTTGTGACTCCCTTCCTTTTTCACAACTTCTCCGCCTCCGCCGTTTATGCCAAGACGACGATGACTTCCACTTACGAGCAAATGAGATGTTGGATTTCTTCCGTAACAGACTTTATCCAGAACATGTTCTCACCTCTGCTCTCCAACGTGTGCTCCCCATCTCTCGTCTGGAGGCCCTCAAACCTCACCATAAATCCACTTCGGATAGAGTCAAATTAATCTTGACCCATCACCCTCACAGTACTACTGTCAAACAGATCCTTTTCCGCCACCTCCCTATCCTCCAAGCAGAGCCTCTGACCCAAAAAGTATTCAGTGAAGCACCTTTGGTGGCATATAGACGTGACAAGAACTTGAAGGATCTTCTTGTTCACAGCCGTCTCCCAAAGGAGAGTGCCACTCACTTTGGCACACTACCCTGTGGTCGGACACGATGCAACACGTGCAAGTATGTCATCTCAACCCAGAAGGTGTCCTTTCCTAAGGCTACGTACACCATCACTAGTAGCTTCACGTGTGAATCGCGCAATGTCATTTATACGATCATATGTAAACGTTGCTGCAAAACCTATATTGGCCAAACAGGCAAACGACTTGGGGACAGATTCAGCCAGCACTTAAATGACATCGCTCAGCAAAAGTCAACACCAGTTGCTATACACTTCAATGGTCCTGACCACCATGGTCCCATCGACATCCAGGTCACAGCGATCCGATCCTGCTCCTCTGACACTGCCAGCCGAGAACAGCTTGAGAACCGTCTTATCCACAGCATGGAGTGTCTAAAACCAGCCGGTCTCAACACTTTTCACACCTTTGTCTGAGGTCACCATCTCCTCTCTTGCTCTATTTGGACTCTTTCCACTCTTGTCCTATTCTTCTATTTGTATTCCATATACATTTTTTTTATTTCATATTTATTTATCTCCCACTCATTCTGTCCTCTTCTATTTCCAGTCCCCACTTTTATCACGTTGGGTAGTTTATTGTCCGGTTTCGTTTTTTAGTTTCTTAGTATGCATTGTGTACATCCAGCGGCGGAAGTCACTTTCTGTTCAGCCACGCGCTCATCAACAGACAGCGATTTTGATAGAATTTCGGTTCTTTCCTTCAGGGAAGTACCCAGTTTTTATTTTATTTAGTTTTTATGTGTCCTATCTAGCCTTCACTTTCTTTCCTTTCCCGACGAAGGCCTTGTGGCCGTAACGTACACTATTTTCTTTGTCTTTTGTCCTCGTAAGACGAATCACCTTTTTTCGATTTTTTTTCAAACCCATCCATAGACTGGAGAAAGTAACAAGAACGTATGGGATGGAAATTAATATAGATAAAGGCAAGATATTGGTGAATAGCCATAAGAAACATGTTCCGACCAACATTACATTAAATGGGCAAACGTTAGAAGAAGTGAACACCTTTAAATATCTGGGGTCCACTATATGTCGTGATAGAAGATCAAGTAAAGATATCAAGACAAGACTTGAGATGGCCTCAGCTCCCATGACAGGGCTGAATGTGATCTGGAAAAGTAACATCAGTTTTCCTGTGAAGATCAAATTATACAAATCACTTGTATTATCTATTCTCTTGTATGGGTGTGAGAGCTGGACACTCACTGCAGATACGGAGCGAAAGGTTCAGGCTTTCGAGTATATATGTTATAGAAGAATCTTGCGCATTTGCTTTAAAGAGCACAAAACAAATGTCTATGTTAGAGAGAAAATAAACACATATGCAGGCCACCAAGAACCACTTTTGTCAGTAGTGAAATGTCGAAAGCTGGCCTGGTTTGGGCATGTAACTCGTCATGATTCCCTTTCGAAAACGATCTTCCAGGGAACAGTCGAAGGTAAACGGAGAAGAGGAAGGCAAAGAAAATCCTGAGCTGATAACATCAAAGAATGGGCAGGGCACGGTTTTCCCACACTTGTACGCATTGCTGAGGACAGAGAGCAGTGGGGGACCCTGTCTGCTGATGCTTCCACCATAGCACCCCTATGACTCATGATGGGTTACGGGTTGAGATGATGATGATGAATGTTGACAAAGAAATAGTACGAAAAGGTGGCGTAATACAAGTTTTTTTTTCTTTCTTTTTTTTTATATGACTAAGAAGTAGCAGCCTCAAAGCCTAGCCCCTGCAGACCCAAGTAGAAGAGTCCCAGACCCAAGTAGAAGAGTCCCAGACCCAAGTAGAAGAGTCCCAGACCCAAGTAGAAGAGTCCCAACAACGATGGTTTGGCCATGTATGCAGAATGGTAGAGGATCGACTACTACGACAAATATAGGAAACCAAGAGCCAAGGATCCAGACCTCCAGGACGACCCAGACTTCGCTGGGAGGACAACATTACTCAATCTCTGAAAGATCGAGGACTAGATTTAATCCAGGCCAGGAGGAAGACAGCCGATAACGCAGTATGGCGCTCTCTCTGTCAAACCTCTACACCCAGGGTAAAAGATGACCGACTAAGTAAGTAAGTAGGAAGAGGCAGAACAGAGAGAGAGAGGAAAAGGTCAAAATAGAACAGAAAGAGGAAAAGGTCAAAATAGAACAGAAAGAAGAATAGTTATATTATTTATTATTAATCTTGTCCTTGTCCCGTATAGTTCCCGGGAGTCTTGAAGGGGACAAAAATAGAATAGAACTACTTTTCCCGTATGCATGTCGTAAGATGCGACTAATATTATATTGTGCTTGGGACTGTTGGGAAGAGAATGTCCTGCGCCCACAGTGTGACTAGAGTGAAGGTGCCCACTGTGTGACTAGATAGTGACTGTAGCATAAAGATGACACTAAAAGATAGTTCGAGAGAGAGAGAGAGAGAATACTGGACTAAACAGAATACCCCAGTCCAAGAAATGAGCACTGGTGTATGGATGGCACATGTTATAGTCAGATAGTAAAGAGATCTAATCAAGATGGTAATAAGTAGATCAAGAGTCAAGCTTGTTCTCTCGTTACGACTACCCTATGCTTGAAAACAATGTAATTTAAATTAAAAAAACTTTAAAAACTGTAACCATATGGAATTGACAAGGCACAAAGTTACAATTAATAATCATTTTATTTATATTTGATCTCTTTTCTTCTTTCTAAGAATTTGAAATTATGAATATATATATATATACAATATGCACAATGCGCAAAGTTTGTTTACACTTTAATTAAAATGTCCCTGACTTAGTGTTTCTGTTTACTGACTTTGATATAAAAATAGTCTCTTCACTTGACTGTCTTCTCCATAAATTGTTCGAAATGTTCATGCGTTTATTCACTTATCTTGAAATGTTTCTGGACAGATAGACAGCAATGTTCCAGACCAGCTAATGTAATGGTTGATGATGCAGCATACACTAATATATACTGAAGCACATTAAAAACGCACCACTATTGTATATACTGATGCCAAGAAGCTGGAAAAAAAAGGTGTGGGAATGGATTTTCTCCGTGTTTGTCATGAGGTAGAGAGCGAATGGCTGCTGGAATGGAAAGTGCATGATTCAACCACGGGTTTGTGTACTGACTACATGAAAACAATGAAAGTTACACGGGCAACCCGATTCCCAACAGCTATGACCCTGAAAATGTGTACGCGTTGTGGCAGTATACTCGGTATAAAAAGGCCGTTAAGACAAAACACCCAGTACATGTGCTTGAAATGCCACGACTATCTGAAAACGACCGCCAACGAGCCATTGGTATGTTGGAGACCGGAATTAGCTCGCGGGCCATTGCCAGAAGGATGAATTGCCCCCACAGCACTATTGTACGTCTCAATGAACGTTACGGAACCACTGGCAGTGCCCGAGATAGACTTCGGAGTGGCCAACCACGAGTTACTACCCTTGTGCAAGATCGTCATATTGTGCTGAGTCACCTAAGGAATCGTTCTCTCCCGGTAAGTCAAACAGCAAGAGCAATAGTAAGAGGCGTGGGCAAGTCTCTCGAATGACAGTCAAACGACGACTCAGAGATACAGGCCTTACTGCAAGACGACCTTATGTTGGGCCAAACTTGACTCACAGACATCGTCAGCAGCGCCTGCAATGGGCAGAGCAACATGTCAGATGGACTAGACTGCAGTGGAATGCTGTCCTATTCACAGACGAGGGCAGATTCAACATATCCTTTGCTATTGGACGTATGCGGATTTGGCGACGGTGTGGAGAGCGCTTTGCAGATTGTTTTGTTGGTCTGGATATCCGATTTGGAGGAGGCGGTATTCACATTTGGGGAGGTTTCCGTTTTCACCATCGCTTGCCTCTTCACGTCTTCCGTGGACATTTTAATGCTGTGACATATCGAGATGAGGTTCTGGATGCATTGGTTGCTCCTGCGTTCACAAATTATCCAGACTTGCAGCTTCTCCAGCAGGATAACGCACGTGCGCACACCGCATGCATTACGCAGCAATATCTACAGCAGCAGAACATTGTGAAGATTGATTGGCCTGCCCTATCACCAGACATGTCCCCTATAGAACATCTGTGGGACGAGCTTTGTCGCAGAGTCTACAGGCACCGTTCTCCAGCTAATCTGCAACAGCTCGAAGCTGTTCTTACACGTGAATGGGACTTGATTCCCCGGAATTTCCTTCAGAGACTTGTGCGTTCCATGCGGAGCCGCTACCGAGCTTGTTTTCAAGCACACGGTGGACATACCAGATACTGAGGATAGTGTGAATGAATTTTTTTATTGGTTGCATTTTTGGTTTTCTCCCTTGCCTGCACAGAATGCAATGAATTTCATAACAATCAAATGTACAAATTAATGACCTGCATGGATTCATAGGAAAATGATTAAAGATTCCAAATATGTAAACTTGTAAACACTTATATTTACATCTCACACTCTGTTCCTGGATTATACAGGTGGTGCGTTTTTAATGTGCTTCAGTATATATAGTCTCTACTGATCTTTCAATAAAATATGGATATCAGCACATCTGAGTGAACCAGCTGTAGTGCTCCGTGTCGCAGTGCAGGATAACACTGGTGGTTTACACTTCTGACTTTCCGAGTCTATATATTTGACCGAAACCTGAAACAGCACAAAGCCTGTGGCTAGCCTCTTCCTAAGAGTTCCACTAGACTAGTATTTGTTTGTTCAGTGCTATCTGATGATGCATGTGTGTGAGATATTCACATGTTCTTGTTACCTTGTCAGTATTACAGATGTCTACGTTGCAAATACAATGCTAAGTTACATAGTTATAATGTACATTTATATTACACCAATTTTTTACAAAATGATGTGATTTCATAGTCCCTTTTACACCTGCTACCTTTCCAGTCAGCTCTCTGAAACGTGCAGTGTTGGTCCAAACAAATATAGAAAATTATCCTTACATAATGTTGGTAGGACTTTTATGATAAACATTGAGGGTATCCGGGGTTTGGTTTTCCAACTTCCATCCATCTTTTCTTCTTATAAATATTCATCCATGGTAATGAATGGATCACTGGGTAGTAACACACTTAATTAGTTTGTAAAACCTGAAACAAATTATTGATTTTATTTTGCAAAATACAGTAATTCTACTCACCCCTCTGGTCTTCAGAGATACATTAACTGGACTTGATTTGATAAAAAGGCAGGCTGTCACGGAATACACAATAGGTAAATGAAGTCGTGGACTAACTCTTTCCCTCTGTCCGCTGTGTTACAACTGATTGTGTGTGTATGTGTGTGTGTGGTGTGTCCCAAATTCAAAACTTGCCGCTTGTTTAAATAAGGCTAACGCGAGCGACTGATAGAGCTCTGACGTCATCCCAATATACGGGCTGTAAAGGTTTTTCTGCTCGTCGAGTACATTTTAGCCAACTGTGTTTTTCTTCTGCACATTACTTCGTCATACTCGTCTTCTACATCATCTGTCACTTTCGTTATCTCCTTTTATTCAGCTGAAGTGTAGCTTCCTTTACATATCAAACATTCACAGATGGGTTTTTTTTTTCGCTTTAATACATTCTGAAGTGAAATTTTTATCATTCTACGAACCACTCGACACTGTTACTTGCCAATAACTCAGTAACTGCAGAATGCATTTCCTTTATCATTATATCCACATATGTGTATCGTTTTCCTTGAGAACATGGTAAAGTAGAATCACCTTCTATCCATTCGTTTTCTTACACTTCAATAAAAATTAAACATTCTTTGCATACTTTGTCCACTGCCATTTTGTCTATATAATTATGAGCAAATAAGCAGCGGCCAATCTTGCGTGGACTAGTGCGTTTTTGATTGGCGGCTAATTTTTGCTTTTCCAAGAATCAATCCCTAAGGTATTTGTTTACATCATTCTGCAATAACTGTCAAGCTCATCATGTAAAACTAATTGCTGCAGAAACTCCTGTACAAGAACTAAACGGGAGTCAAAAAAAAAAAAAAAAAATTAAATCCATCACAAAAATAGGAAATCTTCAACTCACATCCCAAGTCAGTCCTATTGTATGGCTCTGGAACATGGAGAACAGTAAATACGACAATTATAAAAGACACAGACTTCTAAACAAGCGTACTTTCGCCGAACAGAAGCATTGACATGGTAAGGACAAGATCGCATTGTGACATGCAGTGATGCCATCTATGATGATGATGGTGTATCCGAACGTCTGGGGTTTTGTGTAGTGTGCGCAGGATTGTGTTTCAGCTCCCAAACACAATGGTTCATACAAACAAAAATCACAAGGTGCAATCCACATAGGACGTCCAGTAAATCAAAACTCCACGACGTCTCTCAAAGTCAAAGATTCTTGAAACAGCCGTTGACAACGCGTTTTTTCCTCCTTTCAACTTATTTCATTGCGACTGGGGAAACGCCACAGTGGGGAAACAAAAATGGTTAACGAACGGGCGAAATATAGGTAGGCACATCACAACAGTCCCCATTATCACACAACTCCAACATTTCCAAATAACAGCACTCAGAACGGTAAAAGACCAGCATACAATGATGAGTCAGATGCAATGGTTTTATCATTTTTCATCAGTAGGCTAAGTAAATGTAGTCAGGATGAAAAAACTCCAGTCCCTTTATCTATAAACAGCCAGGAGATAACAGGCATGACATGTAAACTCATGAGAAATCAGCTAGCTTCACCTCTCCTTATAATCATTGACTTCAGCCTTCAGCAAAGACAGACACGTAATCTGGCCGAAAAGTATAAATAATGACGTCCATCACAAAATATCCTCTAGAAAAAATACGTTTTACGGCATAAACCTTAGTTCAATGATTCTAGGGCCAAAGAGTAGACAACCTCGGTAATTCATTTGGTAACATCAAACGAAAGCAAAGATGCAAAGGGGGTTCCGCTGTGTGTGGGGGTGAACCTGGGAGGGGGGGGCCATTTTAAACTCGATATATGCGTGAACAATACTAAAACAGGCGACATGGTGAGAGCTAGGAAAAACATCTCGTGACGACGACTTATCGAGTAAAGACAGGCTATGAATCCAGAAATCGTCGCCACGAACCCAAAAATCGATATAGAGTTAAAATGAAAAAAGACTCAAATTTACCTTGCTCTTCAGGAAATCACACAGAAAATATTCACACCGCACTCACCAGACGACATTGTGGCGTGCTAATACACTAGTTCAGTATTATCCTTCTCGATATGAACGACGAAATATCCATTAAGAGAGACTACACAATTCCCATGACAGAAACAAAAAAAATAGCGCGACGAGATACCCCCCTCATTCAACGAGGCATCTCTTTTTCGCCATTCCAAATCGCTCACTCCACTAGTGGTGGTGCGGAAACCGAATCGACCCAAAAAGGCGCGCTAAAGACAATGATCATAATGCGTCAGCATCCAGGCCGCAAAAAATGACCACAGCTCAAACTTAACAGGCATTTCAGATATCCGCTTCACACGCGATTACCAAGACGGAGAATACAAATGACTTACTGCGAGTAAAAATGACTAATAAATTTCAAAGCAGTTATGTTGCCCCTTGCGTTTAGAAATTGCAAAACGACAAAACGATCGTTGCGAGTTATCACCAACAAATCAAAATTGCGATATCACTTAGTATCAATAAAACGTTTGAAAAGTGCAAGAATCCAAAAATTTTCAACACACATCCATCACATACCAACAAAAAAATCATATCGGCAACTACCAACCCTCCTCCCGATAAAAAAAACAAAAAACAAAATGCCCGAAAAATTTTTTTTTTTCTAAATCAACTCAAAGAGAAGCATGCGCATAAAATAAAGCACAAACCCCTCAAAACGCACAGAGAATATTATGCGCTGATAATTATATTAAAATTGCCTGAACATAGAGGCTAATCCTTATAGAGGAGTGTCTGGTGAGGATATACCTACATCAACAGAAAAAAATAAAATATTGTCCCTCATCAAAAAAATATTCACATCGGGGAGGTGTCACCAACACACATCACGTTAGCATGTAAACACAATATACGTATGCAAGTTACCATAAACATCATTAAACAGCATACTCTAATATTGTCTTTAAAAATGGATGTACAAATCTGATAGGAAAATTTAAATAGTACATTCTTTGACATGTAATGACATAAGTACATAGTAAAGTTAAACTACATGACGATCCAGGACATATGCATCTCAGGTGGTATACATCTCCCGAGGGTAAGTTTACACTAATCTAGAACTCGTCAAGCTTGATACTCATGTAAGCAGTAAGACTCCTCAGCTCAACAATGACATATCTGAGAAAGTTAAACAAGCAATATTAAATGCTAATATTAATAACTAATATGCTTCATAAGGTACAATACAATATTAAAATAATTGGTGGCTGGGGCTGTTTAGTAAACTAACGGCCCCTTATATCATTTAACTACTCAGTCCCCCCCTCCTCTATCATCTTAAAAAAAACGAAACAGAAGAAGAAGATGACAACAACAAAGCACGATAGAGTGGTGTACATATATAAAAGTAAAGTAACAGCCATCACATTATCCGCACCACGGATAGCTCGTACCGTGAAGGTGAAAAGGTTGAAGAGCTATAGCATATCGAGTGGATCTCGAACTCTTCAAATTCTTAGTCTGAATAGCTGTAAGAGCTTTCTGATCAGTCTCTAGAATGAAATGTGCGCCCAGGAGGAATCTTTGTAGCTTTAGAATTAACCAAACCATCGCTAACAACTCACGGTCTAAAACCGAGTAGTTCCTCTCTGCCGCATTTAGTTTTCTAGAAATGTACATAACAGGATGCAGAGTATTTGCATATTCTTGCATCAGTGCTGCTCCAATCCCAGTGGATGAAGCATCACTCCGAAGAACAAAAGTCCTATCAAGAGTAGGTAATCTTAAGATGGGAGGAGAAGAAAATATATTCTTGATTTGGTCTAGTGAAGATTGGCATTCTTCAGACCAACGGACCAGATTAGGCGAACCTTTCTTCAACAATGTTGAGAGAGGTGCCATGATCGAAGATAAATTTGGAATAAATCTCCCATAAAATTGAATTAAACCTAAGAGACTCCTAACTTGTTTCTTCGTTTTAGGAACAGAGATGTTCAGTATTTTGGAAGTATTGTGGTCTTCTGTCTTCAAGAGACCATGACCAACACGATGACCCAGGAAAGAGATTTTCACCAAAACCAACAAAAGCTTTAGAAGGTTTTGCTGTCAAATTATTTCTCACGTAGAGTGGACAGTAAGTCATATACGTCAAACCCTAAATAGTGATTCCCAGGTATCACTGAAGAGACAGATGTCATCTAAGTATGCGATGACATCCGAAACGATGTGACAGAATTCGACGCATCATGCGAACGAAAGTGGCAGGGGCGTTCATGAGACCAAAAGGCATAACATTCCATTGAAAAAAGACCCCTAGGTAGTACCCCTAGGTGTAGAAAAAAAGCAGTAAGAGGTTTGGCATGCTCTGCTAAAGGCACTTGCCAATAACCTTTAGACAAGTCAAGTTTAGTGAAGAATCTAGAATTAGAAAGTCTAATCAGTAGATCTTCTAACAAAGGCATCGGTTCAGCGTCGAACTTTGTGATCTGATTCAATTTGCGATAATCAACGCAAATTCGTATGTTCTTATCCTTCTTCCGGACAATAACCATGGAAGAAGAATATGGTGAAGTCGATGGTTCAATTATTTTTAATTGAATCATTTCATCCAATTCCTTTTCCACTTGCGACTGAAAGTGTATAGGAATAGGATACGGCCTAACCCTAATTGGATTATTGTCGGTAAGAATTATGTCATGTTCTATGACATCTGTGTGTCCAGGAATGTCAGTGAGAACATCCTGAAATGTTTGTAACATCGACGAGACTTGTCGATGTTCGTCACCAGAAAGATTAGGAGAAACAGAACCGTTTTTCCAAGATTCCGTGGAATGTAATGGAACCACTGGAAGGGGAAGGTTGACATCAGAGAAGGTAGCTTCCTCATCCTGAATGACAGACAGGGATGAATAATGACCGTGAGGTGCAGGAGCATCATCCGTTGCCTGGAAAATAGGCAGCAAATAGTCCGGACGTTCGTGAAATTCCGAAAGCATGTTTATGTGGAAAGTTTTATGCTTTCCATCAATATCGACCACATAGTCAACATCGGAAATCCGAGAGACTATTGCATACGGACCTTTCCATGCAATAAGAAGTCTATTTTCCCTACTGGGGAGTAGGACGAATGCTTTGTCACCTGGACAAAGTTGTCGTAGACATCTATTCTTGTTAGCAAACTGTCTTGCCTTCTCTTTAGCAATTTCTGATGAAGCAGTTGCTAGCTTACATGCCTCAATGATCTTTTGTCTAAGAGCAATGACATACTCATATGAGGATTGAGTTTCATCGCTAATATCATCGGCAGTGATGAGATCGTGTAATAAAGACATAGGGCCGCGTGGACGCGCGCCAAAGACAAGTTCGAAGGGAGAAAATCCTGTGTGTTCATTAGGGACTTCTCTATAGGCAAAGAGAGCCGCGGGTAAAACCCTGTCCCAATCTTGAGGATGATCTTCAGTTATCTTACCAAGCAAAGTCTTGAGCGTTCTATTCAGACGCTCAACTAACCCATTAGACATAGGATGGTAGATACTACTGAGAGATCGTTCAATATGTAAGGTAGACATTACCTGTGACATAGTGTCAGATATGAGTTGAGTGCCATGGTCTGACAATATTTCTCTGGGGAACCCCAAGCGAGAGAATATCAACCAAAGAGCATCTGCGATATCTGTAGTAGATATGCTCTTAAGAGGAATAGCCTCTGGCCAACGTGTGCACATATCGACACATGTAAGGATAAACTGATGTCCTCTGGCCGACTTGACCTTAAAAGGGCCAATAATATCTATGGCCATTTTCTGAAACGGCCGAAAAGGAATGTCAGCAGCCTGGATAGGCGCAGCATGTCGTGGTCCTCTAGATTTGACCTCCTGACATACCTTGCATGATCGGCAGTAAATACGAATGTCCTTATTGACAAAAGGCCAAAAGAAAGCCGCAAGGACTCTCGACTTCGTACGGGAAAAAACCCATATGTCCAGCACATTGCGAGTCATGAGCATGTTGTAATATTTGGACTCTCATGCTCTTGGGAACAAGAATTTGCGAATGTGCCGACGTAGTCGAATCTTGTACCATACGTACAAGTACGCCGTTTCTCATTGCAATCCAAGATTTTCTATTTGTATCCTGATCCGGATCACCTTTCTTCGCAAGAACGAAGAATTTTTTTAAAGAAGGATCTTCTTCTTGCCATTTTATGAAAGAGTCACGAGTGATTACTAAGTGACTATCTTGGCTATCAACTTCATTATCACTATTCAGTGAAGTTTCGGGTGTTTGTAGAGCTTGTGCTCTTGTAACTACTGCATTTGTAGCTTGCATGTTATTATCTTCCCAAGCAGCAATCTGCTGTGGGGTACACTCCCTAACTCCGTGAATACGACCAATAATAAGGTCCGCAATAGGATTAGGTAAGAGACAAGCATGCACACATCTCCAGTAAAGAAAGGAGTGGCAATGCGAATTACAGCAGTAGGATATTTTTCTAGAGTGCCGCCAAATGTGACACATTTAATAATAACCCTTCCTGTAGCACAAGATGGATCTACAAGCGATTGTCTAACACCAATAGTGGTGCATCCGGAATCGAAAAGTAGTGAGACCGGAGTATCATTAACAAGACCCTTATGTAGAATTAAAGAACCCCTCCCGTCATGCGCAACAGCAGCAGGAAGAGCGGGAAGTGGGTGACCACAACTCAAAGTAGTTATGGTACCCGGTTCGAATAAAGTACTGCATTGGGGGGCATTTGTTTGCTCTCTCAAAGTCAAAAGCAGAACCAGTGACAGCGTCAAAGTTTTTATTATCAACAACATGATTACAGGCTCCCTCAGTTTCCTGTTGTACAGCATTAGCCTGCTGATATCTCTTTTTTTTGTGTTGAGATCTACCCCGACTATTATCAGGTTGTCTCCAATTCTTCGAAGAAGAATCACCATGAAATTGGTTTCCATGATTTTGACAGAAATTACCGCTGCTCTTTCTATCAAAATTTTGTTGGAATCTACGAGCAAAGTTTTGACCATACGGAGCTGCCGAAGCAACTGGTAAACCTTCTTTCACCTTAGAGTTACCCATGTGTAACTGTCTTTTTTTTCTTGTTGATGTGATCACTGGCCCAAGACAGTATACATGTTGTTAGATGTGTAGTGCGAGCGTATGATGAATTGAGTGTGGGTGCGAATGAAGACGCGAATGTGTTTAGGCTCGTATAGATGTAGATCCTGCAACCCATACTCTCACATGCAGTAATCAAGGATGCTTTGACACTGCAGGCATGTTTCAAGACATTTATTGACGGGAACACACATAATATCAACAGGAACAGTCAGTGTAACAAGGTCATGCTGACCTGACATCGATAGGTATACATTTGGCATCAAAAAGGTAAACATCAGAATAGACGTGCATGGTCAATAGCAAAGTTCTTCAATAATGACAGTTCGTAGCGTCGCCCTTGGCGTCTCTGACTAAACGCGTCAGATGCCTTAGTTACCTTGACACACAGGTGCAACTTGGCACTCCCTGCCAATTGCACATATCAGGCTGTAGTATAATAGCCGGAAGCACAGGCCTCGTCCTAACGTCGGCCGTGTACTTCTGTTAAATAGGTTATCATCAACCCTGCAGTAATACTTATTGTAGATAGAAGTTCCGCCAATCTGCGGCTCCCACAATATATCTTCGTCACTGGATTTCTGGACAATATAAGACTAACAGTCTTGGATGGCTACCTCGAGCACAAATATATAAGTTCTGAAATGGCGGATCAGTGAACTGCTGTTCACCCTAGGTAATCCTTTACATGTTCTGCCACCGAAAAGCGTAATAATGCATAAAGGTCGGTATTACCTGGTAAATGAATCCTCAGAACTACACAAGGAATTCTGTCGTCATCCCGACGCACAGAGATTCACTGGGGAAAACTGCCATAGCAGTTACTTCGAAGATTCTCCCCGAAAAACAATGGACTCTTGGTCCCTTCAGAAAAACAGGACCTCCCGGCTTCCCGGAAGTATATCTCACTCCCGCTTAAAAAACCTTCCCATAGGCCTACGCCGAACTGTCAACCTCTGACCCTAAAGGTCAAACACAATGAATGAATAAACAAGGGAAGACAACCCCTAATCAACCTGACATCGCAGGTAAAGACACAATTATACTTATGATACAAACATAAGCAAATAACTTGACAGATGACTCCGTCGAAAATGACAGCAACATTACTACCACCCCCCTGTAAAAAAAAAAAAAATGCAATTTTTTTTTTTTTTTTAATATGTTCATGAGCAAGATAGCACCAGTATCACTTCTGTGCTCATGCAAACAATGAACCTAATATCAGGTACAATAGAAGAGGGTACAAATCATCTCCCAACATAATAGAGAAAATATTTCCTTTAAACCAAACAAACTAAGGGATACCATTCAAGAAACCTAAGTTGCTGGCAATACCAATCATATATCAAACATTACTAAATAATATAATCATAGCAATATACAAATGTCAATGCTATTTTAGCAACATATCACTGATGGATGGACAAAATGAAATTTGTTAAATTATCTAAACATCATCCAAATACATTTGTATTACAACATATTATGATATTAAGGACAGACCTAAGTCTGAAAATATATCAGGAAAAACTAGGACACAAGATTTAACTGGAATCATGTGGGCATCTAGACAATATGTCCGCCATCACATTATCCGAACCACGGATAGCTCGCACCGTGAAATGGAAAGGCTGAAGAGCAATAGCATAACGAGTAGATCTCGAGCTCTTCAAATCCTTACTTTGCATAGCCGTAAGAGCTTTTTGGTCGGTTTCCATAAAGAAATGCGCGCCCAGAAGGAACCTTTGTAGCTTAAGAATGGACCAAACCATAGCCAACAATTCACGGTCCAAAACCGAGTAATTCCTTTCTGCCGCATTCAGCTTCCTAGAAATATACATTACAGGATGCAGAGTTCCTGAATATTCCTGCATTAGTGCCGCTCCAATGCCAGTGGAAGAGGCATCACTACGAAGGACAAAAGTCTTATCAATCGTCGGTAGTCTTAAGATAGGATGAGATGAGAACAAATTCTTAACCTGATCCAATGAAGATTGGCATTCTTGGGACCAACGCACCATATTAGGAGAACCTTTTTTCAATAACGTTGAAAGTGGTGCCATAATGGAGGACAGATTCTCAATGAATCTTCCATAGAATTGTATCAATCCCAAGAGACTACGCACTTGCTTTTTTGTCTTCGGAACCGAGATATTTAATATCTTTGAAATGTTTTGGTCCTCTGTCTTCAACAGACCATGACCAACTCGATGACCTAGGAAGGAAATTTCACTAAACCCAACAAAAGCTTTAGAGGGTTTAGCAGTCAAACTATGCTCACGTAGAGTAGATAGCAATTCCTTCAGACCCACATAGTGTTCTTCCCAAGTATCGCTGAAAAGACAGATGTCGTCTAAATATGCAATGACATCTGCACGATCTGATAGAATTCGTCGCATCATGCGTACGAAAGTCGCTGGGGCGTTCATAAGCCCGAAAGGCATAAAATTCCATTGAAACAGACCCCTAGGTGTCGAAAAAGCAGTGAGAGGTTTGGCGTGTTCCGTCAGTGGGACTTGCCAATAACCTTTCGACAAGTCTAGTTTAGTAAAGAATTTAGCTTTAGAAAGTCTAATAAGTAGATCATCTAATAACGGCATAGGTTCAGCATCGAACTTCGTAACTTGATTTAATTTGCGATAATCAACGCAAAGACGTATGTTATTGTCTTTCTTTCGAACAATAACTATCGACGAAGAATAAGCTGAAGTGGATGGTTCAATTATTTGTAGTTGAATCATTTCATCCAATTCTTTCTCGACTTGTGCTTGAAAATGAATAGGTATTGGGTATGGTCTTACTCTGATCGGATTACGATCAGTAAGTATGATGTCATGTTCTATGACATCTGTGTGTCCAGGAATGTCGGTAAGGACATCCTGATATGATTGTAACGTAGAGGATACTTGACGCTGTTCCTCAAAAGACAAGTTGGAAGAGACTGTAACGTCTCTCCACGATTCCGTTGAAGTAAGTGGAATCGCAGGAAGAGGTAAGTTCACGTCAGAAAAAATAGTTTCCTCATCCTGTATAACGGACAGGGATGAGATGTGACCATGTTGAACTGGAGAGTCGTCCGTCGCCTGGAAAATAGGCTGTAAATAGTCTGGACGTTCAATAAACTCTGTTAGCATATTTATATGGAAGGTTTTATGCCTTCCATCCACATCGACAATATAGTCGACATCAGAAATTTTCGAGACTATAGTGTATGGACCCTTCCAAGAAATGAGAAGTCTATTCTCTCTTGAGGGCAGTAAGACATATGCTTTGTCTCCAGGACAAAGTTGACGTAGGCGTCTTTTCTTATTAGCAAATCGCCTAGCTTTTTCTTTCGCAAATTCGGAAGATGAAGTTGCTAACCTGCACGATTCGATAATCTTTTCTCTAAGAGCTATAACATATTCATATGACGATTGTGTATCATCGTCAATATTATCGGAAGTTATCAAATCGTGTAACAAGGACATTGGCCCGCGCGGTTGCGCGCCAAAGACAAGTTCGAAAGGAGAAAACCCTGTATGCTCGTTGGGAACCTCTCTATAGGCAAAGAGGACTGCAGGTAAAACCCTGTCCCAATCTTCAGGATGATCCTCCGTTATCTTGCCAAGTAAGTTCTTTAGTGTCCTGTTAAGACGTTCTACCAATCCATTGGACATTGGATGATAAATACTACTGAGAGACCTTTTAATGTCTAGCGTAGCCATTACCTGAGACATAACGTCCGAAATTAACTGAGTGCCGTGATCCGACAGTATTTCTCCGGGGAATCCCAGACGAGAAAATACGAGCCAAAGAGCATCAGCGATATCGACAGTTGATATGCTCTTCAGAGGAATAGCCTCTGGCCAACGCGTGCACATGTCCACGCAAGTGAGGATAAATTGGTGTCCTCTGGCTGACTTAATTTTGAACGGACCAATGATGTCTATAGCCATTTTCTGAAACGGCCGAATCGGAATATCTGCAGCCTGAATAGGAGCAGCATGTCTCGGACCCCTAGACTTGACCTCTTGACAAATTTTGCAAGATCGGCAATAAATTCGGATGTCTTTATTCACGAATGGCCAAAAGAATGACGCAAGGACTCTAGTTTTAGTTCTGGAAAAACCCATGTGTCCCGCACACTGAGAATCGTGTGCATGCCGAAGAATTAAGGCTCTCATACACTTAGGCACAAGAATTTGCGAGTGCATAGACTTGTCCGAGTGTTGTACCATTCGTACCAATATACCATTCTTCATAGTGATATACGATTTGTGATTCGTATTTTGATTGGGATCCCCTTTCTTTGCAAGAAGGAAGTATTTCTTCAAAGAAGGATCCTCTTCTTGACGTTTAACAAACGAGTCATGGGAAATCACCAAGTGCTCGTCTTGGCTATCAACTTCATTACTATTATCAGATGAAGTTGGGGGATTAAGAGCTTGAGCTCTTGTCACCACTGCATTGACCGTTTGAATGTTTTTTTCTTCCCAACTAGAAATTTGTTGCGGGGTGCATTCCTTAACCCCATGAATACGACCCATTATAAGATCCGCAATAGGATTAGGAAGAAGACATGCATGGACATCTCCTGTGAAGAAAGGAGTGTCAATCCTAATAATAGCAGTAGGATAGCTTTCCATAGTACCACCAAATGTAACACATTTGATTGTTTTTTCCAGTGGCACAGCAAGGATCTATCAGAGACTCCTTAACCCCGACGGTAGTACATCCCGAATCGAAAAGTACTGAGACTAGCCTATCATTTATTAGACCTTTATGTAAGATGAGAGATCCTCTCCCATCATGCGCAACTGTAGCAGGTAGAGCAGGAAGAGGGTGACCACAACTTAGCGTAGATACAGTTGATGAGTCAAACAATGTTAAGCATTGGGGGCATTCAGTTGCTCTCCCAAAATCGAAAGCACAACCAGTGATAGCCCTAGAGTTACCACTATCATTTACTGTATTACAGGCTCCATCAAACTCTTGTTGCGCAGAGTTTGCCTGTTGGTAAGGTCTTTTTTTGTTAAACCTAGGTCTACCTCGATTATCATTTCCCCTGTAATTATTTTGACTATCATTTCCCCTGTATTATTTCGACTATCATTTCCCCTGTAATTGTTATCATATTGCCTATTGTAATCATCATTCCGGTTTGAATCCCGGTTTCTAAATTCACCATCGTCATAATCTTGACGTCGAGAATGATTACCTCGAAAATTTGAATAGTTATTATTTGGATAGCCTTTACGAAAGTGTCTCAAATTATTACCACTAAAATTACGAGAACTACCATCTTGTCTCCACTGCATAGACGAAGAACCATCATGTGTTGGATTACTCCGCTTCTGAGTGTAATTTTGATTACTTCCCCTATTCCAATTTTGTTGAGCACCCTGAAATTTTTTTTTCTGAAATTAGGGCCATATGGTGTTGCCGAAGCAGCTGGCAACCCTTCTTTCACTTTAGAATTGCTAACTGTAGCATGGGGATGTGCTGTGGCATACTGACAACAGTATTCCTCCATTTCTTTTAAGTTTTTAGGCTTACGCTCATGAAGGAATGCAAGAAAAGAATCATTAACAGATGACAAAACCTTATCTCGCAATAATAAGTCCATTAGACCTTCATATGTTTTCTCAATCTGAGACAACTCAACCCATCGTGTAAATGTACGACGTATCTTTGTAACAAAATCAGAGAAATCTACTCCATTTTCTGGCAACATTGTCCTAAAACGAAGACGATAGTCTTCTTGTTTTAATTGGTATTTCTTTAGTAATGCTGCCCTGACGAACATCATAATTAGTCCTCTCATGTTCGTCTATTGTCATAAGAGTAGTCACTGTGTCACCTGTAAAAAATGGCATCAGTTGTTCAACATATTTTTCCTTTTTTATGTTATGCGTATCGCACAAAAATTGGAATCTATCTAGATAATCTGCTACGTCATCCTTTAAAGGATTGAAATGAGGCAATTTAATCCTACTAACAAACTCCTTTGTCGTACTCGAAGTTGTTTGCTGAGCACCCGTACTCGCCAATTTCAATTTCTCTAACTCCAAAATTGCGAGTTTTTCATCAAGTTCCATCTTCTGTTTTCTTTCCTCATGTTCCATTTTTCTAATTTCAGCCTCAGCAGCAGCTTGAAGTTTTTTTTCCTCTGCAGCAGCTTGAAGTTTTTTTTTCCTCTGCAGCAGCTTGAGCTTGAATTTTTTTGTCTTCCATTTCCATCTGGAATTTTCTTTCATCAGCTTGAGCTTTTCTCTCCTCAGCCTCTCTTTGATACCTTCTTTCTTCAAGTTCTAATCTTCTATTCTCAGCTTCTAGCTTCTTTAGTTCAGCTTCTGCTTTCAATTTAATTTCCTCTTTTTGTTTCTTTTCTTCTGACTTTAATGCAATGGCGAATTGAGCAGATGAATATTCTTCCAATTCTTTACCAGACTTACCAAGGGTCAACCCTTGCTGGATGAAGAAATCCAATGTAGACATTCTGTCTAATGAGATCAGAAACCTGAAAAAAAATTAAATAAATTACCTTATCCCACTTCAATGGGAGACAAGTCTGAAATGCTAGACTTGTATACTCACTTCACTTTATTTTACTGTCTTAGTCTTAGACAAAGACTTTGTATGTTCCTCTTGTTTATAATGTACCCAAAAAATCACTTGAGTACCTGTGGGAAAAAAAAAATTCCCTTATATCCCACTCACTATGGGCACAAGTCTTTTTTATAAAGAACTTGTATAAATATCTTATATAATATTATTTAACAAACTCTATATGAAGAGTCTACCTTATCAATAATATCAAAACATGACCAAGTATGTGTATGTAGACTGTGCATGACAGTAATGTAGTACAACCAAAAAAAAAAAATACAAAGACAAAGATACAAAACAATACAAATGGCAACACTGTTTTAACCAAAAATGTGTAGAGAAATACACAAGAAAGGAGAGACCTACAGAATACAAACAAAACAATTCGACAATCAAAACTGAAAAACAGACAAAATATTACAAAAACAACGTTAAGTACAATTACATCACAGCTAACATCAATAGCGACCAATTGTCACTAGCAAATTTCCAAATTAAGAAAATTTGCACCTACAGACCGCTTACAGTAAGCCTCGATCAAGTGGCATATTTACCGTAAGACCCACCAACCGAAAAACCCGCAGAAAAATACACCAAAAACAGTAGAAGTGACATAAACATATAGCAATCAATTTCAATGTGTTGCAGAACAAGTTCAGTCACAGCTGAAACTAAAATAAATTTCTTGCTCCTTGCGAACACAGAAACGAAATGTCAAACGCGCACTGAACGTCAAATCCACTGTAACATAAAGTGGTATTCACGAACCAAAGTTACTATGACCTTCTCAAATTAGGGCTTGCACATTGAATGTTTACAATTTCACGTACTGTTTACAGACACTTGACCTCCAACAATGTAGCTTGAATGCTCTGACCTAGAAAAGTCTGTTGTTGAATGAAACGTGTCACAACCCGCAGTACTGTTTACAATAGGAACCCGCCTTCTATGCTGTTATGGTCCACGTAGCAAATGCCTAGTAGTTCACTTCAGTACTTGTCTTGTTATGCTTTATGTAGCATTATAATATAAATGCTCGTACTGTTTATTTGTGTCAACCGTTGATGACCTATATCTGTCCTGTTGTAGCCAAAACTTGCAAGTGTAGAATTAGCGTTGTGTGTTACGGCTGTCCCGTGTGTAGCTTAGACCCACAGATCAGAAGTGTAATGTGTACTTGTCCTTCTTGTAACTTTCTCGACAAAACTGGAGACATCATACATGTAACAGCCAACCAGGAATGTAAATTTCTGGATCCATAAATGTCAACAATAATGTCAAATGCTCGCTCTGTTCTTTTTAAACCCACAGATCTGGTCCATCAGAAATGTAAGTTTCTAGGCCCCATTGGCGACAAGAAATGTATCATAAGAGCCCACGTAACTGGTCCACCAGAAATGTAACTGTCTTTTTTTCTTGTTGAGGTGATCACTGGCCCAAGACAGTATACATGTTGTTAGATGTGTAGTGCGAGCGTATGATGAATTGAGTGTGGGTGCGAATGAAGACGCGAATGTGTTTAGGCTCGTATAGATGTAGATCCTGCAACCCATACTCTCACATGCAGTAATCAAGGATGCTTTGACACTGCAGGCATGTTTCAAGACATTTATTGACGGGAACACACATAATATCAACAGGAACAGTCAGTGTAACAAGGTCATGCTGACCTGACATCGGTAGGTATACATTTGGCATTCAAAAAGGTAAACATCAGAATAGACGTGCATGGTCAATAGCAAAGTTCTTCAATAATGACAGTTCGTAGCGTCGCCCTTGGCGTCTCTGACTAAACGCGTCAGATGCCTTAGTTACCTTGACACACAGGTGCAACTTGGCACTCCCTGCCAATTGCACATAACAGGCTGTAGTATAATAGCCGGAAGCACAGGCCTCGTCCTAACGTCGGCCGTGTACTTCTGTTAAATAGGTTATCATCAACCCTGCAGTAATACTTATTGTAGGTAGAAGTTCCGCCAATCTGCGGCTCCCACAATATATCTTCGTCACTGGATTTCTGGACAATATAAGACTAACAGTCTTGGATGGCTACCTCGAGCACAAATATATATAAGTTCTGAAATGGCGGATCAGTGAGCTGCTGTTCACCCTAGGTAATCCTTTACATGTTCTGCCACCGAAAAGCGTAATAATGCATAAAGGTCGGTATTACCTGGTAAATGAATCCTCAGAACTACACAAGGAATTCTGTCGTCATCCCGACGCACAGAGATTCACTGGGGAAAACTGCCATAGCAGTTACTTCGAAGATTCTCCCCGAAAAACAATGGACTCTTGGTCCCTTCAGAAAAACAGGACCTCCCGGCTTCCCGGAAGTATATCTCACTCCCGCTTAAAAAACCTTCCCATAGGCCTACGCCCGAACTGACAACCTCTGACCCTAAAGGTCAAACACAATGAATGAATAAACAAGGGAAGACAACCCCTAATCAACCTGACATCGCAGGTAAAGACACAATTATACTTATGATACAAACATAAGCAAATAACTTGACAGATGACTCCGTCGAAAATGACAGCAACACCATGGTTATGTGTGGGTGTGCAGTTACGTATTGGCAACAGAAATCTTCCATTTCTTTTATTGTTTTAGGTTTACGTTCATGAAGGAAAGCAAGGAAAGACTCATTGACAGACGACATGACTTTGTCTCTAAGTATTAAGTCCATAAGTCCTTCATAAGTTTTTTCCGTCTTAGATAGTTCAACCCATCGTGAGAAAGTAATGCGTATTCTTGCAATAAACTCGGAGAATTCAACTCCATTTTCAGGTAACATGTTTTTAAATTGTAGACGATAGCCGTCTTCGTTAAGCTGATATTTCTTTAACAGAGCGGCCCTGACAACCTCATAATTGTTCTTGTCAGGTTCATCCACCATATTTAATATACTTAGAGCTTTACCTGTCAGTATCCCTGATAACTGATAAACATATTTTGCTTTGTCTATGTTATGAGCTGTACATGCTTGTTCAAATCTGTCCAGATAGAACATTATGTCATCACTGGAAGGACTAAAAGTTGGTAACTTAATCTTAAAAGTATCATTATTAGCCTTACCAGAAGATGAACCCTTGTTTGAATCATTACCATTACTCATGTTCATCAATTTCAATTTTTCCAACTCTAAAGCTAAGACCTTTTCTTCATGTTCCATTTTTGCTTTCTCTTTCCTCTCATCAGATTCTCTCTGTAATCTTCTCTCCTCAGCCTGAGCCTCTATTTGAAGTCTTTCAGCTTCTTTTTCAAGTCTTTTATTTTCAGCCTCTTTTTCAAGTCTTTTATTTTCAGCCTCTTTTTCAAGTCTTTTATTCTCAGCTTCTTTTTCAAGTCTTTTATTCTCAGCTTCTAGCTGGAGTTTTCTTTCCTCAGCTTCTGATTCCCTTTTTTGTTTTTCCATTTCCATTTGGAATCTTTTTTCATCCACCTGCATCTGCAGTTTCTTTTGTTCAGCTTCCATATGCAGTTTCTTTTGTTCAGCTTCCATTGCTTTATCATATCGAGCAGTTGCAAATTCTTCTAACTTATCACCAGTCTTCCCAAGCAATTTACCCTGCTCAATAAAGTGCTCAAATGTAGACATGTTGTCTAACATATGAGTCCAAAACCTGAAATAATTAACTAATTTATTTCAAACCTAAGTGTAACAAGTCTTAATTAAGCACTTGTATATTCACATCACCTTATATTATCCCAGTCTCTGTGGGAAACAAGTCTCCAATCAAAGAACTTGTATATGAAATATCAACAATCAATTCTTGATCATAAGTGCACTTCTCATTCAATAGTGCACGACACTATTCATCATTCATTTATCATCAGTGTAGTAGTAACAGTGCATTAGCATAGCCCATTAACTAATTACTATAACTGTAAACAATGACTATGTAAACACATGCAGAATGTAAACATTGAAAATGTAAACAATGCAAACAATGTAAACAATAACAATGTAAACAATAACAAAGATCAGCAACAATACAAAAACGTTCGCAGAAATCAACTAAAAATAAAGCAGAAATTAATGACATATCACAAAAAATGTGACGATATCTGCGCTATAATTAACAAAATACATGACACCACAGTGTATAAACAAAAATGTTGTATGAAACTAAATTATAGACAAGAGTAGGCTAACAAATACAAACAAATCAAAACAAAACTAAAGAATGTGAAATAATAACGAAAACAATATTAAAACATGTCATCACAGCTAACATAAATAGCAACAGAAGTCGCTTAGCAAATTCCAGTATCGGAAATTTGCAAACCCTACAGAAAACGCTCACAATAGACGACCTCTATGACGTGGCATAATCTAACGGAGACACCACCCAACCGAGAACCCGCTGAAATATAAACATATATAAATATACGAATAACATATAAACATATAACATATAGAATGAGATGATACACAGAAGACTCAGCAGAAGTATAAGGGCACAGTTTACATACAAACAGGCCACTTAACTTATAGGCTTCCAATCGTAGAACAGCAGAAAAAAACGGATGTCAATCAACGTCCTAAAGAGCGAAGCTCCAACGATGATGGCACATCTGAACTGCTTCCACTGCTAACACGATGGTACAAGAGCTTCTGAAATACTGTGTGTTGAGTTGTTTCGGCACTTGACCTTCTAATCCAAAAGTAAGTTGATGGAAATCGGTACTTGGCCTTCTTCAGAAAACAACCCGTTTCAACCGGCACTTGACCTTCTCAAAAAACGACAGCACTGGAACCTTGACAGCAGCAACTTGCTTGACTTGCGTAAAAAATAACAGCAGTCCGAGTTATCCGGCAACATGTAACAACGCCGGGTACTGTCAAATTCTTGTTTCCGTCAAAAAATTGAAATTTTGACTTTTACCGGGCAACGCCGAGTACTTTGAAAATTTTGAAGATGTTGACTGTCTTGAAGAATGTTAATTTCTTGAAGGATGTTGATGAATTCTTGTTGAAAATGAAGTGGGTAAGGGACCCCGTGTTTGCTGGTACCAGAATCAACCCAGCTTATGGCCACCAAATGATGCGTGATGCCATATGATGATGGATGGTATCCGCATGTCTGGTTTTGTGTAGTGTGCAGATGTGTTCAGTCAAACAATGTTCATACAAAAATAACAGGGCAATCCACATAGGACGTCAGTAAACTCACGACGTATAAAGTCAATGATTCTTGAAACAGCCGTTGACGTTTTTCTTCATTATTTATTGTGGACGCCACAGTGACAAAATGGTTACGCGAATATGTAGACACATCACACAGTCATTATCACAGCAACATTCAATACAGCAATAGACGGTAGACAGCATTACAATGATGAGTCAGATGCATGTTATATTTCATAGTGCTGTAAATGTAGTCAGGTGAAAAACTCCATCCTTTTCTATAACAGCCAGGAGATAACCAGATGTATGAAATCAGTTCACTCTCCGTAATCTGACTTCAGCAAGACAGACACGTCTGCCGAAGTATAAATAATGTTCTCAAAAATATCCTCTAGATAACAAAGGTTTTTCAAACCTAGTTCAGGTAACCAAGTAGCAAGTAATAGTCCTTGGGACCTGCATCAACCGATGCAGCACAATACAGCGACATGTGAGCTGGGAAAACATCTCGTGACGACGACTTTCGAAGACAGGCTATGAACCAGAAATCGCTCACGACCAAAAATCGATAGAGTTAATGAAAAAGTCAATTTACCTTGCTTTCATGAAATACACAGAAATATCACGCCTCCCGACATGTGGGAAACACTAGAGGTATTATCTCGAATGAACGAAATATCCATTAAGAGGACTACACATCCCTGACAGAACAAAAAATAGCGGAGATCCCCTCTTCAACGAGGCATCTCTTTCGCCATTCCAAATCGCTCACTCCACTAGTGGTGGGCGGAAACCGATCGACCAAAAAGCAAGACAAGTCATGCGCAGTCCAGCGCAAAAAATTACCACAGCTCAAAAACTCAACTGCATTCAATACCAACGCGAGAAGACAAATGCTTACCGAGAAAAGTGACTATAAATTTCAAGCAGTTGTTGCCCTTGCGTTATAAAATAGATATTGTAAAAAACGATGTTGCGAGAATTTATCACGCAACACAGTGAAAATGCAATGATGGAAATAACCAGACATATATTAATGGAACATGATGTTGGAAGGAGAAACTGGCATTCGATAGACACACATTTAGAAACCCAGCTGATAGCATCACATGACAGCCCATGCTCTGAAATCCTCAGGGTAAGAGAAAAATTGAAAGACTTTAAAGTGATAGCACTGAACAGGAATGTTTGGTGTAAATTTGTTGAAGGTCAGTGCTCGATAGTGAGCTCAAGGTTAATTATATGAATGAATAATGACATGAGCATTGAGTAGGAAATTGGCATTGAAAGGTTATGACAAGGTTACTAATGTGGAACTAATGACAAGATCCAGCCAATGACCAGTGAAACAAGAGATGGGAAGATGACGCTAGAGATAAATAGAATTCTGTTCTGAAATTCCCAGGGTAGGATGAGTGGAGGTCTACCAAAGGACACATAGAGAAGAGAACTGTGCTGACCTACTTCTGTAAAACTGAGCTGACAAAATATATTTAACAACAAGGAAAGAGTCATCAAGGCATGTAAGGAGAGAACAAGAAAGTATTCAGTGGGGTACTGAAAGATGAGACAGGTCTATATTTCGGAGCTGGCATTTGGTGATGATATTGCCCTGATTGCTAAATCAGAGGCACATCTCCAATACAACCTGCAAGTCTGGAAGGAAGAGCTGGAGAAGAGAGGGATGGTCATAATCAGCTCTAAAACAAAATCCATGGTGATATCACGAGAAGAAAGAAGACATCAGATTAAGCTGGGAGAACAGGTCCTGGAGCAGGTCGACCACTTTAAATCCTTGGAGCTATTATAGACCAAAAGGGAGGCATCAAAGAAGAGTTGGCCACTCGAAAAGCAGCAGCTGGGAGACTTTTTCAGGCCATAAATCGAGGATTCCTCAGCAAGAGAGAGGTTGGTAAGAAAACGAAGATGGCTGTATATCGCTCCACCTATGTCCCAGTCTTGACATATGGATGCGAGTCATGGGCAATGACTACAACCCACAAAAGCCAGATCCAAACCTCAGAAATGAGGTATCTGAGGAAGGTGGTTGAAGTAACAAGAAGAGACATGGTACGCAACCAGACGATACGTCAAGGCCTTAAATCCTACCCCCTGCAGACCCAAGTAGAACAGTCCCAATTAAGATGGTTTGGCCATGTCTGCAGAATGGGAGAAGATCGACTACCACGACAAGCATGGGAAACAAAGAGCCAAGGATCCAGACCCCCAGGACGACCCAGAGTCCGCTGGGAGGACAACATTAGACAATCTTTGAAGGACCGAGGACTAGAATGGAACCAGGCCAGGAGGAAGACAGCCGATAGGATAGTCTGGCACTCTCTCTTCCAAACCTTTACACCTCACGGTAGAAGGGGAATGACTAAGTAAGTAAGGAAAGAGACAACAATTACAGCTTTCTCTTGCGTATAACCGAATGAACGTTAACAAGAAGAGACAAAGAAGATTAAAACGAAGAAACAGATTGTGAAAACGAAGAAACAGAAGGGTAAAGAAGTATCAGTTTTAACGACTGTTAAATCTGTGAACGCCGGTTAGCAATTAACAACATATTTTATGTACATAATGAAGTGAGATAAGTAGACAAACTGTTTTGTAATTCACGAATTGTGTAAAATCAACACATCGCGTGTCTACCTTTCACGACTCATTATGTCGCCCGTTTAATGAGTTCACACTGACAACAGGCAACGCCGTGCAAAATTGTATACTAGTATTTAATATAACAAAGCTTTTGGGATCAAATACGGGTAGAAATCCGGCCTGAGGGCTCGCCCACGGATTTTAATCAAGGCTCCGAGTGACAGCTGGAACAGACAAGTAAACATGCCTGGTGTGATCTATGGAAGCGTTCATCTGATTTCTCCAGTCACGTGTTAACGTGAACTTTACTTGATTGCTGGGAGGATACACTTCTGAACGTGAATAAATGTGCTGTTGGACGTGAAGATTGAAAAATAAAAGAAGTTGTTGGATATATCTGCGGAAAATACTTTAAAATGTCAATCTTTTGCATTCAAAATGTTTTTAAATGACGGATGCGGCTGAATAAGCCTATTGAAATGGCATGCACATAATGATGTTTGCACATACTGATATGTTAAACTGTATGCGCAAAATAATATTTCATAGACAACTGAGAGATGAACCAGCAGGTTTTCGACAAACCAGATCCTGTTCAGACCAGATAGCCAGCCACATTGTGAATAATAGTTAAGCAGGGTTTGGAACTGAACTTATCTCTTTACATTGGATTTGTAGACTATGAAAAGGCATTTGACAGTGTAGACAGAGAATCACTTTGGAAACTTATGAGGGCATTATGGAGTCCCCTGAAGATCATTAACCTCATAAAGAAGACCTTTGACGACGAGATGTGTTGAATTCTTCCAGAAGGAAAACTTACTGAACCTTTTGAGATAAGAAATTGAGTGCAGCGGGGGACGGATGGGGGGAGAATATGTCATAATTTCTCTTCCTACTGGTTATGTTTTTGGTTACGAACACAATGATGTCGGCAACAGAAATAGAATTCAGTGGGCTCTTACAAAACAGATTGATGATTTAGACAAGTGCGTCTTAACCATTTAGACATCGCGCACCCCTTTACGGCCTCTTAAAAAGTCTCAAACTCCTTTACAGCATCTTAAGAAGCCTCACACCCCTTTACAGCATCTTAAGAAGCCTCACACCCCTTTACAGCATCTTAAGAAGCCTCATACCCCTTTACAGCATCTTAAGAAGCCTCACACCCCTTTACAGCATCTTAAAAAGCCTCACGCCCCTTTACAGCATCTTAAGAAGCCTCACACCCCTTTACAGCATCTTAAAAAGCCTCACGCCCCTTTACAGCATCTTAAAAATCCTCACACCCCTTTACAGCATCTTAAAAAGCCTCACACCCCATTACAGCATCTTAAAAAGCCTCACACCCCTTTACAGCATCTTAAAAAGCCTCACACCCCTTTACAGCATCTTAAGAAACCTCACACCCCTTTACAGAATCTTAAGAAGCTGTAAAGTCTTGTTCTTTCCACTCTGTAAAGTTGCTTTCACACACACACTGTAAAGTATCAGTCTGTCTGCTCTGTAAGGAAGAGTGGTGTGTTGTTGAGATCAGGCATGCTCCAGTCTACCCAGCTGTAAATGGGTAACTCACCCTAGTCCTGAGTTAGGGAAGGCAAAGGCTCCAGGGGAAGCAGGCCCTAAACTTGGTCACTTCAGCCGACGCAGGATGGTGTACTGTTCGTGTGCTGACCAATATAACCACTCACACTTGTGTCTACAAGGCACCAATGCAGACTGCTGGAATCTTAGTTTACTCAATTTATTCAGACGTACACACTGGGACATACGAGTACATCATGGTTCGTTGACATATCAATTTGTAGGTATACATAGCAGATCTGAAGTCATGACACATTCAGAAATAATGGGCAGTACATCAAAAGTTCAATGTCATGATACATTATGGCCACATCCCCCTATCTGACTAAACGCGTCAGTGAAGGGCGGATCGATAAATAACCAAAGTTACTTGACGTCCATAGTTTGTAGTATATATTATGAAACCACGAAAGGGGGTTTCTAGCAAGATTGAGATCTCCCTGTCACTGTCCGATAATAAGATAAATAATCTGTTCTCTTGGCAGTGATCAAAACATATGATGACCGAAATCCAACATGGCTGCTTCCCTGAGTTGTCGTTCACTCATTCATAGGAAGGAGAATATAAGCCAGAGTTAATTTATAATGGTTATATAAATGATTTCGTAACTGTTTCCATACAGCTCTACGGTGATCAGGTTAATTTCACGTAGCCATAACCGCTGCAGGAAAATCTGTCATCTTCGTCGATACCAAACACGACACTAGCATAACGAAGCACCAAAAGTCAAGCTAGGCCTAACCGACGAGAGATCATCAAAAATAGGAGCTGGGTTTACCTGGAGTCCGAATCATCTATATACTGACATAAGGAGAGTCTCTAACACAAACTATCGTAGAGACACCATCACCTTCAGAAGAAAAACCACGTCGTAATACATTTTTTCCTGACGAAAGGACCAGCTCTTGAAAAACGTACCCCGCCATTTGTAAGCGGTACATCGGAACTCATCACGACTTGTCAAGACAACTCATACTTCCGCTAGCAAGAATCTAGTCCCTCCTACCCATCCAAAATATACAATATAGGACTGATTCTACTTGTACTAATAATATGTAATACATATGAATTCAGGCCATAAACACAATAAGCAAATTAATATATTTTCTGGCCCTAAAAAATAAGTACAAACGCAAGCGCAATATCCTTGCGCTGGATCAATATCCAGAACGATTACTCCTATAATCAAAAGTGTGAATCAAACATGGATTATCTCGCTTTTACCATAAACAGCATTTTTCATACACAAATAAATGAATGTCTATATTTTTCCCATATTAAATAGCCATATCGATTTTTGTAAAATGTGCGTCAAAATATGCACGCAACAGATTACCACACCCCTCGGGAAAAAAAAATGGTACATTTTTTTTTTGAAATACATCTAGGAGCAACATACAATAGGCTCACAACGCAGCAATAACAATGCGCAGATGATAAGCATAAGTTTTATGACCTTAGGGAAAGTACTTCTCTAAGTATAAATATTTCCAGAGAGGTGTCACCAACGCATACTACAATATTAGCAATGACACAATTTCCACATTAGTTTATACATAAATTCCATCTAAGATATCTTAACATCATGATCATCAAAGACGAAAAACATTGAAAGATCAGCGGTGAATACATATCAATGAACCGCTAAGTAGTGTTACAATCAATATATGATATATTACATATGTGTACACATTTCAACATAGAAACAACTGTATCAAAGTTGTATAACAGTTATGAATCATGTGGGCATCTAGACAAAATATCTGCCATCACATTTTCTGACCCACGGATAGCTCGCACCGAAAAATGAAATGGCTGTAGAGCAATCGCGTATCGCGTTGATCTCGCGCTCTTCAGATTTTTACTCTGAATAGCCGTAAGAGCTTTCTGGTCAGTTTCCACAATGAAATGCGCGCCCAGAAGAAATCTTTGCAGTTTAAGGATTGACCAAACCATAGCCAATAATTCACGGTCTAGGACCGAGTAATTCTTCTCTGCGGCATTTAATTTCCGAGAAATATACATCACAGGATGCAGAGTTCCAGAGTACTCTTGCATTAGTGCAGCTCCAATCCCGGTGGATGAAGCGTCACTACGAAGAATAAATGTCTTATCCTTAGAAGGCAATACTAGGATAGGTGAAGTAGAAAACATAGTTTTAACCTTATCCAAAGAGGATTGACATTCTTGAGTCCAATGGACTACATTAGGAGACCCTTTCTTTAGCAAGGAAGAAAGAGGTGACATAATGGAGGACAGATTCGGGATGAATCGTCCATAAAATTGTATTAGACCTAAAAGACTTCGTACTTGCTTTTTAGTCTTAGGAATAGAAATGTTAAGTATCTTACTTGTATTATGGTCTTCTGTTTTTAGGAACCCATGACCAACACGGTGTCCTAAGAAAGATATTTCGCTAAAACCAATACATGCTTTCGATGGTTTCGCTGTCAGGTTATGCTCGCGTAAGATAGACAATAGTTCATTTATACCATTATAGTGATCGTTCCAAGTATCACTGAAAAGACAGATGTCATCAAGATACGCAATGACATCTGAGCGATGAGATAGGATTCGACGCATCATGCGTACAAATGTAGCAGGGGCGTTCATAAGACCGAAAGGCATGAAATTCCATTGGAATAGACCCCTAGGCGTCGAAAAAGCAGTAAACGGTTTGGCGTGTTCGGATAGTGGAACTTGCCAATATCCCTTAGACAAATCGAGTTTAGTAAAGAAGTGAGAATTCGATAGTCTCGTAAGTAGCTCTTCTAGTAAAGGCATAGGTTCAGCATCGAATTTAGTCACTTGATTCAATTTGCGATAATCCACGCAAAGACGTATGTTATTGTCTTTTTTTCGTACTATAACCATCGGCGAAGAATATGCTGATGTGGATGGTTCAATAATTTTTAACTCTATCATCTCATCTAACTCTTTCTCTACCTGTGCTTGAAAATGTATCGGGATAGGATACGGTCTGACTCTTATAGGACTATGGTCAGTAAGAATAATGTCATGTTGAATGACATCAGTTTGACCAGGAATGTCAGTAAGGACATCCTGAAATTGTTCTAACATAGTAGAAACTTGTTTCTGCTCTCCTGGAGATAATTCTGGAGAAATTGCAACATCTTTCCATGATTCATTAGAGTGAAGAGGAATCATTGGAAAAGGTAAATTTACATCCGAGAAACTCGTTTCCTCATCCTGTATTACTGACAGAGATGAGTACTGTCCATGTTGGACTGGAAAATCGTTCGTTGCCTGGAAAACAGGTTGTAAATAATCAGGACGTTCATGGAATTCCGTGAGCATGTTGATGTGGAAGGTTTTACGCTTCCCGTCAATATCGACGATATAGTCAACATCGTACGGACCTTTCCAAGAAATGAGAAGTCTATTTTCCCTACAAGGTAGCAAGACAAATGCTTTGTCACCTGGACAAAGTTGACGCAAACATCTCTTTTTATTGGCAAATTCCCTTGCCTTCTGTTTCGCAAATTCAGAAGAAGCAGTTGCCAATTTGCATGCTTCAATAATCTTGTGTCTAAGTGCGATGACATATTCATAAGAGGATTTTGTGTCATCGACAATATTATCAGCAGTTATAAGATCATGCAGTAAGGACATAGGACCTCGCGGTTTCGCGCCAAAGACAAGTTCAAAGGGAGAAAATCCTGTATGTTCGTTGGCGACCTCTCTATATGCAAAGAGAGCCGCGGGTAAAACCCTATCCCAATCCTGAGGATGATCTTCTGTTATCTTACCTAGTGGTTTTTCAGAGTTCTATTCAAACGTTCCACCATCCCATTGGACATAGGATGATAAATACTACTCAGCGATCTCTCTATCTTCAGAGTCGACATTACTTGAGACATGGTATCCGATATGAGTTGGGTACCATGGTCGGATAATATTTCTGCTGGAAATCCCAGACGAGAAAATATTAACCAAATAGCATCTGCGACATCAGCAGTAGTTATGCTCTTTAGAGGAACAGCCTCCGGCCAACGTGTGCACATATCAACACACGTCAAAATAAATTGGTGTCCTCTAGCAGACTTTATCTTAAATGGACCAATGATGTCTATTGCCATTTTTTGAAATGGCCGAATGGGAATGTCTGCAGCCTGAATAGGTGCATCATGGCGTGGACCTCTGGATTTAATCTCTTGACATACTTTACAAGATCGACAATAGATTCGTATGTCCTTATTCACCGCAGGCCAAAAGAAAGATTGAAGAACTCTAGCTTTAGTACGGGAAAAACCCATATGTCCAGCACACTGCGAATCATGAGCGTGCTGTAAAATTTTAACTCTCATATTTTTAGGCACAAGGATTTGAGAATGAATGGACTTAGCGGAGTCTTGTACCATACGTACAAGTACGCCATTCTTCAACGTAATCCAAGATTTACGATTAGTATCCTTATTCGGATCACCTTTTGTTGCCAGAGTAAAGAATTTCTTTAGAGTAGGATCATCTTCCTGCTGTTTGATAAAGGAATCGTGGGAAATCTCCAAGGGATCATCTTGGATCTGCGCATCATTATCTTCAGAATGTGAAGATTGTGGCATATTGAGAGCTTGAGCCCTAGTGATTACTGCATTAGCAGATTGCATATTAACATTTTCCCAATTAGAAATTTGCTGTGGAGTGCATTCTTTCACTCCATGAATGCGACCGATGATAAGATCAGCGATCGGATTCGGCAAGAGACATGCTTGCACCTCTCCTGTAAAGAAAGGCGTAGCAATATTGATAATGGCAGTGGAGTACTTCTCCAATGTGCCACCAAATGTTACACATTTGACTATATTGCCTGTAGCTCGAGAAGGATTTACGAGTGATTGCCTCACTCCAATTGTAGTGCACCCCGAGTCGAAAAGAATTGATACAGGAGTACCATCTATTAGGCCCCTATTAAAGACAAGAGCACCCCTTCCATTATGCGCAATTGACGCATGGAGAGCGGGAAGTGGGTGACCGCAGCTTAAAGTAGACACTGTGGTTGGATCGAATAATGTTTTGCATTGCGAACACTCAGATGCTCTAGCAAAATCAAAAGCGGAATTCGCTACACTATTGGAGTCTTTTTTATCATTATTCTGATTATCGGTGTCGTGGAACTCCTGTTGTGCAGAGTTAGCCTGGTAATAAGATTTACCATGTCTTTTGTGTTGTGATCTACCTCGGTTATAATTGTCTCTATAATTATTATTGCCTCTGTTATAACCCCTATTTGGGTTTGAATCATAATATTCATGATCATAATCATCATGCTCATTAAATTGAGTATCCCTGTAATATTGTTTCTTTTGTCTCCATGAAGCACTTGGGTAGTTCCTATAGCTACTCCCTTTCCGAGAATTTCTAACATTATGGGCACCCCTCGCGTGTCGAGGACTATCAGCCCGATTCCAGTTCTTCGAAGAAGAACTCTGATTTGAGTGGTTATCTTGGTTTTGATACTTATTCCAATTAACCTTTTTATCAAATTTATTTTTAGCTCCTTGGAATTTGTGTGAGTAATTCTGATTATATTCTGTTGCCGAAGCAACTGGCATACTCTCTTTAATGTTAGAGTTACTAAGAATCATGTCAGGGTGTGCCGTGGCATACTGGTCACAATATTCTTCCATTTGCTTTATTGTACTAGGTTTACGCTCATGTAAGAACTCTAGGAATGATTTATTTACAGAAGACATGACCTTGTCTCTTAGCAATAAATCCGTAAGACCATCAAATGTTTTCTCTGTTTTGGATAATTCAATCCATCGTGAAAGTGTAATTCGTGCTTTTGAGATGAATTCTGAGAATTCTACACCTACCTCAGGTCTCATTGTTTTAAACAAAAGACGATAACCTTCTTCAGACAGCTGATATCTCTTTATCAAAGCTGCCCTAACAGCATCATAATTATCTTTGTCGGCCTCTTCAACAAAATATAACTTACTCAGAGACTCCCCTTTTAGATTTTCAGACAACTGATTCACATACTGTGATTTGTCAACATTATGAGATCGACAAGCCCGTTCAAATCTAGAAAGCCAAAATGTTATGTCATCACTGGTAGGGTTAAACGCTGGTACCTTGACCTTGTCCTAAGGCCAAGAAAGTACTCCTCAAGATTATGAACTATAGCTGGAAGCGTGGAATAGTACCACAAGCCTGGAAAGAAGCAATACTAGTTCCAATCCCCAAAAAGGACAAAGACCGAATGGACCCCAACAGCTACAGACCCATCAGCCTTCTAAGCTGCACGGGAAAGCTTATGGAGAGAATGATCAATACCAGATTAAGCTGGCACCTCGAAGAAAAACAAATTTTACTGCACCAACAGGCAGGCTTCAGGCAACATAGGTCTACAGAGGACCAAGTCACCTACATTGCACAGGAAATCGAAGATGCTTTCCAAGAAAGAAAGCACACTTTAGCAGTCTGGGTAGATATGGAGAAAGCATTTGATAAAGTTTGGAAAGATGGGCTAAGAGTTAAAATGCTTAAATATGGAGTCTGTGGAAGAATGTATAACTGGATCAGCAACTATCTAACAAACAGAACAGCTAGAGTGCAGGTGCACGGGCAGTTAAGCAAAAAGACTACAATGGAACATGGAGTTCCACAGGGTGGGGGTCCTTTCCCCAACACTCTTCCTCATATATATAAATGATATAACAGAAAACATCCACAAGAATGTCCACAACTCCCTCTACGCTGATGACCTGGCCATGTGGACTTCAGAACAATACATCTCCACAGCAAGAGTGCGCATGCAGGATTCACTGCTAGCCCTTGAAAGTTGGTCCAAAAAGTGGTTGCTCAAAATAAATGAACAAAAAACTACACACACTATTTTTACCTTGTCAAATAAACCACAGCAAGCAAAGCTGCAATTAAATGGACAGGCAGTACGAGGAGATGAAACACCAACATACTTAGGAATCACACTAGACCGCCGAATGACATGGAAATCACAGATTAACAAAATACAGCTAAGGGCAAAACTTCGCATGGCCATCATGAAAAAGTTAGCAGGTACCACATGGGGTGCTGATGAGAATATCCTCAAAAAGCTGTACACAGGCAGAGTCAGACCTGCTATGGAATATGGCATCACAGCTTGGTCGACGGCAGCAAAGTCAAATTTTGACAGAGTAAACAGACTCCAAAACCAAGCAGCACGTATTATAACAGGGGCCCTAAAGTCTACACAAATCAACCATATGGAAAACATCACAGGGCTACAGTCAATGGAGGATAGACGTGACAGCAGAGTCTTAAAACAAGCTGAAAAATTTAAGAGGCTCGAAGGACACCCCATGTACCAAAGAATGAATAGGCTAGGAAGAGGCAGGCTCAAGCGAACTAACTTTGTCGCAGAAAACATCCACAAGAATGTCCACAACTCCCTCTACGCTGATGACCTGGCCATGTGGACTTCAGAACAATACATCTCCACAGCAAGAGTGCGCATGCAGGATTCACTGCTAGCCCTTGAAAGTTGGTCCAAAAAGTGGTTGCCCTTCATTTGGTCTGTGACATTTCCGCTTATTTTATTTAGTTCATAAATTCATTTTTAATTGTGAAAATGTCTTGTTTGCGTCTTGACATTGTTTGTACCCTTTAGTTGCATCATTGCTTGTCTGTCCTCATAATATATATTAATATTACATTAATAATATGATAATTATATGCAATAATACACTTGTAATTTAATTTAATTAATTTTTTTTTAAATTTAAGGTTAATATGGGACATTGCATAATTATGCAGTGATAGTCCAAGAAAGTAGCACTACAATTTATAATAGATGCCTAGGGCATAATAATATAATATATATATTGACAAAATAAACTAATCTTATATCTACCTTTGAGGTAATAGACCCATTGTATATTATTTAATATACTTTTCTGGTACTAAGAGAGTGACTTAGTACATTGAACAATATAATTACTAGGAATTATACCCAACATTATTGGATATTGAGATTAATTGTGTGATATAATTACCTTATATTTAACAGATATCATAACTATTTATGATATAGTATTATTTAGATACAATATTGTTACAAAATATTGTCTATTAGTTGAACTTAGACATTAAGTTCAGTACTATTGTGATTACTTATATTGAATATTTCTAAGTTGAGTAAGTATAATAATTACTCTGAAGCTACTATTGACTATTTTAATCAGTAATTATCAATAATTACTTACAGATAAAAGTCAAAATGCTTACTATAGACCATTTCGTTAAGATTGGTCGTGAATATGGTTATAAATCTCAAGAACTTCGTCAGTTTGCTGAATCAGAACTGGAAAAATATGAAAGAAAAGAAGAAGAGAAAAAAGCTGCATTAAAGAAAGAGGAAGAAGAGAAAAAAGCTGCATTAAAGAAAGAGGAAGAAGAGAAAAAAGCTGCATTAAAGAAAGAGGAAGAAGAGAAAAAAGCTGCATTAAAGAAAGAGGAAGCAGAACTTGAGATGAAGCAAATTGCCAAGGAAAATAGATTGAGAGAGATTGCTCAACGTGAAAGAGAAGAGCAAAGAACAATCGCCAAACAGGAAGAAGAGAATAAATTGAAACGAGAGGAAATTATTTTACAACAAGAAATGGAAGTGGCGCGTATTAAATTGGAGACAGCAAGATTACAAGCACAAAGTGCTGATGCAAACCAGAATAATAACGCACAAAATGGATCATCATCCAGCCAACCTAAACACTTCTACAACTTTAAATTACCCATTTTCAACTTGAACGTCGACGACCTTTCATCGTTCCTGGCACGTTTTGAACAGACTTGCAAATCTAACCATTTGCCTGAAGAGTCATGGGTACTCAAATTAAATGAATTCTTGGTTGGAGAACCACTGACAGCTTCTCAAAATGCTGACCCATCAATAGCTAATAACTACGGTGCTATTAAGTCCTTGCTTTTACGAAGGTTTCACCTGGACGAGGAACACTGTAGGTTGAAATTTAAGGGAATTTTACCTGAATCTCCAAGGGATTTTGCAGGATTCATTGCGAACATACGCAATACATTTAATAGATGGGTTGAACTGGCAGAAGTCAACAAATCATACGACAAATTAGTTGATTTACTACTGCGGGATAAGGTATTATCTTCGGTTAGCCAGCCATTTTTTGCATATTTGCAGGAGCGTAAACCAGGTACTATGGATGAGTTAGAAAAAAATTTCTTTAAACTACTGTTCGGCACATCCGAATGCAACCATTTCTAACTCCTCATTAAGAGAACCTCTACCTGTGGCGTCTAATATGGCCTACAATCATAATAACAAACAAAGACATCACAGTGTAGACAGAAGCAGGTTCCAAAGAAATCACAATGTTAACTTTCAGAAGGGACATAATAATGATTTCAACAATAAAAATGAGTTCAACAGAGGTAGATCACGAGATAGAAATTATTCACCTCAAACAAACTACCACAATGGTCAACATAACACTCATTATAATCACATACTCCTAATAATAATAGTAACTGGAATGGTAATAATCATGGCTCGAGACATCGAGATAATAGTTGCTATAGAGGACGACGAGATAATTCTAACAATTATACTCGGAATCGATCTCATTCTCGGGGATCATCTCATTACAACCATAATACAGGGGCGGCAGTTACAAATAATACTACCCCTATAGCTCAGGTCCCACTTGACAATAATACAACACAGTCTTCTGCTGCATGTTTTGCTATTAATTATAATGTGGCAAATAGTTGCCAGCAATGCAATCTTATTTTTCAGAAGGCGAAAGAAACAGTGCTTAACTGCGGACATATTATACCACATGTAGGTCTTGCAGTCAACGATGGAACAGGCCTACTAATTTTTAACAGGGGATTAGTTAATGGATCCGTCGTCTCAGTGTTGAGGGATTCGGGATCCACAACGATTGGTGTACGACAGTCGCTGGTACATCCCAGCTGTGCAACGGGGGAATATGTCCGTTGCATGACTTTTGGTGGAACAATAGAGTTTTACCCCACAGCTATTATTCATGTTAACACTCCTTTTTTCACAGGGAACGTGAAAGTATGTATGCTAAAAAAGCCTATAGCTGATTTGATGGTTGGTCGTATACACGGCAGTAAAGATTGTACTCCAGATGAGATTATAGAATGGGAGAAACATAACCTATGCACTGGAAACGCCGTGACGACTAGAGCGCAGACTCAACTCATGGAGAAAGTTGATGATAATAAAATGGATGCAGATAACCAAGAGGAATTTGTAGTCAATTCACCTATTGACAGGGAAACATTTGCAACCAAACAAAAAGAGGATAAATCTTTAAAAAAATTTTTTAAGTTGGTTGATAAAGTTAACAATCTATCCTCAGGTAATAATAACAAACATTGTTTTGTTATTAAAAATGACATATTGATTAGATGTTTTAATGACAAATCACAAATGAAACAACAAGTTATGGTCCCATATACTTTTAGACGGTACATTCTTCAACATGCACATGACTCACATTGTGCTGGACATATGGGATATACTCGAACACGATCTCGAGTACTGTCTTCATTCTTTTGGCCAGGGGTGTCAAGAGATATTTCGCAGTATGTACGTTCCTGTACTACATGCCAAGAAGTGAAAGCACGTGGAGCTTTTCACACGGCGCCTATTCAGGCTTGCGATATCTCAGTGAGACCTTTTGACAAAATGGCAATAGACATTATTGGTCCATTGCTACCATCGGACAGAGGACATAGATTCGTCCTTACGTGCATTGATTTGTGCACACGATGGCCAGAAGCTATCCCATTAAAGACCACCACTACCACAGATGTAGCTGATGCACTACATCTCATCTTTTCTAGAATAGGGTTTCCTAGAAAACTTTTATCAGACCATGGGTCACAGTTTATATCTGACACCATGAAGGAAGTCATGAAAACTTGGGACATTGACAGGAATTTAAGTAGTATTTATCATCCGATGAGTAATGGTGCGGTTGAAAGACTTAACCGTACACTTAAACAACTACTACATAAAGTTACTGCTAAGCACCCTCATGACTGGGACAGAGCACTCCCAGCTGTTCTATTTGCTTATCGGGAGGTACCGCATGAACAAACTGGCTTCTCTCCCTTTGAATTAGTTTTTGGTGCTCCCCCAAGAGGTCCTATGGGACTAATAAAAAACTTATTAATTGACGAGGAGATGACTCAGGACACTCAGTCATCTTACGAATATGTGATTAATCTTCGGAAGAACATTATTGAGTCTTGCCAGTTGGCAACAGCTTCTTCTGAGGCTGCAAAAGCTAAGGCTCGATCTCTACAAAATAAGTCTCGACGATTACGCCAATTATTCCCAGGCGACGAAGCTTATGTATTACTTCCTCACAATAACAATAAATTATTGATATCTTGGAATGGTCCTTACAAAGTCATTGATAAAATTTCCGACGTTGATTACGTCTTAGATATCAAGGGACACAAAAAGATATTTCATATTAACATGCTCAAGCAATTTCATACACGTCCTGAACACTTACAGTCAATTTTTCATGAACTAGATGACAACACAGTATCCACTTGTCATTATACTAACTTATCTGTCATCCAGGAAGAAGAATCTTCTTTTCCTGAGGTACAGTTACCGTTACCTGTACCAGTAGTTCAACCTACTGAATCTTGGCGGGATGTAACCATCTCTTCAACGGTTACACCGCAACAGCGTCTACAGATTGCTAATCTATTACAATCTTATCCAGATGTGTTGACCGACGTTCCGGGTCGCACATCGGCTATCAGTCATGACATTACTCTCAATGACGATACACCTATTCGTGTACATCCCTATTCTGTTCCTTTACATTTCCTTGCTAAAACTACTAAGGAACTTGAACAGATGTTGTCTCTCGGAATCATTGAGACTAGTAATTCGCCATTCTCTTCTCCATTAGTGATTGTCCGGAAGAAGGACAATAACATTAGACTATGTGTTGATTATAGAAAATTAAATGCTAAGACTATAGTTGACAGCGAACCACATCCACTCATTGACGACTTACTACCACGTCTATCTAACGCAACTATATTTAGTAAGATAGACTTAACTAAAGGTTATTGGCAGATACCACTGACCGAAAAGGCTAAGTACTACACCGCATTTTCCACGCCACAAGGTCTATACCAGTGGAACGTGATGCCTTTTGGGCTTGTTAATGCGCCAGCTACCTTCATTCGCCTGATGCGACAAATTTTATCAGGTAGACCAGACGTTATTACATATATTGACGACATATGCTTGTTTAGTTCGTCGTTTGAGGAACATGTTTCGGGACTTAGATATGTTTGCAAGAAAGTACTCCTCAAGATTATGAACTATAGCTGGAAGCGTGGAATAGTACCACAAGCCTGGAAAGAAGCAATACTAGTTCCAATCCCCAAAAAGGACAAAGACCGAATGGACCCCAACAGCTACAGACCCATCAGCCTTCTAAGCTGCACGGGAAAGCTTATGGAGAGAATGATCAATACCAGATTAAGCTGGCACCTCGAAGAAAAACAAATTTTACTGCACCAACAGGCAGGCTTCAGGCAACATAGGTCTACAGAGGACCAAGTCACCTACATTGCACAGGAAATCGAAGATGCTTTCCAAGAAAGGAAGCACACTTTAGCAGTCTGGGTAGATATGGAGAAAGCATTTGATAAAGTTTGGAAAGATGGGCTAAGAGTTAAAATGCTTAAATATGGAGTCTGTGGAAGAATGTATAACTGGATCAGCAACTATCTAACAAACAGAACAGCTAGAGTGCAGGTGCACGGGCAGTTAAGCAAAAAGACTACAATGGAACATGGAGTTCCACAGGGTGGGGTCCTTTCCCCAACACTCTTCCTCATATATATAAATGATATAACAGAAAACATCCACAAGAATGTCCACAACTCCCTCTACGCTGATGACCTGGCCATGTGGACTTCAGAACAATACATCTCCACAGCAAGAGTGCGCATGCAGGATTCACTGCTAGCCCTTGAAAGTTGGTCCAAAAAGTGGTTGCTCAAAATAAATGAACAAAAAACTACACACACTATTTTTACCTTGTCAAATAAACCACAGCAAGCAAAGCTGCAATTAAATGGACAGGCAGTACGAGGAGATGAAACACCAACATACTTAGGAATCACACTAGACCGCCGAATGACATGGAAATCACAGATTAACAAAATACAGCTAAGGGCAAAACTTCGCATGGCCATCATGAAAAAGTTAGCAGGTACCACATGGGGTGCTGATGAGAATATCCTCAAAAAGCTGTACACAGGCAGAGTCAGACCTGCTATGGAATATGGCATCACAGCTTGGTCGACGGCAGCAAAGTCAAATTTTGACAGAGTAAACAGACTCCAAAACCAAGCAGCACGTATTATAACAGGGGCCCTAAAGTCTACACAAATCAACCATATGGAAAACATCACAGGGCTACAGTCAATGGAGGATAGACGTGACAGCAGAGTCTTAAAACAAGCTGAAAAATTTAAGAGGCTCGAAGGACACCCCATGTACCAAAGAATGAATAGGCTAGGAAGAGGCAGGCTCAAGCGAACTAACTTTGTCGCCCAAGCAAAAGAAAAAATTAACAATAATACCATACTAGCTAGCTCAGTTGCAAAGAAAATCCCAACAAGCTCAACTATCCCACTGTGGAAAATAAGATGCTTTCCTGAGTTAAAATCTGATATTCCAGGCATTGAAGGTAAGGGAACACAGACAGAAACACAAAGAAAGTGTATAGCAACCAAGTATATTGACCAAAGATTTCCAGCGAAGCTTTGGACACATGCATATACTGATGGTTCGGCAACAAATGCAGTTGAAAATGGGGGTGCCGGCATCCTCATAAAATTAAAGAATAGAATTCACTCTATGGCAATTGCCACTGGAAAATACTGCAACAACTTCTGTGCTGAAGCAGAAGCCCTGAAACAGGCAGCTGAAACTCTTATTGAATGCAAAGCACAGGCAGAAAAACAGATAGTAATCTTTTCAGATGCCCTCTCAATAATAGGGATGTAGGATAAAGAGAGAGGGATAGTACCTCACGGTGAGAGACAGCCATGTCCTTTTTAGGATAGTCAGGATCCTATTTGGTTCTCCTCTCTTTGTCTAGCTCATGTATGGCTCCTAGAATACCGCTTATGTACGGCGGTGGCCACATCCCGGGCAACACTCTTGGCTGACTGGCTAAACTACATGGGTGGAGTAGGAGCAATCTTACTCAAGGGAATGTCCATCCCTAGTACACAAAGACTGAGACGGTGAGTGAGGCGGAGGAATCTGAGAAGATCAACGGCTCGCAAAGCGAAACAGCAAAGTGTGTGGCGCACTAGAGGCATGTCGGACATAGAAAAAGACAATGGCTAGCCACCGTGGAAGAGATTGGGGCCTTACCACGTACTTCCTACAGAAAGTAATGGAATCACAACAACAAGATAAGAACCGATATGTAGAGAACTCTCTGTCCCCTGGGGAAGAATCTACTGTACAAATTAACAGGGAAGAGGCAACTCCTCTAATGAGTAAGGAAGTACATAATGACGAGTGTTCCTTAAATTCTGTTGAAAGGGAGCATTCTGAGAAAGACCACCTAAAAACTAGTAGGAGAAGCCTAAAAATAGGAACATGGAATGTTAGAACTTTAAACGGAGAAGGAAAGCTGGACAATCTTATATTAGAGGCAACCGACATGAAACTCGATATACTGGGAGTTGCAGAGGCAAGACTTTTGGGATACAGGCTACATAACAAGAGACCAGTACACGCTTATACACTCAGGAGGAGAAAAACACGAAAGAGGGGTAGGAATGTTGATAAAGAAGGAGTTAGAAAAATACGTATGTGGATACTGGACACACAATGACAGAATGATGTTACTAAAGATGAGAGCAAAGCCATTCGACATATCAATCTTACAAACTTATGCACCAACTAAAGATTACAGCGAGGAAGAAATAGAAGAATACTATGAAGAGCTACAACACACACTTAAACCAGTCAAATCTACAGATGTGTTGATAGTAATGGGTGATATGAATGCAAAAGTAGGAAAAGGAAAATACAAGAAAATAGTAGGACAGTATGGATTAGGGACAAGAAATGATAGAGGAGACAGACTTATCCAGTTCTGTGAAGAAAACCAGCTGGTCATATGTAACACCTTTTTTTGAACATCACCCAAGGAAATTATACACATGGAAAAGCCCAGGAGATGTAACACGTAATCAAATCGACTATATCATGATAAAACATAGATTTAAGAACAGTGTCACAAGTGCAAAGACACATCCTGGCGCCGACATAAATTCAGATCACAATCCAGTTGTCATCAAGGTAAATATAAAGCTGAAAAGAGCAGGAAACAGAAGACAGGAGGAACCCCAGATAGAAATATCAGCGCTGAAACAACCAGATATAAAACAGAAATATTTAATCGAAGTCAAAAATAAATACCAACAGTTATTGACAGAAAGCATGGAGCAGTATAGAAGAGAAAACCCAGAAGAAAAAGCAACCGCAAAATGGGAATGCTTAAAAACAAGCATACAATCAGCAAATGCAAATTTACCTAAAAAGGAGTCTAAGAAAAATCAAATTTGGATGACAGATGACATCTTGAATAAAATGGCAGAAAGAAAGAAAGCAAAAAAATACTCCAGAATATAAAACAATAGACAATGACATACGTACTATGTGTAGAGAAGCAAAAGAACGGTGGATAGAAACAAAATGTAAGGAAATAGAAGACTTGGAAGCGAAGCACATGACAAGAGATATGCATGAAGAAATAAAGAAATTATCAAATCGGTCGCGGTTTGCACAAGGAGGAAGCTGTATCAAGAACAAAAATGGTGTAATATTACTTGATGAGAAAGACATATCAAACAGATGGGCAGAATACGTAAAAGAACTATTCGAGGACAACAGAGGTAAAAAACCATCACCAGATTCTAATGAAGGCCCACACATTCTCAGATCAGAAGTAGAGAATGCCATTCATATGATACAAAAAGGAAGATCAGCAGGCATGGATAACATAAACATTGAAATGATAGAAGCTCTGGAGAGCTTTGGTATAGATACAATCACAGAAATATGCAATGATATATACAATACAGGATATTTACCACACGACATGAAGACATCAGTTTTTTATAACATTGCCCAAAAAACCAAATGCAACAGAATGTTCAGACTTCAGAACAATCAGCCTGATGAGTCATGCAATTAAGATACTGCTCAAAATCATACAGGAAAGAATAAAAAGTAAAGTAGACAGCGAAATCCAAGAAGAACAGTTTGGTTTTAGACGGAACAGTGGAACAAGAGAGGCAATATTTTGCCTAAGAAGATTAGCAGAAAAAATATACAGAGGTCCAAAAAAGTATGTATATGTGCTTCATTGACTATAAGAAGGCTTTTGACAGAATCCATCATGAGAAAATAATTGAATGCCTCAAAGACATAGGTATTGATGGAAAAGATATAAGAATACTCAGTAACCTTTATTGGGAGCAAACTGCCACAGTAAGATCGGGAAGGAATTATTCACCATACATAGACATAAAAAGAGGTGTCAGACAAGGTTGTGTGCTGTCCCCCTGCCTATTTAATTTATACACCGAAAAAATTTTCAAACAGATACAGGAAATACCAGGACTGAACATCAGTGGAAGATCAATAAACAACCTTAGATATGCAGATGATACCGTGTTGTTAGCTGAAAGCGAACAGGAGTTACAAGAACTAGTGAAGCAAGTGAACAGTATAAGTCATGAATATGGACTCGACATTAATATTGAGAAAACTAAAACTATGATAATTAGCAAAACAGACGATAAACCCACATTAAAGATAAGCGTAAATGGGAAAATCCTGGAACAAGTCAAGAGCTACGTATATCTTGGTCATATAATAACAGAAGATGGCAGATGTGAAACAGAAATCAAGAAGAGAATAGGAATGGCCAAAGCTACATTCAACAACATGAAACATATACTGACATCCAAACAGTTATCTCATAAATTAAAACTGAGAATCATAAAGTGTTATATATATTCTGCATTTCTGTATGGTGCAGAAACATGGACGATGAATAAGCATTTGGAAGAAAGAATTGAGGCTCTTGAAATGTGGATATATAGAAGAATGGGGCGTATCTCATGGAAAGAGATGAAAACAAATAAGGAGGTCCTAGAAAATCTAGGTATGAAAAGAGAACTAATGAGAGAGGTCAAAGTTCGGCAGCTAAAATACTTTGGCCACATAAAAAGGCATAACACCTTGCAGAAGACCATAACAGAAGGGAGAGTTGAAGGTAAACGTGCAAGGGGAAGACAGCGCTATAAGTGGGAAGATAACATCAAGAGATGGACGGGAAAGAGTCTATCAGAGTGTACCACCAAGACAAGAGACAGAAGACGTTGGAGATCCATTACAGCCAACCTCCGTTGTGGAGATGGCAACTGATGATGATGATCTCAATAATATCAGCGCTGAAGAGCCACCAAACTAAAGGATTGAAAGATCTGATAATCTCCCTTGAAAGACTGGCCGAATGCTTCAAGAAGTGCACTATCCAGTGGATACCAGCCCATTGCAACATACCAGGAAATGAAGAGGCAGATAGACTTGCTAAAGAAGGAGGTGCCTTACAGCAAAATGATATAGAGACAACTTACGCAACGGCAAAGACCACTATAAAGGCTACATTCAAGTCCAAATGGGAAAGAGAGCACCCGGGACATTTGAAAAATGACGCATATCATCAACTATCCAGAAAAGAACAGGTCATCATTTTTCGACTGCGCACTGGGCACAACAGATTGAGATACCATCTGTACCACAAATACAAAATTGGTGCAACAGATCTCTGCACCTGCGGTACCAGCCCAATGACAGTCGAACACCTGCTGCAATACTGCCCAACCTACAGTAATGAACGGGGTAGCATATGGCAACAACCCACTTCTGTCAACGAAAAACTGTTTGGAGATGTCGGGAACCTTGAGTTGACTGCTGCCTTTATTAGAGTCATAAATGTGGAAGTCTGAAGGCGAACGAGGAAGAAGAAGAAGAAGAAGTACACAAAGGGTTTACCATTACCACCAGATGCCTGATTAACATTACTCATACATGTCAATTTTAATTTCTCTAATTCAAACTCATGTTCTCTTATTGCTTTTCTCTCTTCAGCTTCTCTATCTAATCTTCTCTGTTCTGCAGCAGCTTCTAATTTTTTCTGTTCTGCAGCAGCAGCAACTTCTAATTTTTTCTGTTCTGCAGCAGCTTCTAATTTCTTCTGTTCTGCAGCAACTTCTAATTTTTTCTGTTCTGCAGCAACTTCTAATTTTTTCTGTTCTGCATCAAATCTCCTTTCCTCCACTTGCATCTGCAATTTCTTAAGTTCAGCAGCAGTATCAGCTTCTTTTTCTAATCTTTTTTCTTCAGCTATTGCTTTCCTTTCTTCTGCAGCAGCTTTTTTTTCTTCTATTTGAAGTTTTCTCTCCTCAGCCGCAGCTTTTTTTTCTTCAACAGCAGCAATAGTTTTTTTCTCTTCTGCAGCTAATGCTTTGTCATATTGAGCAACAGCCCATTGTTCTAAGTCTTTTCCAGTCTTATCAAGAGATTTTCCTTGAGCAATAAAATAATCTAATGTAGACATATTGTCTTCTTAAATCAGAAACCTGAAAAAGTAAATAAATTACCCTCTTTCAAGTTAATGGGAGACAAGTCTATACCTCAGACTTAGTCTTAGTCCAAACTTGTATGGTTTATAATAACCAATGATAACTTGAGTACCTGTGGACAACAATAATTGTATCTCAAATACTGTGGGGACAAGCCTTACAAAGGTCTTGTATACCTCAATGTAATCAAAGATCACTTGAGTACCTGTGGAAAAAAATATTTCCCTTTACCATACTGATCTGTACTATACTATCAGTGTATACCACTATACGTCATATGTCAACTAAAGACATTACAAATGACAAACAAGAAAAGACAATCTGAAAACATTTGCAGAGATCAAATTAAATCAAATAGGAGAAATGAAAAAAATGATCACAGAAACCGTGATGATAACTGCCATAAGATAACAAGACAAATAACGCCTCAGTGTATAAACATAAGGGTGTAAAAAACTGAAATGAAAGAAAAGATGAGACCTACAATTATACAAACAAATCAAACAAAACTAAGGAACACAAAAAATGTTACAAATACAAATATGAAACAGTCGTCACAACTAACCAAATATTTGCAAACTATGTTGCATGCAAATTTCAATTAAGAAATTGCTCCCTATCGAACGCCAGAACAAGACCAATATCACTCGGTATTTCCTGTTCTAGTCACCACCCATCCAGGCCCGCAACATATAAACCCCTACACATATAAACAAATAACATGTAAGCATAAATAGCATATAGCATACAATATCATTTATGTCATGAATGGAATGTGTTGCAGGTATAGTGTTGTAAAGCAGGCACAGTTTATCTTAATACTAATAACTTGCCACTTTATTCAGTAATAGATTTAATTTTAAACTATTACACTGTCAATTTTTCTCTGTTGAGCATCTGAAGAACCAACGATGAACTATGCACTTTATGTTCAGCAACACTGTGATTCTTCTGTACGTTGAGAAATGTCAACAATATTGCTCCAGATATTTTCTACACTTGATACCACTGTCCTGTGTAATACTGTCTGTACAGCGAAAAACTGTCAACAAGCGCTGACCTAGACACAGCATCCTATCGGTAATACAGGTCAAGCTGACATCGACTGTATAGCTGTCCTACTGGTGTTGATGTGTTCAAACAAATGTTCTTTCAGCTGAAAAGTGTGATTCTCAACACAAAACTGCGTAAGCTGGACCCAGGAATCTGGCTCGCCACTGTAAACTCTTCCCCATACTGGCCACCACTGTAAAGTCTTGTTCTTTCCACTCTGTAAAGTTGCTTTCACACACACACTGTAAAGTATCAGTCTGTCTGCTCTGTAAGGAAGAGTGGTGTGTTGTTGAGATCAGGCATGCTCCAGTCTACCCAGCTGTAAATGGGTAACTCACCCTAGTCCTGAGTTAGGGAAGGCAAAGGCTCCAGGGGAAGCAGGCCCTAAACTTGGTCACTTCAGCCGACGCAGGATGGTGTATGTATGAAGTAGAAGTGTAGAGTGTGATTACCGCGAATGGTGTACTGTTCGTGTGCTGACCAATATAACCACTCATACACTTGTGTCTACAAGGCACCAATGCAGACTGCTGGAATCTTAGTTTACTCAATTTATTCAGACGTACACACTGGGACATACGAGTACATCATGGTTCGTTGACATATCAATTTGTAGGTATACATAGCAGATCTGAAGTCATGACACATTCAGAAATAATGGGCAGTACATCAAAAGTTCAATGTCATGATACATTATGGCCACATCCCCCTATCTGACTAAACGCGTCAGTGAAGGGCGGATCGATAAATAACCAAAGTTACTTGACGTCCATAGTTTGTAGTATATATTATGAAACCACGAAAGGGGGTTTCTAGCAAGATTGAGATCTCCATGTCACTGTCCGATAATAAGATAAATAATCTGTTCTCTTGGCAGTGATCAAAACATATGATGACCGAAATCCAACATGGCTGCTTCCCTGAGTTGTCGTTCACTCATTCATAGGAAGGAGAATATAAGCCAGAGTTAATTTATAATGGTTATATAAATGATTTCGTAACTGTTTCCATACAGCTCTACGGTGATCAGGTTAATTTCACGTAGCCATAACCGCTGCAGGAAAATCTGTCATCTTCGTCGATACCAAACACGACACTAGCATAACGAAGCACCAAAAGTCAAGCTAGGCCTAACCGACGAGAGATCATCAAAAATAGGAGCTAGGTTTACCTGGAGTCCGAATCATCTATATACTGACATAAGGAGAGTCTCTAACACAAACTATCGTAGAGACACCATCTCCTTCAGAAGAAAAACCACGTCGTAAGACATTTTTTCCTGACGAAAGGACCAGCTCTTGAAAAACGTACCCCGCCATTTGTAAGCGGTACATCGGAACTCATCACGACTTGTCAAGACAACTCATACTTCCGCTAGCAAGAATCTAGTCCCTCTTACCCATCCAAAATATACAATATAGGACTGATTCTACTTGTACTAATAATATGTAATACATATGAATTCAGGCCATAAACACAATAAGCAAATTAATATATTTTCTGGCCCTAAAAAATAAGTACAAACGCAAGCGCAATATCCTTGCGCTGGATCAATATCCAGAACGATTACTCCTATAATCAAAAGTGTGAATCAAACATGGATTATCTCGCTTTTACCATAAACAGCATTTTCATACACAAATAAATGAATGTCTATATTTTTCCCATATTAAATAGCCATATCGATTTTTGTAAAATGTGCGTCAAAATATGCACGCAACAGAAGCCTCAGACCCCTTTACAGCATCTTAAAAAGCCTCACACCCCTTTACAGCATCTTAAGAAGCCTCACACCCCTTTACATCATCTTAAGAAGCCTCAGACCCCTTTACAGCATTTTAAAAAGCCCCATACCACTTTACAGCATCTTAAAAAGCCTCGCACGCCTGTATAGCATCTTAAGAAACCTCGCACCCCCTTACAGCATCTTAAGAAGCCTCGCACCTCTTTACAGCATCTTAAGAAGTCTCGCAAATCTTTGCAGAACCTTAAGAAGTCTCACTCCCCTTTACAGCGTCTTAACAAGCCTCACACCCCTTTACAGCATCTTAAGCAGCCTTCCACCTCTTTACGGCATCTTAAGAAGTCTCACACCCCTTTACAGCATCTTAAGAAGCCTCTCACCTCTTTACAACATCTTAAAAAGTCCCACACCTCTTTGCAGCATATTAAGAAGCCCCACACCCCTTAACAGCATCGTAAGAAGCCTCACACTCTTTTACATCATCTTAAAGCCTCGCATCCCTTTCAGCATGCTATCGAATTTTTTTTTAAAGAAGGTTACAATTTTAAGTACAAAAGATGACGCACACTACCAACCATTGGCGTGACAATCCAAGAAAGGAGTGTGGCCTAACTAGCAAAGTCAGCATGTATAACTAACTGCTGCTACAGTTACCACTGCAATATAGGGGTTACTTTCACAATTGCCTCCAGCTGAAGGAAAAGTGTGGATTTGACAGCTGCGGTGATCAGATTGCCTCCTGTCGTATCGCTCCGTATAGAGTTTCCTATCATAAAGTGTTCTGGCACAGACTGCCCCGCAAGGTGACAAGTTGGAATGGTGGCACTTTGCCAAGAATTTATTGGCCAGTTTAAAATTTTATCAAAATCTGATAACAGTTATGAGCACATGATGTGAGCGTTAAATATTTTCATTTGTCCGTATGTTTGTCAAGATAACATACTTTTTTTTATCAACCCTGTACTTCAAGGATTGGTAGAGTAGTTAGAGCGCTGACATCTCGCGGTAAAGTTGCTGCTCCAGTCCATTCAGTTGTAAATAAATTTCTGACTACTTTTGAGTTAAGAAAGGCAAAGGCAGCGAGGAAGAAAACAAGTCACTCCGCCTCAATAAACTGAGACCCAAATTACCGAGGTCTCTAGCACTTCACACCCCGAACGGCAGGTTCTGCTATGCGCCAATATCTGGGCCCTAACGATCGGGATACAATCGTTTACTGTCTCCTGCCTATATCAGATGTCACGATGTCTAAGTAACTGAGATAGATCTTGTCTGACAGTAGTGGTTCATTACGCTTGTTATTCTGTTTTCTCTTATAAACCCTCAGTTTTGTTAAAATGAGCAAGTAACAACAAGGGGAAATAATTATATTTTGATTTTTCTGCAGCGCGTGCTGATGACGTCATTAATTTTATTCATTCCCATTCCACCTCAACCTCATTGAATCTTTATAGTCAAACTTATCATGACTTTTGGTCAATGGTCGATTAACCATGAAAAAAAATTGAAATGCTTGCTTGCTCTTTTAATGAGTATAATATTTAGTTTCACGGTGCAACCAACACTCGCTGTTTCAGCATTTTCCCGAAAGGCTGGTGGGATTGCTTCGTTCTTGGTTACAAACGTGTCTTTAAGATAATTAATAATATGGGTATTCCGCTTCAGGTATTTAAACTTTATTTAAATTGTTTTACTCCTTGGTTTCTTATGTCAGGTCTCCCTTGGTTCCGGTGATATTTATTTCACCTGTTTACTTAAGTAATTCGCTTTGCTTCATCGATAACCGTGAACAAAGATGTTTCACTGCTTTGAATTCAGTGTTCACAAGAAGAAGAAGAGAAAATGAACGACAAGGAAAAAATAAATAATAAATATAGAATAAAGAAGATAAATACGCAATGTATAAAAGGTTAATAAATAATGCGATAAAAGGAGTATATGAGGAAGAAAAACAAATAGAATAAGACGAGGAGGTAGAAGGAGTGGAAGAAGATGAGGAGGAAGATAAAAAAGGAGAAATAGGAACAACAACAAAAATGAGGAAGAAGAAGAAGAGACAGAAGATGAGACGATAGTGATATTAGTAAAACAAGAAAGAAGCGTAAGAAGAAGCTAAGATGGAAGAAGGAGAGGAGTAGAAGAGAGGAAGCAGAAGAAGAAGCATGAGAAGGAGTGCAGTAGAGTGCACAGATGGAAGAAGAAGAAAAAGAAGAGAGAATTGGAACAAGAATATGAGTACAAAGAGACAGAAAAGAAGAAGCAGAAGTAGCCTGAGATCAGTAAAAAAATTAAAAATAAAAAAAATGTGAAAGACTAAACAAAAAACGTTTAAAAAAACAATATAGTTCTACAGTCTTCATTTTTTTTTTCACAACTTCTTTTAGAATCAAATTCCACGCACACTAATTTCTGCTCGTTATCCTTTATATTCACATCTTGTGGCTGCACTATCACGTGTCAAGTAAGACTCTCTAATTTGAAAGGTTACAGAGTAGGACACTGAACGTCGTTCAATCACGACAAAAACATACAATACTTAATGAAAATACAAGTTTTGACGTCTGCACACTTTTACAGCGCAAGCGACCATTAACTTGTATGTCTTCAGGCAAACTTGAATATAAAGGATCTGACTGGACAAAAATTATGTGGCCAAGAGGAATAATAAGACTCGATAATGAGATCTCGCAGTACAAAATTACATGTAAGATGTCAAACAATCGTGTGGGCTTTCATTTGAGCGCACAATTAGTGTGCACATATTTTGAAATGTGTTTTTCTAAAAATTCCTGCTATTTAAATTAAAAATAAGTTTGATTTTTGTTTTTCAAGACGGCGTACTTGAAATTGGAATATAGTTTCCTTTCTAATGTCTGTGTGCAAGAGCGGATTGACCATGATCTGGGCTTCCTGGCATCTAAGGATTGTTTACTCGACAGTTGATTGAATTAGATGATGGCTAGGGGAAAGTAGGGCCCTACTACCCGATTGCCCGACAGTTCAGTCCGCCCTTGTCTTTGTGTGTCTGTGTGTATATTTGTTTAGATGTAATACCCCTGTAAAGGGCGCTAAAACTAAAAATTATTTTTCTTTGTCTGTTTGTTTTTCACTCTTGGCAATTTTGTAACATCTTTTTTTTCAGGAGTACTTTATTTAAAGTCTTTACTTGTTTCACGTTACTGAATGGGCCATATTTGTTGACAGGTCTTCACTTCTATAAATTGTATACTGTATTCCCTGCGATGCTAAACGGAAAGACTGTCCTATAGCAGTGTGAAATAATTTGTGCGCTCTCTTCTCCTCTCCGGCAGTATTGATCTACATTTGTTGTGCGTAATGAATTAGGTGCATTATTCTTTTTGTTAGCACTCTCTTTTTCCCAACTGCCATTGTTCACGTTTCACGCTTCAATACATGATAGGGCCAGACAAGCGTATCACCCATCCTTGAGAGGTTAATTGAGTCCCTAAAACGTAATAATACCACATCAATTCCAGGTAAATGCGAGCATGAAGTATTTGCTAAGATTGCATAACTACTTCCGACTCGACGGAAAAAATGTAAGAAGTTGTAACGTAAACATTACCAAAAACTGTCGGATGTAGCAACTCCAAATACGGAGGATGACTGTTTGAAATTTTCAAACGCATGAGTCATACAGAATACTACATGAGGAAAACTTTTCATAATATGAACTTTGAATGTACTGGTGGGCATGTGGGGGGAGGGCCAATAAACAACCACGCGATTTTAAGATTTGTCAGAACGTCATGCAGGAAGTGTGGGCCGAGAGCTACGATATAACGCAGAACATCTAGCATACGACACTGCAATCCTGAAATCGTCAAAGTAGACGGCTCGGACACTGCCACAGAAAAAAAGATATTGTCAGGATTCTTAATCTTTTGTCCACTGAAAAAGAAAACTCACCAATATTAATACGGAACCAGACTCCTACTGAAACTACTGACAAGTCACAGAGGAATTCTAGAATAGAAATAATCTCCCAGACGTGTGTTCGAGTCATCTGTGTTAAGTTGCCAAAACTATTTACCTGAGCAAGACGTCTAAGATTTGCCTAATTACTAGGGTGAGTTCACATATTTTTATACTTTGAATTTTACTAGTTTATACTAGCTAGGAATGTTAAAGATTCATACAAGGCTGGCAACCTCAAGATGTGAAAAGGAAACATTAATGAACCGCTACAGCAAGGGCTGGTGATTGCTTCATACTAGTTCTCACGGAAGAACCAAAACAGAGGTAATCCCAGACTCCAAGTGGAGAAAGAAAGTGGATGATGATGACATCATATGTATATTATCATTTGTAATGAGTTGTATGTATGTTTAAAGTTGTACCTTCAGACACGAGCCACTTGCCGCTGTCCAGTTGATTTTTTTTTTATTACATTAACTAAAAGAATTGTGATATTGTTATCATATCCCTTGAGTTATATGATATACACTCAGGGAGCGTACAAATTCTGATTTTTAAAAATCTGTGACGGACAGTGGGCAAAGGCGCCTGATCTAAATCAGGAAAACAAATACTTAGCGGCGGAATGTGTTCTTTTATTCCCTCTAAAGTTGGTGGTACAGATTGGAGAGACCATTTGAAGTCCCACCCACGTTATCAGCTGTATTATTCTGTGGTTCGAAGATTGAGATCGACACGTGAAACCTACATCCCACGGGTAGCGAAGATCCCTGCCTTGACCAGAAGCGGTTACATCCAGAATCCTTTTGAGAAATAACTTTTCCACAGAGACGAAGTGATGGAACCAGTAGCACCAACATTTCAGCAATTAGGAAGCTAAGCTATAAAATTAACAGGCCACACCAAAAGATTATATTTGCATCTCCCAAACCGAGATCTATGATGAACCATAATTTATATAATTACCATTTCATATTTATTTAAATTTATTTCAAAGTAATTGATCATTAAATTTGTATATGTTGATTTTGACAAATTCAGAGCTGAAGTAATCATTACAGAGAGACAGGCATATGTATGATCCAGAACCTCTAGTATATATTCATTAATATATATAAACATATCTATATCGAGCTAATAAAAGGAATTTCGCTGAATTAAATCAGCTGGCGTCTTAAACGAGCAAATAATTTATATCCATCTTCACAAAAGGCAGCGGGTCAGATAAAAACTTAACGTGCTAGACCACTACTGCAGAGGAAGGGGGCAAACCGTGACAATCAGTTACTGCCAATCGAGACTAAAGTGTTAGAGACCTCATCATTTGTGGTCTGAGCAGACAGTAGAAAATGTCTCAAAAACTGTTGGCTCCATGAGAGGAGCTGAGTTGGTGCATGGCATGCTCCAACCCAGTTGAGGGATGAACGTACAGTGACGAGAGAAGCATGAGACGGATAGCCAACTTTATATGAGAGATAGATGTGGTTATTTGAGAGTGGAAGGAGAAGTGAGTCTCAGCTTTGTCACAAAATGGTTTGAGTGCTCTCACGTCCACTCCGGCAGTATTGCATTACCTTTACTGTGCGGGCGAAATTTTGATATTTCTCTGTATCTTTCTCTTCTGCTCTAACTTGGCCCTTTTCAGTCAACACAGAAAACTCATCCAAAGGTCAATTTTTACACAACTTTCTCACTTCAATTGACTTTATTTCGACGGCCCATGCCTGAAAGATTTATTAAGTCACACAAAAAACGCAACAATCCCTCACGGACTCCGGGTGAAAGGCTATAGTCGATGTTTGTACAAGATTTTATGTCACCCCTTTCAATTCGTCAGAACAATAGACTCGCATTATTGGAGATACGGATAAACCACGAATATGTCCAGACAGACGATCGAATTGCGCCGAGTCATAGTCTGATAACGACGTCTGAATTGCGTGCAATGAGCTAGTCATATAATCCCCAATATGGGAAGACATTTTGAAGTGTTATATATGCAACATTACCAAATAATAATCGGATGGTTACAGAAAAATTTTAGAAAAGTAACGTTTGAAATTTTGCACTAGGTTGACGATATAACCATCGCGCTTTACTCTGAACAGCGTTAGATAACGACAACGCATGCTTCAGCTGGAACTTTCCACAATGAAGATGGAATCTTATTTGTGGAACGAGGTTGGGAACTCGACAGTTAGACGTCCCACTCCCTCTACGGCCTCAGATTATAAAATCAGCACATGTGTTACCATCTGGTGAACATGTTTCAATAGGAACCACTATGAGTAACCTTAAAGAGGTTTACTTTGGTCCCAATCGTTGGGCAGACGTTCGTCAGTACGTACAAAACTGTACGCATTGCCAAGCGAGGAATTTATTCACTCGCAAACGATATAAGTGACGGGAGGAGAGAAAAACTGTCGCACCGAGAAACTAAACCAGTATACACTAAACCGGCGGAAATGTGACCACCCAAAGCTAGATATTCAACAAAAATCTTAGGATCGGGGGTCTGTCACAAAACAGTTAGTGCGTTCTCATGTCCACTCCGGCAGTATTGCTTTACCTTTACTGTGCGGGCGAAATTTTGATATTTTTCTCTCTCTCCCTTGCCCTAACGTTGCCCATTTCTGTCAACACAGAAAACTCACCCGAAGGTCAATGTTTACATAACTTTCAAACTTCAATTCACTTCAGTTCTACGGTCCTTCCCTGAGGGATTAATTAAGTCATAAAAAACGCGACGATCCCACATGGACTCCAGGAGAAAGGTTATCGTCGATGTTTGTACAACACTGGAGTCATCCCTTTCAATTCGTCAGAACAAAATACTCGCAATATTGGAGGTACGGATAAACCACGAATATGCCCGGACAAGCGGAAGAATTGCGCCGAGTCATAGTCTGATAACGATGTCTAAATTACGTGGGAAAAGATAATCCCAAATCTGGGAAGACATTTTGAAGTGTGATAGATGTAAATTTACCAAATAATAATCGGATGTTTACAGCCCAATTTTAGAAAGTACTGGTTTGAAATTTTACACTAGATGAGTGATGCAAAATATTTTATCATAAAGTTGCCATAATTAAAACTTTCAAATAAGATTGGCTAGCATTTTGAGGTGCGAATAACAATTGCGTCGACTGGGCATTTGTCCCAACCGCCTGGAAAAGCGAGGGCATGAAATGTACGATACATAATGTAGATTAATTTTGACACATAAGACTGCATTCCATAAATCGTCACCAGTAGACAACTCAGACCTTGCTACAGGAAAGAATAGAGTTGGACTCTGAATTTATTAAGAACGTTAAAACGTATTAGAACATCTTTTACCCAGTGGAAAAGAAAACTCGCTAAAATTAATACGACTCGTCTTGGGATTGAACTTGGAACCCCCAAGTTGGTAAAAACAACTTGGGGTCTTACCATAGAGTATATTGATTCTCCTAATAGACTGACAGAAATTTTAGATAAACGGAAAAAAGTAGTGTCAGCTATAGTGTAGATAGATTTGATCACACGATTGCCATAATAAAAATAAATAAATTTTACCTTATTAATTATTTATTTATTATTAATGGAATTGATTATTGTTACAGAATTAGTCATTATTAAGAGAATAATTGAATAAGTGCTAAAAAGTAAATTTTCTCAAATGTAATTGGTAAAGTCGAAAAATTTAGTTCGTTTTTTGGGTCTATTTTTGTTGTGGTTTAGTTATAATTTTAGTCAGTTGATTACTTGTATTTAGAAAGCTGCTATCTTTATATTGCATTTGTAAGTTGCCTGTAATAGACTTCTTGCTTAGAATAGCCGAACCATAAAATCTCCACACCTTTTATCTGAATATCGGTAGAGAAGTGGGCATGACATGCCAAACTCTGACATTTTTTGTGCTTAGTTCCTTTAAAGCCGATCATGAAAGGGAAAAGGAGAGAGCAGCCAAAGACCAGGAGAAAGCAGAGAAACGCCATGGCCAGAGAAGAGAAGAGAAAAGAATAGAAAGAAAGGAGAAGGAGAAGCAATAGGTGCCTGAAGCTGAAGAGGAGAAAAAGCAAGAAACATCGAATTGTGGAAGGCTAAAAAGGAGAGGCCATTCGCAAAGGAACAGGCTGACAGAGAACGTCAGATCCGACTGAAGGACTTAGAAACTGAAGGGAGGAGAGTCTAATCTAATTCCAGTGTTAGTGGGTCGGGCAGTTTCCAAGGTAGTGGTGTGACAGAGTATGTAAATATATTTACATGTATCATCACGTCTTTGCTTCCACCTGATTCCCACCTCTCTTTGTTTTTTTTATATGCACGTTTGGTTAACGTAAAAGCCTCCTACTCTTAGATATCTGTCTCTTTCTTAATTTAGCCACGCTTATTCTTTTCTTTCGTTTCTCTATGTCTTACAAGCACTAGCATTGTTAACAAAATAACAGACCTGTAATTATAACGCCAAAGATATGGAAAATCGTTGAAATAGTGTAGAGAGAGAGGACTGGTCGTATTTTTGTAGAATCAGGAGCGATAATTCAATAGTTGTACCTTTTGATAGATGACCGTAGAAAGAGAAAGAGTGAGATAATTTACAATAACCTCCCCCTTGTCCGTTCGTCCGTGAAAACGCAATTAAGCTACGGATCGACGAGATCTGAGAGACGATTTGCCCGTGGGACCACGTCTACTCGTCGGCGATTGTGTCAACATTTCCTTTCATGCAGAATTTGAACGTAGAATTCCCCAAAGTTGTTATATATCGCAAGAGCGGGCGAAGTTCTGCAAATTTAATATATAAAGTCCAGCTTTCAAACTCAATTTATTCAGTACCCACAGAATTTTGCAAGACATCTAGATGCGATTTCTAAATCCATTTTTACTATTTGGAGTTACTAAGTTTTCGTTGAAGTTGTTTTAATTTCTGTGTTGGCGGTAAATATTATACTAGAAGTTTGATGGATTTAATTGTTAAGTCCATCATTATATTTCGCTAAGATTTCTGTGTAGAGTGATTTACTATATAAGGTCCGTCAATTATATTTCATTAGGATTTTGTTGTGCGTTAATTGGCTAGCAGAATTAAAATAATCTATAGCAAACGGCCCTCAAAACTGCACGAAATCGCTATGAAACCGTCAATCCCGTCTGGTTCATGTCCAGCTCAAACGGGGCCTCTCCTCTTTTACCTAAAGGTGTCGAGGGATGTCATTTCCTCTTCTGCCCAAAAGGATTTATAGAGGAGTGCCCTAGTAAGGCCGTAATTGCCTCTTGAAAGGCTTTTTAACTACAACAACTTTAACATACGCTATAGGAGCTGGAATTACAGCAGATGCAGACACCAGACTTGCCCTCCAATAGTTCCTAGTTAAAGGTTTTAAAGTGTACTCATTTCAATTACGGGACATTGAAAGAGTCCCGTATTGTTATTTTTCGTCACTCCTCCCCGTGCCGGGAGAGGGTAAGTTGCGCGCCTGCTGCCTTCCTTGGAAATTTGAAATGAAATCAAAATACTTAATAATTATAGAGTATAATAAATACAATTTTGCACAATAGGTATAAATCTGTTCAACCCATTATTAACAACAATTAACGTCAGTGTAGTTTTTCAGTTACATCTACACTAGTTTAAAAGCGTGAAAACGTTCATTAATTTTAAAGTAAATATGTTTACATAAACAGTTACACTGGTTTGAAAATGTAAATATTATAATTAGAATGTACATCATTTCTTTCATCGTTCCCTCTCTGCTCTATGTGGAACTTGAGACTACCTATGCTTTTTAGTTCTTTTTAAGAAACTAGCAATAAAGCAGTCACCAGCCTTACAGTGGTGGTTCATGAAATCATCATTCTATATGCTAAGGTTGCCAGTCTCAAATGACTTTGACATCCACTAGCAATTTTCACATATTAATTTTTTCACATGGCAATATATACATATTAGTTCACATGTTAGTAACGAAAAAAAAAAAGAACGTAAAAATGTACAACTTTTACGCCAATCTTGGCTCACAAACTGTTTTGCTCAGAGAAATAGAGGCACTGGAATAAGCGTTTTACACGTGTTTTTAGGGGTCGTTACTTTAACAATGAATTCCCACTTTGACTCCGTGTTTCAGTTTCCCCAGATTCCGGTTTTCCTTGTTAAAATAGTAGAGTTTTTTCTATTGTCAAGATCCTCAAACAATGTCCGTTCCTGATAATGGAAATCTGATCTTATTCTTCACTCTGGCAGGTCTGGTTGTTGTCTTAGCAAGCGATTCTCACAGTGAACGAGATTTGAAAAAATTGTCAGATAATATTGTAGGTTTTCTGCCCCCCCCCCCCCCCCCCCTGCTTTTCCGGGTTGTTGGGACAAACGCCCAATCGACGCAATTGTTATTCACGCCTCAAAATATCAGCCAATCTTATTCGAACGAACGTTTAAATGTGTGGCAACTTTATGATGAAATATTTTGGATGACTCATCTAGTGCAAAAAAATTTCAAACGTTACTTTTCTTAAATTGGGCTGTAAAAATTCGATTATTACTTGATCAAGTTACGTCTCTCACACTTCAACATGTCCTCCAAGATTGGCGGATTTTCTGACTTGCCTATCCCGCGTAATTCAACTGTCGTTATCAGGAAATGACTCGGCGCAATTCGGCCGTCTTTTCTGGACATTTCGTGGTTTAATCCGTCACATTTTTGTGATCCAACTAATCAATCGGGGATGGACCGACGAATCGAAGTGAACTGAAGTATGAAAGTTATGTAAACATTGACCTTAGGATGAGCTTTCTGTGTTGACAAATAAGGGCAGGAGAGAGAAATAAAAAATATCAAACACAGAGGAATGTAATGCAGTCCTGCCGGGGTGGACAGGAGAACGCACAAACCGTTTTGTGACATTCTCCACATTCCGTACACCTGAATCTTGAAGACACAATGCATATTCCAGGTGACAGCTTTGATCCACTTAGGACAGTTCACACTAAAAAAAAGTGGAGAACTATCACCACAAGGTTCAACCCCAAGACACAAGTATTACGCCAACGGCAGCTGTTATGAAGCTTAATTGCTCATTATATAGTAATACTTCTCTCTCGTATCATGCTGTGGTGACTTTTGATGCTAGAAATAAGATCTGAGCTCTTTTCAGCTCACTGGATACGTATGTTAGCGACGTCGACTTACTTTTTAAAGTGCGTGTCTGATTCAAACCTAAGCGCTCTTTTATAGTGGATTTGCGTACATATCGGAGACATGCGCAAACAAAATTCTTCCGTCAGTCAATTTTTTTACCGAGATTCCGCGGGTGTGTGCTAACTTTGCCACACATTTTCAAATATTTCTAACATAAAAGAGTTAATTTCAACTGTTATTCCTGGATGTATTAATGGTTGTATTTTATATTCCTAAAGTATGATGATCCACCTATGGCAAGGCACAAGCAAAGAAACAAAGTTACAACTGATCAGAGCATGTATATTCCCAGTAGCAACATACGGCTGCGAGACTTGGACACTCAATAAAACAGTTTTTGCAAAAAAGATTACATGAATTCGAAATGAAATGCTACAGAAGATTTGAGAATACCCTGGACAGTTCAAAAAAAAAAGTGGAGAACTACTGCACTCACCCTAAACGTACAGGAACAACGGGCTCCTAAATACCATCGCTCATAAGGAAGCTGAAATTTTTCGGTCATATAAAAAGACTTTTAATAGTCTGGAAAAAATCAGTGATGGATAGGCATGGTAGCCCTGGACTTAAAAGTGGGAAGGGGTCAAACCTAACGAGTGGTGGACCCAGGACATCACAGAGAGTCTGAACTTGTCTTTGGCTGATGCAGGTCGACTTGCCCAGAATCGTGATGCGTTCAGAGCAGCTGTAATGGAGACAACGTTCTGGAAAGAATACGTCACATGATGATGATAAAGTATGATCCAATTCCAAAAGATCTTGATTGAGATAATTTAAATAAACACATGTGAAAGTTTTAGGCAAACATAGAGCACAAAGGGGAAAATGTTCCGTATGGTGCTACGTAAGTCCATTCTGTTTTCCCGTAGTTAGCGTGACAAGCAGAGGGATATAAATAACAGAGAATTTCGTCCATCATATCATGACACTGCGTTTGCTTTGTATAACTCAAGAGCGGGGTCAATTGCTCATTTTTACAACTGGGTAGAGTAAAGCGTGATGCTACCAGGTTTCAAAACCGGTAACTTTGCCAAGAGAAGGTAGCGCTCTGACCACTCCACCACTTAGCACCCTCGCAATGGTAGGGTCAACGAAAACAGTTTAGCCTTACTGGGACAAAGACACAAAAAAACCTATGTTACGGGTACATTGTTTTTATCCGTGTTCTTTTAAGTTATGGAAGGCAAAGATAGCGAGGAAGGCAACTGATCATTCTACCTTTTGATGCTGGACTAACTATATTAAAGTCTCTAACACTTTACTCCTATATTGCAGTACCTTTTTTTTTTCCTTTATTGCATGATTCTTCTTTTCTTTGTCCTTATATATCTTAGTTTGTACGGTGGACATAGTTTATTACCTTTGTTCTGATATCTATGACGTAGAACGGAAATATTGATACAGTAATCTGACAGCCTTTGCTTTCCCATTTAGTGTCTACCATTAGATAAGCCAAACCACGCAATTTTCCGTTTTTATGACTCACCTTTGAATCCACGCCTTTTTTCTGGAACATAACAACAGAGTTGTTTACCAACTGTCGCAAACCTGCCAGTTTAATAAGGGAGCGAATCGCGGTTGTTTACCTGAGTTTCTCACGCGAGCTGATTTGCCAATTATCGGTCATTAGACAGAGGCGCGTAGAAATAACGGATTGTTTGAAGAGAGACAATGCGCGATAATTTTTTTCCCGACCACCTTTAATGTTCGCACGTTTCAGGGGAAGGTAATGTTCGATCTGCGCAAGGGGACGTAATCTAAGAGAGGCCCGTGCACGGCAAAATCATCTGATGTCGGTCAGCATCGCTGAGTAGAATGAAGGAAGAAACCTTTGATCCGGGAAACGCAGTTCCTGAATTCCCTACTATACAGAAGATGTGAATTGTAATGTCTTCTGGCGATGATAACACCATGATCTGTATATATACAGCGCTCTCTCAAATTCAGTTATTAGAGTCGCTCATAAATTCTTGGATAATCTAATCACGCCAGACTAGAACTATTCTTCGCTAAATGTGTTAAACTGTCTCGTGTGGATTTCATTTTCTGATATGTGGTAAAAGAAATTGTGCTTAAGTGTTAAAATGTGTTAGGTTTACCATTTTTATTCACTTTAATTCCCTAGCATTTAAAACTAATGAAATAACCTATCGCGTAGATATTTCTTGCCAGTCGTTCAGAGTAATGTAATTTCAAACATCCCATTTTTCTTACACAAGGAGATACGGCTTAGCTGACTGAGATTATTAGGTGTGACGGATGAGTGACCGAATAGAATTCGCATTATATTTCATTGTGTGAAATTAAATAAGTGACTAGAGTTAATGTTATGTGACTAAACAATAGACGCCGACAAATAGCTAGTAGTGACAGGCGATTTTTGTTAAAGTGCGCGGATGGATAAAGTAAATAATAATTGACTTTGTGCGCTGTGCATTTTCTCGTGGGCAATAACGGGGGAGGGCACATACCCTTTTTCCCAACATGCCAAAGCGGAAAACTTACGTGTGGATAGGATAGTAGCAGTTTTTTTTAAATGTGCTTTTCTTCCTTATCTAGCACCTGATCATTAACAGCGGCCAGCGGTCTAACATTACCAGTACCATTATTATTATTTTGGGTCTTCACTTTTTGGACCTGTTCGGTCATTTTTCTTCATGCAGAGTGAGAGATAGAAACAGTAAGATTAATCGTAACTGGACGGTACATTATCCAGAATTATTTATCCCATTTTTCCAGCCCACTGGTTACAATATTATACATTGGTATTCTTGTTATCTTCGCAAATATTTTGAAAGCAAAATTGTGCTTAAGGGAAAGTCATTATTGTGTTACTTCCCTTGAAAGTTGTGTCGGCTCTTTCGATCAAACTCCGCGGATAAATCCATTTTACTGCGATTTATTCGTTGTTTGGGTAATAATAGATTGTTCTTGCTTCAGAATATCTATGGCCTGAATTTATGTGTATTGTTTGTCTGAGTAGGACGAGTCTGTCTTATATCTGTATATCTTTACATATCTAAGTCGAACTATATGTTCTGTTGTCTCTAGAGAGGTCGAAGGCTATTCGGCGGATGTGTCGCTAGAGTGTGGTGTGATTTGGCTTCGTCCTGATAGGGACTGTGTTTTCATGTCGGCCTGTTGCCGGGGAAAAAGTGATCTCAGTATTTGTGGGGAAGGTGATAGTCGTCTAAACCTATCGTGTATGCTTTACCCCAGTGTTTAGTCGTATTGCCAAGGAATGGCAGTGTCATATTTCCTATACCAAGGTAATCAAAGATACTCTTATGAACTCTCGATCGAAGCCACCATTTTCGATAGTTACGATTTGAATGTCTAAGAGAATATATTTGACTCGATGAAAACGACTTCGATTCCTAGCAGCACTATATCCTGTAGATTGCAGTCAATTGTTCATGATCAAATCTACAGAGCAATGAAATGTTTTATGAATGACTAACTTTAGAACAGATTCATTATCTGTATCCAAAAAACGTGAGTGACAGCTCACGAGTGAAGCCATCTTGGAACCAAAACATGTAGTGACTTTCAAGAAGAGAAAAGGGATGCCCGTATTATCGCTTGATCAGTCCAGAGATCACTGCTACACATGAGAACCCATTGCTAGCGGTTCAATATTATTATATGGAAAAATATGTGCTGAACATTATGTTGAAGAATCGTCGCTAGACGAGATTAGGTTTAGAAGCCATCTGAAATATTGTTTATAAGCTGACGTGCTCAGTCAGTGAAGTCAGATGATATATGTATGGGCGATACTGAGTGCTTGGCTACTGACAGTCCATTATACACTTATTCTACATGAGTGCCCATGTAACATTGCAAGACCATTTATCCACTGTACTATGATGTATTATGGCAACCTGTGATTTGTCACTATCTGTGCTGTCGAGTGTGTACGTCCAATTAAACTTTAGAAAAGGTACACAGTCGTTGGTGTCGATGACTTCCGGTCATACATGAGTGTGAGAAAAGAACATTTGTCAACAACACGAACCCGTATCATCATTCGCACATTATACACTCAATCCATGTCTACACACCACTGCGTAGGTCAAGTTGACATTCCATACACTACAGTGGAGCAAACAACACCATAGAGATCTTATCAACTGATGATGATGATGATGTCTGCTTCCATCCACTTATATCTATCTTTTGGTGGATATCATTAACGGTATCAACATATATTCAACTTTATCAACTGGTGGACCAGCTTTCTGGGTTTGACCTCGCAGAAGTTCAGAAGTCAACAGATTACCGATACCAGACCGTTTCCTGTGGCTGATACGACACACTTGCAGTATTGGTTTGCTCTTTGTCAACACTTTGTCACGTGACCTGTCAAGTGAATGCAGTATGTAGGTCAGCGTTGTTGACATTTTTTACATTAGACATTATAGAGTTTCACAGAACAGTTGGATCAATTCTTGTCAATGTTAACAGGAAGACAGTATTTGTGAACTAAGAAGTCCTATTTTCATCGATGGATCTTCTTGTTTTCCATATATGAACTTTAATATTTAAGGCCAGAATGTTTAATTGAATAAAGTGGCAGTTTGTTTGTTTTCATAAAAATAACTTTGCCATTACTGTAAGACTGAGCCTATTTTGCAACACATACTATCATACACATAATTTATATATATTTATGTTTACATGTTATTTGTTTGTATAGTATGTTAGTTTCTATGTCAGCGGGTTGTGTTTAAGGTTGGGCGGCGTCCTCACAACAGAATATCCCACGTCATAGAGGGTCCGTTGTGGGCGTTTTCTATAGGTGCAATTTTCTTGATTGAAAATTTGCTGCGACAACTGTTGCTTTTGTGTTAGCTGTGAAGTCTGTAATTATTGTTATTTTTGTAATATTTCTTTGTTCTTTAGTTTTGTTTTGATTTGTTTGTAATTTGTTGGTCTAACCTTTTCTATCTTTCAGTTCTATTCATAATTTATATTCATATATTGTGACGTCATTTGTGTTGTTATTCTTTGCAGATTCAGTGATTATTTTCATTGATTTCCCTATTTGATTTATTTTGATTTCTGCAAACGTTCTTGTATTGTCAGTCCTATTTGTACTTTATGTATTCTGTTGGTTGACATATGTTTTATATAGGTATATTTCATAAGACACAATTGCCTGTGCACTGCACTTGGATTATGGTATAAACCAGTACCTGATTATTATTACTATTATACAAGACCTTATTAAAGGCTTGTGACCCACAGATATTGGGATAGTATACTGATTAATCAAGTCATTGAGAACTTGTGGTATTATTATTATTGATTCAGGTGATTAGTATTATTGTTAGACATCATGTCTACTTTAGATTACTTCATTACACAAGGGAAAGCCCTTGATAAGACTGGTCAACAATTAGAACAATGGGCAGTTGCTCAATATGACAAAGCATTAGCAGCAGAAGAGAAAAGATTAGCTGCAGAAGAAAGAAAAGCTATGGCGGAAGAGAAAAGATTAGAAAGAGAAGCTGAGGCTGCTGCTGAACAAAAGAAATTGCAGATGCAGGTAGAGGAAAGGAGATTTGAAGCTGAACAAAAAAAATTGGAAAGAGAAGCTGCGGCTGAACAAAAAAGATTAGACAGTGAAGCTGAACAAAAAAAAATTGGAAAGAGAAGCTGCGGCTGAACAAAAAAGATTAGACAGTGAAGCTGAACAAAAAAGATTAGACAGGGAAGCTGAACAAAAAAGATTAGACAGGGAAGCTGAACAAAAAAGATTAGACAGAGAGGCTGAAGAAAAAAAAGCAATAAGAGAACATGAATTTGAGTTGGAGAAATTAAGATTGACAAGTATGAGTAATGTTAATCAGGCATCTAGTGGTAATGATAAACCTTCTACTTACAAGGTTAAGGTTCCACCGTTCAATCAGTCCAGTGACGATATTACATTCTGGCTGGATAGATTTGAACGTTCTTGTCGTACACATAATGTGGATAAATCACAATACGCTAATCAATTATCAGAAAACTTGAAAGGTGAATCTTTGACTAGATTATGCCTTGTAGGAGAAGCAGATAAGGATAATTATGATGTCATTAGGGCGGCTTTGATAAAAAAATATCAGCTAAGTGAGGAAGGCTATCGCCTTTTATTTAAAACGATGGTACCTGAGACGGGTGTAGAATTCTCAGAATTCACTGCAAAGGCACGTCTCACAGTTGATCGTTGGATTGAGCTTTCCAAAACAGAAAAAACGTATGAAGGACTTATGGATTTGTTGCTCAGAGATAAGATTATGTCATGTGTGAACAAACCTTTCCTTGAATTTATACATGAGCGTAAACCTAAATCTCTAAAAGAAATGGAAGAATATTGTTCCCAATATGTCACTGCACACCCCGACGTGACTTTTGGCAACACTAAGATTAAGGAGAGTATGCCAGTTGCTTCAGCAACACCATACAATCCCAATTATTCACACAGATTTCAGGGACCTCAAAACAGATTTGATAAAAAAGGTAACCATAATAGTTATCAAAACCAAGGTAACCAATCATTTCAGGGTTCTTCTTCAAAGAACTGGAGACGACCTGATAGCTCTCGACACAGGGGTGGTCATAATTATAGGAATTTCCGTAGAGGAAGTAATTATAGAAGCTATCAGGGTTATCCGTCTTGGAGTCAACAAGATCATAATTACAGAGATACTCATTATAATGAATATGATAATGGTAACCAAGGGAACTATGACTCAAACCCAAATAGGGGTTACAATAGAGGTAACAATAACTACAGAGGTGATAATAACCGAGGTAGATCTCAAAACAAAAGACATAAACCACATTTTCAGGCAAACTCTGCACAACAAGAGTCCCATGAAGCCTATAAACAGAGTAAAGATAATAATGATGCTAGTAATATGGCATGTGCCGCTTTTGATTTTGGGAGAGCATCTCAGTGCCCCCAATGCAAAACGTTATTTGAGCCAACCACAGTGTCTACTTTAAGCTGTGGCCATCCTCTTCCTGCTCTTCCAGCATCAGTCGCGCATGATGGAAGAGGTTCTCTTGTCTTACATAAGGGTTTAGTGAATAACAATCCAGTCTCTGTGTTATTTGATTCTGGATGCACCACAATTGGTGTTAGGCAGTCACTCGTAGATCCTTCCCGTGCCACTGGACAAGTAGTCAAATGTGTAACATTTGGCGGCACATTAGAGAAATACTCTACTGCTATCATTAGGATTGCTACTCCTTTCTTTACAGGAGATGTACACGCATGTCTTCTTCCGAATCCGATCGCTGACCTCATCATCGGTCGCATTCATGGAGTCAAGGAATGCACTCCGCAACAAATTTCCACGTGGGAAAGGCAAAACATGCAGATTGCTAACGCTGTAGTCACTAGAGCTCAGGCTCTTAATATGCCTCAAACTTCATCTATTGAAGATAATGAAGTGCATAACCAAGATAATCCCTTGGTAATTTCTCGTGACTCGTTTATAAAACAGCAAGAAGATGATCCCACTCTGAAGAAATTCTTCATTCTTGCAACTAAAGGTGATCCGAATAAAGACACAAGTCGTAAATCGTGGATTACAAAGAAGAATGGCGTACTTGTACGTATGGTTCAAGACTCCATTACGTCAAGTCATTCTCAAATCCTGGTTCCCAAGAATTTGAGAGTTAAAATTTTGCAGCACGCTCACGACTCTCAGTGTGCTGGACACATGGGTTTTTCCCGTACTAAGTCAAGAGTCCTTGCGGCTTTCTTTTGGCCATTGGTAAACAAGGACATACGGATTTATTGTCGATCTTGTAAAGTATGTCAGGAAGTTAAATCCAAAGGTCCACGGCATGCTGCACCCATTCAGGCGGCGGACATTCCTATTCGGCCGTTTCAAAAAATGGCCATAGACATTATTGGTCCATTTAAGATCAAGTCTGCCAGAGGACATCAGTTTATCTTGACGTGTGTTGATATGTGCACACGTTGGCCAGAGGCTATTCCTCTAAAGAGCATTACTACTGCTGATATTGCAGATGCTCTTTGGCTTATATTTTCTCGTCTGGGGTTCCCCGGAGAGATATTGTCAGACCATGGCACCCAACTAATATCAGATACCATGTCTCAAGTAATGTCTACTCTGCAGATAGATAGATCTTTAAGTAGTATCTACCATCCAATGTCTAATGGTATGGTCGAACGCCTTAATAGAACACTTAAAAACTTACTGGGGAAGATAACTGAGGATCATCCTCAAGACTGGGACAGAGTTTTACCTGCGGCCCTCTTCGCTTACAGAGAGGTACCCAATGAACATACGGGATTTTCTCCCTTTGAACTCGTCTTTGGCGCGCGTCCGCGTGGCCCTATGTCGTTGCTTCACGATCTCATAACATCTGACAATATTGACGATGACACAAAGTCATCCTACGAATATGTCATCGCGTTGAGACAAAAAATTATCGAAGCATGCAAATTAGCAACTTCTTCTTCTGAATTTGCGAAACAGAAGGCAAGGCAATTTGCCAATAAGAAGAGATGCTTACGACAACTTTGTCCTGGTGACAAAGCATTTGTATTACTACCTTGTAGGGAAAACAGATTACTTATTTCTTGGAAAGGTCCGTACGATATAATATCGAAAATTTCCGATGTCGACTATATTGTCGATATTGATGGGAAGCATAAAACCTTCCACATCAATATGCTTACTGAATTCCATGAACGTCCGGATTATTTGCAACCCATTTTCCAAGCAACGGACAATTCTCCAGTACCACATGGTCATTACTCATCACTGTCCGTGATACAGGATGAGGAAACAAGTTTTTCAGATGTAAATCTTCCTCTTCCAATGATCCCACTTCATTCCAGTGAATCATGGAAGAACGTTACTGTCTCTCCTGATTTGTCTCTAGGAGAACAGCGACAAGTTTCAACTATGTTGCAAACATTTCAGGATGTACTCACTGACATCCCTGGACAAACGAATGTCATTCAACATGACATTGTTCTAACTGACCATACTCCTATTAGGGTTAGACCTTATCCTATACCTATACATTTTCAAGCACAGGTCGAGAAAGAGTTGGATGAGATGATAGATTTGAAAATAATCGAACCATCCACCTCTGCATATTCTTCGCCGATGGTTATTGTGCGTAAAAAAGACAATAACATACGTCTTTGCGTTGACTATCGAAAATTGAATCAAGTAACGAAGTTCGATGCCGAACCTATGCCTTTACTGGAAGAGCTACTTACTCGACTCTCCAAATCTCATTTTTTCACTAAACTTGATTTGTCTAAAGGATATTGGCAAGTTCCTTTATCTGAACGCGCCAAACCTCTCACGGCTTTTTCAACACCTAGAGGTTTGTTCCAATGGAATTTTATGCCTTTCGGTCTTATGAACGCACCAGCTACGTTCGTACGCATGATGCGCCGAATCCTATCTTATCGGTCAGATGTCATTGCATATCTAGACGACATCTGTCTTTTCAGCGATACTTGGGAAGATCACTATTCAGGGTTAGATGAATTGCTGTCTACTTTGCGTGAGCACAACCTGACAGCGAAACCCTCTAAAGCCTATATTGGTTTTAGCGAAATTTCTTTCCTAGGCCACCGAGTTGGTCATGGTTTCCTAAAGACAGAGGACCATAATACTAGTAAGATACTTAACATCTCAATCCCTAAGACTAAAAAACAGGTGAGAAGTCTGTTAGGTCTTATTCAATTTTATGGCAGATTCATTCAGAATCTATCCTCTATCATGGCACCTCTCTCAACACTTCTAAAGAAAGGGTCGCCTAATGTGGTCCACTGGTCTCAGGAATGCCAATGCTCTCTGGATAAGATTAAAACATTGTTTTCAACACCACCTATTTTAGTGCTACCCACTAAAGATAAGACATTCGTTCTTCGTAGTGACGCTTCATCCACTGGGATTGGAGCGGCACTAATGCAAGAGTACTCTGGAACTCTGCATCCTGTAATGTATATTTCCAGAAAACTTAATGCGGCAGAAAGGAATTATTCGGTTTTAGACCGTGAGCTATTAGCTATGGTTTGGTCGATCCTCAAACTACAGAGATTCCTTCTAGGCGCACATTTCATAGTAGAAACCGACCAAAAAGCTCTTACTGCTATACAGAGTAAGAATTTGAAGAGCTCGAGGTCTACTCGATATGCAATTGCTCTTCAACCTTTTCATTTCTCTGTGCGAGCTATTTGTGGATCAGATAATGTGATGGCAGACATTCTGTCAAGATGCCCACATGATTCCACATAACTATTAGGGCTTAGACTTCTTGATATGTCTAGTTCTATAGTAGTTCCTTTTCTATATCATGATAGATACACATTTGTAATTTAATAATATAATGATTGTATCACTACATAGCGGTTCATTGATGTTTATTCACCGCTGTGCTTTGATGATTTTTTCTTCATAAATCATAAATTTAAGATATCTAATACGAAATGATGATATGAATTTTTTTTAGGCATTGTGTAATTGCCAGAATTGTATTATACTTTGATGACACCTTCCTGGAAAAATATACTTGTAGAGAAATAATTTCTCTCAGTTTATGAGACACATTCTCACCAGTCGCTCCATAAGTCGACTTAGCCTCATATTAGGCGTTATAGGTATTCCTGATATTTTCATCTGCGCATTATTCATGCGTTGTGAGCCTATTGTACGTTGCTCCTAGATGTATTTCAAACAAAAAAAAAAAAAATGTTCCATTTTTTTTTTTCCCGGGAGGTGTGGTAAGACTGTTACGTGCAGTCTTTGATATCTTACAATATTATACATTGGTATTCTTGTTATCTTCGCAAATATTTTGAAAGCAAAATTGTGCTTAAGGGAAAGTCATTATTGTGTTACTTCCCTTGAAAGTTGTGTCGGCTCTTTCGATCAAACTCCGCGGATAAATCCATTTTACTGCGATTTATTCGTTGTTTGGGTAATAATAGATTGTTCTTGCTTCAGAATATCTATGGCCTGAATTTATGTGTATTGTTTGTCTGAGTAGGACGAGTCTGTCTTATATCTGTATATCTTTACATATCTAAGTCGAACTATATGTTCTGTTGTCTCTAGAGAGGTCGAAGGCTATTCGGCGGATGTGTCGCTAGAGTGTGGTGTGATTTGGCTTCGTCCTGATAGGGACTGTGTTTTCATGTCGGCCTGTTGCCGGGGAAAAAGTGATCTCAGTATTTGTGGGGAAGGTGATAGTCGTCTAAACCTATCGTGTATGCTTTACCCCAGTGTTTAGTCGTATTGCCAAGGAATGGCAGTGTCATATTTCCTATACCAAGGTAATCAAAGATACTCTTATGAACTCTCGATCGAAGCCACCATTTTCGATAGTTACGATTTGAATGTCTAAGAGAATATATTTGACTCGATGAAAACGACTTCGATTCCTAGCAGCACTATATCCTGTAGATTGCAGTCAATTGTTCATGATCAAATCTACAGAGCAATGAAATGTTTTATGAATGACTAACTTTAGAACAGATTCATTATCTGTATCAAAAAACGTGAGTGACAGCTCACGAGTGAAGCCATCTTGGAACCAAAACATGTAGTGACTTTCAAGAAGAGAAAAGGGATGCCCGTATTATCGCTTGATCAGTCCAGAGATCACTGCTACACATGAGAACCCATTGCTAGCGGTTCAATATTATTATATGGAAAAATATGTGCTGAACATTATGTTGAAGAATCGTCGCTAGACGAGATTAGGTTTAGAAGCCATCTGAAATATTGTTTATAAGCTGACGTGCTCAGTCAGTGAAGTCAGATGATATATGTATGGGCGATACTGAGTGCTTGGCTACTGACAGTCCATTATACACTTATTCTACATGAGTGCCCATGTAACATTGCAAGACCATTTATCCACTGTACTATGATGTATTATGGCAACCTGTGATTTGTCACTATCTGTGCTGTCGAGTGTGTACGTCCAATTAAACTTTAGAAAAGGTACACAGTCGTTGGTGTCGATGACTTCCGGTCATACATGAGTGTGAGAAAAGAACATTTGTCAACAACACGAACCCGTATCATCATTCGCACATTATACACTCAATCCATGTCTACACACCACTGCGTAGGTCAAGTTGACATTCCATACACTACAGTGGAGCAAACAACACCATAGAGATCTTATCAACTGATGATGATGATGATGTCTGCTTCCATCCACTTATATCTATCTTTTGGTGGATATCATTAACGGTATCAACATATGACAGAGTGAGAAATAGAGAGAGTGAATATTTTCCTTTGTTACAATCATTGCACTAACCTCTTTTTTTATTTCGCTAAACTGAGTACTTAACTGAGTAGTAATTTAGTGGGGAACTTGTTCTTTATAGTCTATTCTGTAACGTAGTGCTTATCTTTGACCTTTGGGTTATTAACTTCTTTTGGGATCCTTTCTCAACAAGGGGAGGGCACTTATTCGGTTATTTTCATATATCTGTAAACATGATTTTATTGATTTCTCTATATGTTTGATGTTGTAAAAAGTTTAATGATAATAAACAACAAAAAGAACTTACATTTGTGTGTTGGTCAGACCCATACCCAATTAACCATAGTTTTTCACGTTGTGTGGTCTTCGTTGTCACATAATTGTGTGTGGGAGTGTTTAGTTAAACTTATCTTTATAGAGATAAGGGGGGTGGGTGAAGAGTGTCTTACACTACAATATAATCGTATAGATAAGCTGGACTAGAGAAACTATTCAGTCCAGAGACAACTTTTTTCTCCTTAACTATTCACTCGTGAAATCTATTTCTTACACCTTTATTCTCACCTATTTACCACTATCACCTCTGCTCAGACGGGACCAAAAATATTTTCTAACCTATCTAAAAAACAAACAACGATATCTTAGTTTGTAAAGTGTATATAGTTTGCTGTGTTCTTATATATCTTAGTTTGTGCGGTGTACATAGTTTTTTACCTTTTTCTTATATCTTAGTTTGTATAGTGTATATAGTTTGTTATCTTTGTTCTTATATTTCTTAGTTTGTGCGATGTGTATAGTTTGCTATCTGTGTTCTTATATATCTTAGCTTTTACGGTGTACATAGTTTATTACCTTTCTTCTTATATCTTAGTTTGAATAGTGCATATGATTTGCTGTCTGTGTTCTTATATATCTTAGTTTGTGCGATGTACATGGTTTGCTGCCTGTGTTCTTATATATCTTAGTTTGTGCGATGCAAATAATTTGCTATCTGTGTTCTTATATTTTAGGTTGTGAATGTACACAGTTTTCTATCTGTGTTCTTATATATCTTAGTTTGTGCGGTGTATATAGTTTGCTATCTATGTTCATTATCTGTCACGAAATACATTCGTTCTGTTTTCTGGCCTTCGAAATTATTACTCTGCCATTCCTTTGTCGTGCTAATTCTTCCAGTATTCCTTGTTTTCGCTTTCATCGTGCAAGGTTTTCTTATCACCTCTTGTCACACCTCTTACCCACGCCTCTCTCATTTGTTATTTTCTCCTTTGTTATCGGCGACGCTTAGCGAAGGAGCGAACTTGCCACGTTGACTTAACACTTATCTCCAGCTTCAGACGGAGTAAGAGCCTGTACGGAGCGTCATTCCTATTGTTAACTCAGACTTTTTGTCTGGGATGATACACGAAACCATGTTGTTGCATATTATGGTGCTAGTTTGCGAACATGACGTACCAAAATACACTGTCGATCTCAATGGGATGTAGGAGGGTAACAATCTTTGTAAAGATTAAAACACGGACAGTCATGTAAAACTTCCAGCCGATGGAATTTATTTTGATAATCAGCTACTAGAAAGAAACATCTTGGAGGAGATTATAATGTTAGATATGTGAAGCAGTGAGTTTGTAAATATGACAGGCAAAACGGAAGAAGCAAGACTTTATATGGTAATGGAGTTTGAAAATCACATGTACAGGGCACTATCTTATGTTGTCATCAGACGCTTATTCGCAATTGATATGGCGTTTCGGATGCTAAGTTAGACTGCTCCTGATTTGACTTTTCCTCTAAGTAGCAACCTGGGTGTGAAGGCGAAATCTCCCTTATAGTCTACAATGTTGTAGGACTACTTCACTGACTTCCAACTTCATCGAGAAAAAAATCATACTGGTAGACAGCCAGGAACATGGAATATTAGGATCTAAAATATAAGACAGGCCACAGGACAGGACGTGAATTCTAAGATTAGAAGAGAGTTACCCCAAAGACATCACTTTGCGCCGTAAGTTCTAGGATCCAATTTAAAGTGCACTCAGTTAGAAATGAACTCACCTGAACGATACGGCATCTTAAACAGCTGCCTGATAATATTCTGTTGCATTAGGTTTTTTGGACAATGTTATAAAGACTGATGTCTTCATGCCATGCGGTATATTATCTTGTATTGTATATAAATATGCAAACTAAAAAACTGAACTGTCGATTAAAATTAGAGTTGTTAAAATAAAACAGTAACAAGTTATCACCATCACGACAACAGTTTGATAAGATCAAAGAAAGTTTAGCAAGTTGAAGCAACTGGTATGGACGTTTATAAATGTGTGTGGGGGAGGGTGTGGAGTGAGATACAAATGCATTTAACTGGATAAAGCAAAGGTTGGGCCCTGTCTCGTACTGGAACACGGCACATGACAGAGAGTATCTTAGTGTGATTAATTAAACAGTATTTTAATTTAAAGATTACTTTCCCGGCACTAGCTAACTAATTTACATTCGATTACATTCTTTCTTTTCACTATTACAAAACTAAATTGGGGGGGGGGGGAGAGAATGGGGGGTGGGGGGAATTGGGGGGGAATCAAGACGTAACATAAAGTGTGGGTGGATGTGGGGGGGGGTCCTTTTGGGGGGGGGGGGGGGGGGGGGTGACGATATTTTACCAGGTAGGAGGAGATGGGGGATAAAAATGGCAAACACTGCGTTATTTGTGGACGACCCCATAATCTGTTTGTCGTTTACTTAAGTACGACACAATAACAAACATGGAAGATCGTAAATCCGTATCTTCTATAGTAAGATGTGTACATCGTTCTAATCCCATTACGTATCGACCTCTAGCCAAAGTAATCGATTTCAGAGCGAAAACAGCAAGCAGACGATCCCATTGTTCTATTATTTAAACATTAGCTCTTTCAAGTAGGCGGTCAAAGACAGCTGAACTTAAAAGTATATTCTGATTAATGTCATGCTTATAAAAGCAAGAATTCTTGATCTGTGTGCACTGAAATTTAAATTGGTACAAACATGGTTAAGTTCCTCCCTTGTCACAGAGAGTTTTATGATCATTAAATTTTCTATATTATTCTTTCTTTCTTCCACCCGTATCCTCTATTTTATTATCACAATCTATCCTTTTCCTGTATTTTTCGCATTCGTTCGTTTGCGAGAAATATTTTATTTCCCATTTTCACTTTACCGTTTCGTTTTCTCATTTAGGAACGCAGTAGATTACCTAACGCGTCAGTCCCTTGCACGAGATAATTTTAATGGGGATTTCAGTCCATCAGACATGATCAGCAGACAAATTATCTACATTTGCACCTGTCACGCGAGTTTCCTTGGCTGAGTTGCTCGGGGAAGGTGTGAATCGCGCCAGACAGGCTCGCTCAGAGCAGACATTTGTCTGGAGATTTCCATCTGACAAATAGTTTTACGGCTAAGTTGCTCGGTGAAGTGTGGTAACTGCCACCTAAGGGGACGTACCGTCTACATTTTCACCGGACACAGCGTTTCTTCAGGCTAGTCGCTCGGAGTGAAGTGTGATATGACACTCATGCAGCGTGCTGGAATGAGACATATAGTCTGGGTTTTTCCATGACACTCACGCATTCGCTCAAAAGGGCCATTTTCTTGACGTAGGTGTCAAAGACGCACGGCTGGCATTACGGCATGTCGTCTAAGGTACGTAGTTGTTAATGAGAAGGGGAGATTATTTCGTTTTGCGAAATAAGTTGGGACCCCTTTGTCCTGGTTTAAGATATTAACCGGAGTTTTGAAACTAGATTTTCATTCATTCTCCTAATTCGCAGTAGACAGGTTGTTCGTGAATAGAATAAGCTGTATAGCGAAGCTCCTAGTTTGTTCGGAAATTTGCCGAGCTCTAGACTTCTAATAAATATATCAGCGTATAATTCTAAAATGTGCGATTATCTGTAGTTCTGTGTTGAGGTAAATATAATAATATTAAGTATCTAATATTTTGTGAAGTGTTTAAAGTGATAATCGCTTATTTTATATTTCACTAGTTAGATTTGGTGCAGAGTGCTTAATTTATATAGTCTGTATTATTTTATAGTGACGAGTTACAGTGGAAAACAGAAATTATAATTTCTAGCTTAAACTCAGTCGGCTATTAAGGAATTTAATTTTACTCCTAAATAATCAGACGAGAATAATTTTTCTAAACTAACTTGTAAATGCTAGATGCCTCATGAGTGTTGACGGAATACGTAGGTATTCCTAATTCATGATGATTGATTTTTATATAGCTTATTTCACGGGAAAGTTTAAATGATAAGTCAAGCTGTACGCTTGCAGTTTAAAAATGTAAGTTATAACGAGTACCTAGTATGTATAATTATTTTATATGTGTTTTTCCTTAATTCAGTGAATACTGGGGTTAACCCAAAACTTTGCCAGCGTTAAGTACTGATGAGTGCTATCTGTGAAGAACTAAAACATTTTCCCTGAAAGCCTTGGTGCATAATCTTTACATGTACCCTATAGGTTAAATGAAGTAACAGGCCTATCGCGCCATATTTAATTCTTCCTGAGAAACAACTCAAGTACATTTTTAGCCGTGTGGCAAGTAACATATTAACGTCAGTAACATTCCGACGGAGTTTTGACTAGTGATGTGGTGACCAAAGATAGTCCTTTCCTGAAAGTAGCCACCGATCTGACATTCCTCATTTCTAGAAACCTAAGCTATTGACACTGTGCTCGTTGTTAATGTTCGTGTCTGGACAATTTTAATGTGACCTAAACAGACATCCGAAAAATAAGAACACCCAAGGAATCGTTCCCGGAAGCAGAGAACTCAACTCGTCTTTTTTGGAACTGGGGATTTCTTGGTCAAAGACTGCCATTGACGATTCTGTATGTGAATGTCCTAAAAATTATGTTTCCAGATGCTGTTAACAAAACTGTAAGTATGCAAGAGTGCACGTGGCCACGGCTGAGTAAATAGAGTGAATGCGGGTCTGAGTGTTTCTTTATTGTTGTAATTTGGCACTCATTTTGCTGTCTTAACTTTCTTTATGCAAGTATTGCTAACCATATTTCCCTTAAAATAGAGCAGAGATATCAAGTCTGTCCATAACTTAAAAGGGGAAAATATTAGACCAAATCATATGTATCTGTGACTCTTTGGGCTATCATCTTTCTCCTAACGGGACTGTGGGCTGAACATCGAGGGAAGATCATAACTGTGGGTCTATCATTTTTTTGTAGCAATTTCTTGACTTTTTATGACTATTTGTATATGCTTGATGTAATTTTTATATGTTGTGAGAGAAGTTTGTTATGATAATTAAACTACTCAATAATTATTCCAGCGTGTCGGTCAGTTTTCGTTCCAAATTATCTGTATAATCATTGTTATAGTTTCCCACGTCTGTACGTCTAACTGTCGTCTTGTACGTGCGTGTACGTGAGTGGATAGAAATATATATGATATATATATATATATATATATATATATATATATATATATATATATATATATATATATATATATATATATATATATATATATATGTGTGTGTGTGTGTGTTTAGACTGTCTTACTCCTCTAAAATCTGTCGTAGAAGATAGGTGAAAGAGAGAAGATTTCTCGATTTCAGAGACTGTCGTGGAATATTCTAATCCACATATATAAATTATCAAGTAAATATAAAGCCTAATAAATACATATAATAAAGAAAGGAAGAAGAATGGTAAAGAACAGTGCTGTCATAATGATAGTACTCGAAATCCTATTTGTTTTATGCTTCGTCTGCAAATTGTAACGTTTCCACGTTAAATATAAGCCACTGCATAAATACAAGCGTTTCCACAACACATTAAAACGGGTATTGCATTTCTAAGAAAAACATTGAGAGGCACAATGCGTAATGACCTAAATTAATCCTAACCTTAATTATATTACGTTACCAAAACGAACGAACAGATGGACTCAAATAGTAAGAGGGAGGGCTGAAAATCAGGAACGCATGCAAAATTGAACACGCGTCTCGCTATTAATGCCACCCCAACAAGCGTAACGCGATACACAATTACTACTATCACGCGTGTAAGGCCACATGCACTAACTTTTTCGGATCGACAGTGATAAAATTCACTACCCTTCCCAGAGTTAGGTTTTAAAATCCTGAAAAACGCTTATAAGGAAAGATGACAATAGATGGGTTTACGTTTGAAAACATTACAGTACCCAGACAGCACATCTTCGAAACAGGAGGTAGAAGAAATTGCATATTTTGAACGCAGCCACGTAGCTCTTTTAAATTGGTATATTTGGGTTCCTTAGGGCTTGCTGACAAAGAATATGTAAAACGTTACGCAAATAGTCTAGGAATTAACAAGTTATAACCAAAATAAAATATTGGGGATGCCTGACAGCATGAAATCATTTCTGCTCATAAAATTTTTTTATAACGTGTTTGAAAAAACCTTACGTACGGAAATAGCCTACCATGTAAACTCCAAATTGATTGGAGCGCAACAAATATAAGACTAAACACGATTGGTCGGACTATAAATACTATCTTTGGTTGTTAGGGGAGACGTAGGAAGGTAAAATTTTTTCAAACACTTGTCGAAACGTGGCTCCATTGGCCAGACTCGCTGATATAATCACTTAGGAGCGTTAGTTCGAGACCACTAGTTCAAATAAGCTTGATAAAGCAACAGTGCGTTGAAGCCAGCTCATATTTTTGCCAAATCAAAGCCTGGAACATAAGCAGATGGGAATTTGTGCCAGTAATTGTGCCAGAATTCATTGCTAGTCAACGTATCTGTGTTTAATTCTATGAATTGTGGGACCGTGGTCTTGATGGTATTGAGCAGCACCTGGTCAGAGCTTTGCTGAATCCAGAGTCGGACAGCATACTCCTTGGTCCATCTAGCTATCAGTGAGGTGTCTCCAGAGCCCAGGGGAGAAATCGAGCAGAGGAGTCTTTTCCTGCCGCCATCACGCAAGATAAGCTGATGTGGCCAGCTGAGCTCAAAATTATGTACCCCCATCTTAAAATAACATTGTAACATAAACTTAAGAGGGGAAGTAAATTGTTTTAATATCAGGAACTGAGAACATCTCCAATACTAGTTCCAATAAAGACAAACTATTGAAGTCATGATGACAAATACCAACAGAGCTTGAACAAAACAAAACCAGTATTACCTCATATTACTACTACACAACTGACACACATAGGATACTTTTAATAATATATGTCACTACAATATTCATATTAATAAATCCTGTACATATAACTTGTAATTAAAATTGATTGTGACTCCTGGTTCCTTTGTATTTGAATCAGGACACATATTCATTCATGACAGCAATGAATACATATTGTTATTTGAAAAGTTATCAGTGACTCCTTTAAGATATCCTTGTAGAGTGTTTTATGTATGTGAGTGTCACAGTGTTGTCAAGTGTAGTGGAATAAATTAAATTGTTTATCTGTCTGTTGTTGTTTTGACTTACACTTCATCATACACATACCCTAGACATATAACGTAGTCATCACACTATTCCAGAATAATTCTGACTGAGGTATACATATGTGGCAGCAAGTAAGGTTATATATAATACACTACTCTTATTAGATATATATATACCTTCACAGCTGATCTCAGTCAGTACAATAAGTCCCCTATAAATATTTATAACATCCCACTTCACCACATATATTGGGGTCTCGCTCTTGGGATTTTGAATCTTTACCTATTACAAATATTGGGGGTAATTCACTTCAGGGAATATAAGAATTAAAAGGTATCCTTGGGTGGAATTAAATAAGGTTGAGCTCACGGTGCCTGTGTTGTCCATTAGATATATATTTAGAGATTGAATTGTTGGTTAGACATTGTATAAATTTACCTGATAGACAATGGCGGACCTGGCCAAATTTCGATCTGCTGCTGTTCAGACTGCAAAAGAGTTAGGATTAGATGGGCAAGTTATGGTTGCCTATGTTACTACGGAATGTGACAAATTTATTGAACGCGAAGAAAGAAGGTTTGAAGCCGAAAGAAAGTTAGAGGCTGAAAAAGAAATTAAGAGGTTGCAGATTGAGGCTGAGGCTAAGAAATTGGAAGCAGAAAGAGAAGACAAAAGATTAGCTGCAGAAAGGGAAGCCGAGGAAAGAAGACAGGCTGCAGAAAGAGAAGAGAAGAAATTAGCTGCAGAAAGAGAAGAGAAGAAATTAGCTGCAGAAAGGGAAGAGAAGAAATTAGCTGCAGAAAGAGAAGAGAAGAAATTAGCTGCAGAAAGGGAAGAGAAGAAATTAGCTGCAGAAAGGGAAGCAGAAGAAAGAAGATTGACTGCAGAAAGGGAAGCAGAAGATAAAAGATTACAAAGGGAACATGAGTTACGACTAAGGGAGTTTGAGTTTCAGGGCCATGCTCCTGAAAATGGTGCCAGTCCCTTTGCCTCTGATGCCACTGCTAGCCAAGGAGCCTCAACCTCAGCTATGAATTTTCATTTAGATCATTTTGTTGAGAAAGACGATGATATAGAGAGCTATCTAAATAGCTATGAACTTTTCTAACGAGACCTTTGATATCATCTTGAACGGGGAAAAACTACAGAAAGTTGAAAGTTTCAATTATTTAGGCAGTAAAATGACTCAGGATGGTGACACAACAAGAGAAATCCATACTAGAATTGCTTTGGCAGCTAGCGCCTTCAATAGATTATCTAACATTTGGAAATTACGATCATTGAATATACATACCAAGCTTCGTCTGTTTAATTCAAATGTTATCTCAGTGTTAACATACGGCTGTGAGAGTTGGAAAATAACAAAATCATTGGAGAACAAGCTGAATACATTCGAGAACAAATGTCTTAGAAAACTCATGAACATCAGTTGGAAAGAATTCAAGACTAATCGACAAATAAGAGAAGACTCTAGGCAGAAATATGTCTCCGACTATATAAGGAAAAGACGATGGTCATATATCGGTCATGTCCTACGAATGCAAAACAACAGAATACCACTACAGGCGCTCACTTGGGTTCCTGAGGGTAAGCGGAAAAAAGGAAGACCAAAAGAAACACTCAGAAGAACAATAATAAGAGAAGGAAGAACGTTGGGCCTAAATAATGTGCAAGAGCTAAGAGGAGTGGCGTCACAACGAACAACCTGGAGAGCACTGGTTTCTGCCTTATGCGCCGTGTTTGGCGCTTAAAGAATTTATTATTATTATTATTATTAGCTACCACGTATGGGTTAGAGAGAGAAAGGTGGAGCTTAAAGTTATCTCAAGGACTTCGTGGGGCAGCTTATGAAGTTTTTGCAAAAATGAGCAGAGGTGATCAGGAAAATTATGACATGCTAAAGCAGGCTCTTTTGTTAAGGTATGAAAAGAATGCAGAATTTTATAGGAAAAAAATTTAGGAATGCTAAACTACTGTCAGGTGAAACCTATCACCAGTTCTCTGCACGAATAGAGACATACTTGGAGAAATGGACTTCTCTGGGGAAAACCCAAGATCTTAAGGAAATGGTCCTTATAGAGCAATTAAGAGAGTCCATGGCTCCAGACCTGAGAAAGTTTCTCATGGAACAAGGTGCAGAGAGGCTGGGTGAGTTGCTAAATGTTGCTGAAAGGTATCAAGCAGCTCAATCAGAGGTAACAGGTAATAAAAAGAAACAAGTGGATAACTTTAGGGCACCACAGAACTTTAATAAATTTGATCCTAGGGATCAAAACAAAGGTAAGCACCAATTTGATAGGCCACGGTATGAAAATAAAAATAAATTCCCACAATTCGATGAAAAGAAATATGATGAAAGAAAATCTTTCAACCAAGGAAAAAGGTGGTGTAAAAATTGTAAGATGAACAATCATGACACTGACCATTGTAGAAGGAAACCTCCTCATTGTGCTGCTATGACATCGGGGAAAAAGGAAAAGAAGGTCAAACCTGAAGAACTACAGGAACCATACCACCCCCCAGTGTGTGAAGATGTCATCTGTAATGGTGTCACTATAAGGTGTTTATATGATACCGGTTTAGATTACGATTCCGTTGTGAGTTCTCACCTGGTGCAGGCCGATCAATACACCACAGAAACAGTGGAGATTCAAACTGCAACCAAGGATGTAGCTACCATGACACTTCCCGTCGCCCGAATAAAAGTGAAAACGCGATATGTGGAAGGAATCATAAAAGCAGCAGTGATAAATGAGCCAATCTACCCTCTAATATTGGGGTGTAGATATGTCTTCTTGGGAAATCCCAAGAGACCTGTGATATTGGCAACAGTGCAGACCAGATCACAGTCAAAAAGGGAGGAGGATAATCCAATAAATACTCATCCAGATGAGATGAGGAAGGCACAGGCTGAGGACAAAACACTCAAGCCATGTTTTAAGAAGTTGCCCAAATCTCATACACCTCCAGGCAAGGGAGAGTTTTATATGAAGAACAAACTGATATATAGGAAGGCTGGATCTGAATCCAATGGTCACGGACAGCTGGTCCTTCCCACTTCATATAGGACTAAAGTGTTGGAACTAGGGCATGCGATTCCCTTCAGTGGTCATATGGGAATCAGCGCAACAGGACAGCGAATAGCTTGTCACTATTTCTGGCCAGGAATAACTGAAGATATCAAAAGATATGTAAAATCCTGTCCAGAGTGCCAACGAGTAGCACCTAAACATTGGACTGCACCAGCAACTCTGGGGGAAATGCCCATAGTGGGAACACCCTTTGAGAGAGTTGCCGTGGATCTTGTGGGACCTCTCACCCGAACCAAGAGAAGGAACAGCTACATTCTGACTCTGGTGGACACTTGTTCTATGTGGGGAGAGGCAGTAGCCCTGTCATCGATTGATTCTAAACATGTGGCAGAGGCATTGCTCACAATTTTCACAAGGTTAGGCTTTCCCAATCAAATCTTGACTGATAATGGCTCTCAGTTCAAGGGGAAACTAAAAGAAGAAGTTTTCAGGATCTTCCAGGCCAAACACTTCCATTGTAGTGTGTATCATCCCCAAGGGAACGGCCAAGTGGAAAGATTTAACGGCACATTGATGTCGATCCTGAGAAAGTTGGCACACGAAAAACCAGATACATGGGACCAGTACCTGCACGCCGCCCTCTTCGCTTATAGGGAGGTACCCCATAGTTCAACCGGTATGGCCCCGGCAACATTATTGTTTGGAAGGCCAATAAAAGGTCCACTCGAAGCTTTGTTAAGAACGTGGACTGATGAAAAGGCAGAGGAAAACATTACATCTTCATACCAATATGTGAATGAGCTGACCACTCGTTTAAAAACTGGCTGGAAACTTGCCAATGAAAATTTGAAACAAACCAGGAAGAAACATGCTGCCTATTATAACAGGAAGGCGAAAGACAGAAATTTGGCTGTGGGAGAGAAAGTACTGCTTCTTTTGCCCGGGAGTCAGAATAAGTTACAAATTGGATGGCAGGGTCCATATACAGTTTTAGAGAAGGTGTCTAGAACAAATTATAAGATAGATAAGAAGGGGAAAGAAAAAATCTATCATGTGAATCTCCTGAAGAAATATTTGGAAAGAGAACATCAGGAAGAGACACACTTGTTGACCTTGTCCATCGCCATGGAGATGAAAAAGGAACCACTTTCATCATTTGAATATCCATTACACCCCTGTGAGACAGCAGCACAGGTGAAAATCAGTACACATTTAACGAAAACTCAGAAAGAGAGAGTGCAACAGGTTCTAAATAATCATGCTGAGGTGTTAACAGACCGACCAGGGCATACAAACCTATTGGAATATGATATGAAACTGATAGACCCCACACCTGTCTGTATGAAACCATATTCGATTCCGTTTGCTAAGGAGAAAGCTTTGAAGGAAGAGATAGACTATCTGATGAAGGAAGGAATTATTTCGCACAGTGAATCTTCGTATAGTTCCGGTGTTGTACTCTTAAGGAAGCCCTCTGGAGAACATAGACTCTGTATAGATTACAGGAGACTGAATGCTATTACAGAAGGACAGGTGGATCCATTGCCGGATACAAATCAGCTGTTTGCCAGACTAAATAAAGCTAAATATTTCTCAAAAGTGGATCTGAGTAAAGGATACTATCAGATTCCAGTAAAGCCTGAGGTTAGACCATACCTAGCTTTTAGTACCTCAGAAGGACACTATGAGTTTAATAGATTGCCATTTGGATTGAAGAATGCGCCTAGTGTCTTCTCTAGAATGATGAGAAAATTATTGGACCCTCTGAATAATCCATGTATAACAAATTTCATGGATGATATCCTTATAGCAACAGAAACATTTGAGGAACACATTGACTCTCTGAACATGCTGTTTAATCGACTTAGGGAGGCAAATTTAACAGCCCGACCAACCAAATGTTGCGTTGGATGTAAAGAATTGGAATTTTTGGGACACACAGTTTATCAGGGAAACATGACCCCTGACCCAAAACATTTAGAGAAACTACAGAAAGCCCCGAGACCACAAACCAAGAAGGACGTGAGATCCTTTGTCTCATTATGTGGTTTCTACCAGAAGTATATCAAAAACTTTAATTCCATATTGCACCGTTAACTGATTTGACACGTAAAGGACATCCAGATCGCATTACATGGACACCACAATGTGAAATGACTTACCAAGAATTGAAGGAAAAGCTCACAAGTAAACCCATTTTGAAATTACCTGACTTAAGTCAAGAATTCATAGTAAGGACGGATGCAAGTAATATTGGGTTAGGTGCAACTCTACTACAGAAATCAGATGCATTGGATGGGGAATTAAGCCCAGTGGCATATGCTAGCAGAAAATTGAATAAAGCTGAAATCAACTACTCAACTAGCGAAAAAGAATGTCTTGCAGTAATATGGGCAATAAAGAAATTCAATATTTATCTGTATGGGAAGGCATTTAAGTTGCAAACGGACCACAAACCTTTATCGTTTCTAGCCCAGGCTAAGCATGAGAACTCTAGGTTACTCCGATGGTCCTTGCTTTTGGCTCCCTATAATTTTAGCATTGAGTATATATCTGGAAAAACAAATTTGGGAGCGGATTTTTTTAAGCCGCCATCCGTGTGATGAGAATCACCGTAAACCCCAGAACTAATAATAAATTTCTCTATGTGTATATAGAATAAAGGACTGACATATAATGTCTGTTTTAAGAGGGGAGATGTCGTGGAATATTCTAATCCACATATATAAATTATCAAGTAAATATAAAGCCTAATAAATACATATAATAAAGAAAGGAAGAAGAATGGTAAAGAACAGTGCTGTCATAATGACAGTACTCGAAATCCCCTTTGTTTTATGCTTCGTCTGCAAATTGTAACGTTTCCACGTTAAATATAAGCCACTGCATAAATACAAGCGTTTCCACAACACATTAAAACGGGTATTGCATTTCTAAGAAAAACATTGAGAGGCACAATGCGTAATGACCTAAATTAATCCTAACCTTAATTATATTACGTTACCAAAACGAACGAACAGATGGACTCAAATAGTAAGAGGGAGGGCTGAAAATCAGGAACGCATGCAAAATTGAACACGCGTCTCGCTATTAATGCCACCCCAACAAGCGTAACGCGATACACAATTACTACTATCACGCGTGTAAGGCCACATGCACTAACTTTATTTCAAATCGACAGTGATAAAATTCACTACCCTTCCCAGAGTTAGGTTTTAAAATCCTGAAAAACGCTTATAAGGAAAGATGACAATAGATGGGTTTACGTTTGAAAACATTACAGTACCCAGACAGCACATCTTCGAAACAGGAGGTAGAAGAAATTGCATATTTTGAACGCAGCCACGTAGCTCTTTTAAATTGGTATATTTGGGTTCCTTAGGGCTTGCTGACAAAGAATATGTAAAACGTTACGCAAATAGTCTAGGAATTAACAAGTTATAACCAAAATAAAATATTGGGGATGCCTGACAGCATGAAATCATTTCTGCTCATAAAATTTTTTTATAACGTGTTTGAAAAAACCTTACGTACGGAAATAGCCTACCATGTAAACTCCAAATTGATTGGAGCGCAACAAATATAAGACTAAACACGATTGGTCGGACTATAAATACTATCTTTGGTTGTTAGGGGAGACGTAGGAAGGTAAAATTTTTTCAAACACTTGTCGAAACGTGGCTCCATTGGCCAGACTCGCTGATATAATCACTTAGGAGCGTTAGTTCGAGACCACTAGTTCAAATAAGCTTGATAAAGCAACAGTGCGTTGAAGCCAGCTCATATTTTTGCTAAATAAAAGCCTGGAACATAAGCAGATATCCAGAGTCGGACAGCATACTCCTTGGTCCATTTAGCTATCAGTGAGGTGTCTCCAGAGCCCAGGGGAGAAATCGAGCAGAGGAGTCTTTTCCTGCCGCCATCACGCAAGATAAGCTGATGTGGCCAGCTGAGCTCAAAATTATGTACCCCCATCTTAAAATAACATTGTAACATAAACTTAAGAGGGGAAGTAAATTGTTTTAATATCAGGAACTGAGAACATCTCCAATACTAGTTCCAATAAAGACAAACTATTGAAGTCATGATGACAAATACCAACAGAGCTTAAACAAAACAAAACCAGTATTACCTCATATTACTACTACACAACTGACACACATAGGATACTTTTAATAATATATGTCACTACAATATTCATATTAATAAATCCTGTACATATAACTTGTAATTAAAATTGATTGTGACTCCTGGTTCCTTTGTATTTGAATCAGGACACATATTCATTCATGACAGCAATGAATACATATTGTTATTTGAAAAGTTATCAGTGACTCCTTTAAGATATCCTTGTAGAGTGTTTTATGTATGTGAGTGTCACAGTGTTGTCAAGTGTAGTGGAATAAATTAAATTGTTTATCTGTCTGTTGTTGTTTTGACTTACACTTCATCATACACATACCCTAGACATATAACGTAGTCATCACACTATTCCAGAATAATTCTGACTGAGGTATACATATGTGGCAGCAAGTAAGGTTATATATAATACACTACTCTTATTAGATATATATATACCTTCACAGCTGATCTCAGTCAGTACACTAAGTCCCCTATAAATATTTATAACATCCCACTTCACCACAGAGACAGCCTCTATCACAGTCTACCATCTCACTCGTGGAAATCAATTGCTATTACTATCTCTCACGGTGACTATCACTTATTCAAATCTATTCAGAAGGGACCAACCCAAGTCTTAATTCTCCTATCAAAAATCTACGACAAATGTGGTCTCGTCCGAAGGATTTTTGAACTTAGAATAGGACGACAAGTACGACAAATGTGGACTCTTCTAACGGGATTTTGAATTTAGAATAGGAAGACGAGACGGCAAATACCAGCTTGTCTGTAATCTTCTTTATTCTGATATAGAGTAAGAGTGTGATGTTTTGTGAGTTGTTATATCTTTAAAAATAATTTTTCCCCTAGACTAACGATCTGTTTATGGGCGTGCTGACCACACAACTAATAGTTGTTTTTCCACTGCATTTTGAGTAATATACATTTCAGTTACAGGTTGATTTTGTCGGAATATATGTTAATTATTGATTTTGTAATACTAACGCTGGTAAAGTTTGTGACTGTCAAACAGTCACTGGGTTTGAAGAAGTAGGTGTTTGAGCTAAGCTAAAGAGTGCGTTCAGACAATTACGTCCTGTTAATTGCCTCCCTTACCCTAACTGACTTCAGGGGTGAACTTGTAGTGGACTTAAAAATTAAGGGATTTTTTTTTCTCTTTAAATTTTTGCAATAATTATTTTGTTTCCACTGTAGCAACTTATTTTTCAGTGAGTAATCTTAACTACCATTTATTTGGCGTAGTCGTCTGCATTAGGGGCTTTATTGCCGATTAATAGGAGCGATAGTTAGATACTATATATTTTGGAGGAGGTATCCCAGGTTAAAGTATATTACTTACTTACTTAGTCGTTCCTCTTCTACCGTGAGGTGTAGAGGTTTGGAAGAGAGAGCGCCAGACTATTCTAACAACTGTCTTCTTCCTGGCCTGGTTCCATTCTAGTCCTCGGTCCTTCAAAGATTGTCTAATGTTATCCTCCCAGCGGACTCTGGGTCGTCCTGGAGATCTGGATCCCTGGCTCTTTGTTTCTCATGCTTGTCGTGGTAGCCGATCTTCTCCCATTCTGCAGACATGGCCAAACCATCTTAGTTGGGACTGTTCTATTTGGGTCTGCAGCGGGTGGGATTTTAGGCCTTGACGTATCGTCTGATACAGTCTCCCAGCCTCTGCTTTTCGAGTGGCTAACTCTTCTTTGATGCCTCCCTTTCGGTCTATAATAGCTCCGAGATATTTAAAGTGGTCAACCTGCTCCAGGACCTGTTCTCCCAACTTAATCTGATGTTTTCTTTCTTCTCGTGATATCACCATGGATTTTGTTTTAGAGCTGCTTATGACCATCCCTCTCTTCTCCAGTTCTTCCTTCCAGGCTTGCAAGTTGGATTGGAGATGTGTCTCTGATTTAGCAATCAGGACAACATCATCAGCAAATGCTAGCTCTGAAATACAGACCTGTCTCATCTTCCAGTACCCCACTGAATACTTTCTTGTTCTCTCCTTACATGCCTTGATGACATCGTCCATGAGGAGTATGAAAAGATAAGGTGACAGGATATCGCCTTGTCTTACACCAGTGGTGGTCCTGAACTCTTCCGACTTATAGTTTGCTGTCCTCACATAATTTCTGCAAGACTTGTAGAAGCTCTGTATAGCATGAATCAGAGGTGCCGGAATGTTCTTCCTTGCCAAACAATCCCAAAGTTTGCTCCAGGGGACCCTGTCAAACGCCTTTTCCAGATCTATGAAACAAAGATGGATCTCACTCTTGTACTCAAGGGCCTTTTCACTCAGTTGCCTGAGTGTGAAGATTAGGTCTTGAGTACTTCGGTTTTCTCGGAATCCGCACTGGGCTTCATCCAATTGTGGCTCAGCTAGGCATCGGAGTCTCGTCTCTAGGATTCTAGAGTAGATTTTACCAGGAACACTGAGAAGGGATATGCCTCTGTGGTTTCCACATTGTCGATTGTCACCCTTTTTGAAAATCGGTGTTATGATGGCAATCTCCCAATCCTTTGGTATGGCCTTGTTGCACCATGCTGCCTGTACGACCCTTAGGAGTAATAGGTCGCCTGATGCTCCCATGTACTTAACCATTTCTGGTGTTATACCATCATGCCCTGCTGCTTTGCCCATCTTGATTTTCTCCAGTGCTGCCTTCAGTTCTTCCATCTTTATGTCATCTTCATCACCATTTGTATCCTCTTCTGTACTAGTGGTTATCATTTCTGATGCTCTACCTTGCTCACCATCAAGGAGTTCTGAGAAATATTCTTTCCATCTTTCCATTACTTTCTTCGGGGCAGTAAGCAATTTGCCTTGCTTGTCCTTTATAAATTTAAGAGGGCATTGTTTTTCCTTCCTCATGTTCTTTAGGGTCTTATAGAACAATTTCTGGTTTTCTTGCGCATCCTTTTCTAGCTTTTCTCCAAATTCTTCCCAGGACTTCTGTTTTGCTGCTAGCACCTTGTTCTTTGCTTCTGTTCTGAGTATCACATATTCTCTATAATTCTTTATTTGTCCTGCTGTGTTTTTAGCTCCTAAGTATTGTTTCCATGCCATTTTCTTCTCTCTTATTTTCTCTTTGACTTCTTCTGTCCACCAAGGTGTCTTCTTTCTCTTGTTCCCAAGTCGGAGTTCACCACATGCTTCTGCAGCAGCTGTCTTTATGATGTCCTTAAATTTAAGCCACAGGGTTTCCAAGTCATCAGGTTGTTCTTCTGTGTTTCTCACCGCTGTAGCAATAAGCCCCTGATATCTGGTCTTAATTTCTGGTTCTTTCAGCTTGTAGGTCTTAATGCTCATTTCTTCCGTTCGTTTACTTGGTTTCTTGCATGGTGCTGGGCAGTTCCTAGGCTGAGCAACTCTTTCAGTTGTTCTTTTGATTGTAAGCAGGTAGTGATCACTTCCAATCTCTGGCCCCCTCCAGACTCTAGCATCCCGGACATATTTGAATGAGCTCCTCCTAACAATGGCATAGTCGATCACTGACTTCTCTATCTTTGTGGGTTCACACCTAGTGTATGCATGTATGCGCTTATGGGGGAACTTTGTGTTGGTAATGATCAGATTCTGCTCACTGCAGAATCTGAGGAGTCGCTTTCCATTGTCATTGAGAGTATCTTCTCCATATTTTCCGATAACTCCGGGTACACCACTGTATAGCAGAGTGTTGCCATCGAGATCCATGACTTCTTGTCCCTTGTTCTTTGCGTGGTTAATAGCCAGGATTTCTAGTTTTGCTTTCCTCATCTCTTCCATCAGCTCCTCTTCTTTCCCATTTATACTTCTTGTGTTCCATGTTCCATAAGTCGTAGTCCGTAGTCCGTTCCAGTTCGTCGCCTTTAGAATCAGTCCGGTTTTCTCTCTTATATTGCTTGTAATCATAGTTTAAGACAAACAGGTGATTGGCCTGTTGTGCCTTTGCATGGTGGAGGGGCTGCCTCCTTACGGCCTCCATGCAGGCCGCCCTCTTCCTTTTTCATCCGGGCTTGGGACCGGCATAGGCGGAGTTGTTAAAGTATATCATCTTTTAATTTTTGGTAATTTTTCGCAAGTGGTAGGAACCAGTGTATCCTTTTTCTTATTTCTTTCTCGTCTAAGTCTCAGTCACCTATTTACTATGGCAGAAAGGGCGAAACTGAGACAGATGCTCAGGGACGAGGCAAGAGAAGAAGGTTTGGGGACGGAGACGAAGCGAAAGCTTTTGTCAGGGACGAACTGGACAGATATGATGCGGAGAGAGAAAAGCAGCTGAAGTTAAAGAGGAAAAAGAAGAAGAAGCTAGGAAGAAAGAAGCGGGAAGACCGTCTACTACAGCAGAAAGAAGATGGATGAGGAAATGGAAATTCGTAGGATTGCAGCATGAGGAAAGAGAGAGAAGGAGAAGGAGAGAGACAGCTATGAGGAAGGAGAGATGAAGAGAGACAGCATGAGTTGGCTCTTAAAAAACTCTGGAATTGTCCAAAGTCGTGGTGCTGGCCTCTACCTCCAGCAATGGAGAGTCTTCTCCTTATTCTTCCTTATGATCCTTGTAACACACCAATCTACTCATCTCACTGCTTTGTCTTTCACTCTAGAATCTTTCCCTTCTCCTAATGAGAAAATTGACACGTGTCTAGAAAAATTTGAGAAAAATTGCAACTCTGTACGGTTTAGAGAGGTCGCGTTGGGGAATACGAAGCTATCCCAGGCTTTGAAAAAAAGTTCTGCTTACGATGTGTATGCAAAACTGGAAAGCAGCCAACAAGACAACTGTGATGTGTGTTGAAGATAAGCGTTAAATGGAGCGCTTTGAAATGAATGCTCGCAAATTTTGGCAAACTGTTTCGCAACAGCATGAAGGAGAGCTCTGAAACTTTTTTCAGCAGTTCTCGTCTCGTTTGAAGGGATATTTGGACAAAGTGCCTTGAGCTCTCACAGCTCCCCTTCTACCTATGAAGGTCTGGAGGGAATTTGTTTTAACAGAACAAATAAAGAAAACTTTGTCTGCTGATACCGGAGATTTCTAGCTGAGCAGGGTGCAGAAAAGCTTGAAGACATATCTTAGAAAAGTCTGAGCGATAATCACAATGCGCTGGCTGAACTACCGGCCACAAAACGGAAACCGGACAGAAGAGCAATTTCGCAAGAATAATCTAGACCAATCCCCTCCTGCTTCAAATCTGAATAACCACAGAGCAACTGGCCCGCAAAACCCCCCTCCTGAAAAATCCAAGTTCTACAAAAACAAGTACCCAAACCACTGTAAAACAGTCTGATCACTCGACCGTCCTACATGGCAGCGCGGCCAGAAAGGACAAGGTGACAAAGGGAAACCCCTGCGCACGGGACTAAGGATCAGAGCAAGCACACCGAGCCGAAGCGCATCGGATGCTTACAAAAACAGACTCACAGGAAAGAATTATTGTCAGTGATTCTCAACCTGAGGAAGAGAGGCCCTCTACGCGAGGTACGGTTATATTAAACGGGGGACTTCAACTTATTGGTTGTTTGACACGTAGCTTTTCGTTTGATTTATTGTTGCAAGGCACCTGGTCAAAACCTGGTCAAAGAGACAGAAGAAAAAACCGTTTTTTTTAAAACTTTGTGGTCTTTAAGATGATGCACACAACGCTTCCATTGATTGGTTGAATCCACTCCGCTTTTGTCAGAGGTGGTGATTAAAGCGGTCTGTTATGGATGACCGATTAACCAGTCATTCTTGCTGGGATATGTGTTTTATGTGGGAAACCGGAAGAGCATTTGTTGGCAACAGGAACACAAGTGGGCAAACGAGAAGGAAAGGGGAAGCCGGCGCAAATTTGTTATATGGAAATTAAAAGAGGGCGACATACAAAAGGACCCTTCTTGGTGCCTGCTTTAGTAAATGCCCATGGCCAAGGACCCCTA